>VZQC01006146.1:335055-348725 GCA_009823505.1 Rhizomys pruinosus | reverse complement strand
CATTCTTGATCCTAGCCAGTCTTATCAGAGTGAGATGATATCTTAAAGTGGTTTTAATTTGCATTTCCTTAATTATTAGTGACGTTGAACAGTTTTTAAGATGTTTCTCAGCCATCTCTAATTCCTCACTTGTGAAGTCTCTGTTCAGCTCTTTGCTCTATCTTTTGAGTGGGTCGTTTGTTTTCTTTCTTCTTTGTTTTTTGAGTAGTTTATATATTCTGGAAATCAATGCTTTGCTAGATGTATCAGTGGTGAAGGTTTCCTCCCACTCTGTGGGATTTCTCTTCACTTCATTGATTGTTTCTTTTGATGTACAGAAGTTTTGGAGTTTAATGAGGTCCCATTTGTCAATTGTTGATCTTAAGAAATTAGTTTTCTTAAAAAAGGAAACTGAGAGCTAGACAAGCCTTTCTTCAAGTACACTTTTTTTTTTTTCACTGCTCAGGATGGAACCTGAGGCCTGTTCTGCAGGTCCTTATGCTGGCTAGCCAGGTTCTCTACAGCTCAGCTCCATCCCTGTTCTGCTTGTCCACACCTTTCCCTCCTTGGGTGGATGGATACACACACACACACACACACACACACACACACACACACACATGCTTTGAACTCAATCTCTGAAGTACTGGGATTATCCAGTGCTGGGTGTTGAACCCAGGGCTTTGTGCAGGGTAGGCAAGCACTCTATGACCTGCGGCACATCCTCAGTCTCCCCTGACCCCTTCAAAGTTCAGAATAAAAGCCCCCAAACCAAAGAACCACTAATGACCAGATCATGGCAAGAGCACAGGAGGAATGGACATTAGACTGGGAGGCACAGGGCCCAGGTGGCCTTGGGACCACAGTCCTCCTCTGTGATTTTTAGTCTACACTGTCACTTCCACTGTTTTCTTTTTCAGATGTTTTTCTCCTTCCACATTTCTGACCTCACAAGGCCTCAGTGCCAGCCGCACGCAGAACCTACACTTCGGTCTGACTACATGTAACAGAGGTTCGCAGTGGTCTGATTTTTTCCACTTGCCAACACCACACCCAAATGGCTGAGTTTAATGGTTCACGGGCTCGGAATATGCACGGTAGATGCACCTGTCATCAGAGAAAAAGGCTCATGCACCAGAAAGTCAGACTGCTACAACCACATAGGAAAACCAGTCGCCCCAAACCTTTTACAAGTTCAAACCAACCAACCAACCAACCAACCAACCAACCAACCAAAAACTGAGTAGATAGTGCAAGGCATGGTGGCTACACACCTATAAACTCAGCTCTTGAGAGACCAAGGTAAGAGGACTGAAGTTATGGCCAGCCTGGGCTACATGGAGACCCTGTAGAATGACAGAAATGACAGAAAAATACAGTTCATAGAGAAGTGAGCAAAATAAAGAATACAAATGACTAAGAATCTTATTGAAATAATCCTTCCTTGCAAATTCAACACTAACAGAATTTGGGCTGGTAAAATGGCTCAGTGGGTAAAAAAAGTACTTGCTGTGCAAGCCTGATAATCTGAGTTGGATTCCCAGAGCCCACACAAAAGCAGAAGGAAAGAACTGACTCCACCAAAAATGTACACACACACACACACACACACACACACACACACACACCACCCACCATGCACACACAATAATAAATCTAACAATTAAAATTCCTTCTTTATATAAAAGCTTCATATAACAGGGAATAAACAACTATAACTAATCATTTTACTAATTCTATATTATAATGTAATAAACTATCATGAGCATATTATTTTTTTAATTTAATTAATTAATTAATTAATTAATTTATTTATTTATTTATTTATTTATTTATATGAATGTACTATCTGCATGTAGGTTTGTGCATTCATGTCGTGCAATGCCACGCAAGTCAAAAGAGGGTGTTGGAGTCCCCTGGAACTGGAGTTCTCCTGGAATTGGAGTTACAGACGGTTCTCAGCCGCCATGTGGGTGCTGGGGATCGAACCTGGGTCCTCTGCAAGAGCGGTTGGTGCTCTTCACTGCTGGGCCATCTCTCCAGCCCTCATGAGTATTTTATAACAGCCATGCTTGACAGATGCTGTGGGGCAGCCTGTGCTCTGGGTGGCATAGGTGAGCTCCATCTCCCTCAGGGTTATCATATGCCATATCAAAAGCTTTAAAAATGTGCTTGCCAATGTTTGTTGCTAGGTAGCCTAAGATGGCCTTACACTTGTGATTCTCAGCCCTAGCTCCCTCTCACCCCCCATGCACTGCTAGGATCACAGAGGTGCACAACATGCTCACCGTTTTTACTCCATGACAGCATTTTCTTTTTTTTTTTTCTCATTGTATAAATTTATTAAATAAATTATGTCATTTCTATATACTACATATTTATTATACACTTATTAGAATCTTCCCATCCTATAGCATAATTAGATAGCATTGATACAAATTCTCACAAAATTAACCTAAAATTATTATTAAATGACAATAAGATAAGCAAGTTTTATTTTTACAATGTAACCTATCGAGGATTAAATTTGACAAAAATAATTCAGAGTTGTGTGATATCTAATTAGACACATAATTATTAACAAAGCATATGTTTTATAAGTAGAAAACCAGTATCTGTGCTAAAAACGTGTTCCAGAAATTTATAAATTATGCCCAATTGATCATAAAGACTGAGTAGTCACTAAACACCTAATTTATTGATTAAATTCACATTTTCATTATTGATAAATCTAAGTGTATCTTGAAATATTCTTTTTTTTTGATAAAGGGTCTCACTATAATAAGGTATCACTATGTGGTTCTAAGTGAGTCAGAGCCACATAGTGATACCTTATTTTATAAAAATAAAAAATATTTAGATCAGTCAGACCTGTATATGTTTTTATTTTTATAAAATAAGGTATCACTATGTGGTTCTGGCTCACTTGGAACTTCCCATGTAGTCAAGGTAGGGCTCAAACTCAGAAATTTGTCTGCCTTTGCCTCCTAAATGCTGAGATTAAATGTGTCTGCCACTACTCCTAATATTACATATTGCTTAAAAAATACAACTTTAGCTCAAGCTCAAGCTGGCCAAATAAATAGGCTACCACTCAGTATGTTAATACAAGTTCAAAAATGATAATACATACAAATACTTAGCTGAATACTATTGTATTCCTACAATAAAATTATTGTTTGCTTAATTTTGAAAGGTTGCAATTGAACACTGCAATTTATGGGACTGCACATGACAATGTCAAAAAGAATAAACTATTTATTTATTCCAATTTGTTGCTTGGTTTAGTTAACCTGTATTGAAATCTTACCGGATTGCACTGGTTAACCATGTTTTGTCCTGAAGCCTGCTTCTGCTAAAAAAAGAAAAAGTATGTAAGGAGAGGTATAAGGGTTATTTAAGTAAATTTTGATTTACCCAGGTCAGTATACTATGATTTAGTAAATATATCTCACCTCAGCACTACTAATACCAACAGGATCAGCTTCCTTTAACAAATAAAAAAATAAGGCTTTATTATTACAACTTAATACTTCTCATTTTAGGTATTAATACTAATCAGTCACAGGTTATTATTAAATAACTTGACAAAATAACTGGACTGGGCATGGCGGTGCATGCCTTTAATCCTAGCACTTGGGAGGCAGAGGCAGGTGTGTCTCTGTGAGTTCAAGGCCACCCTGCTCTACAGAGTGAGTTTCAGGACAACCAGAGCTCCAGGGAGACCCTGTCTCAAAAAGATAAATAAATAAATAAATAAATACATAAATAATAATAATAAATAATAATAATAATAAATACATANACAGGATACAAAGGCATGATCAGTTAATTTCTGAGAGTTGTGAAGATGAGTTCTGGTGTCGAATTGATAAATTTAAACGGATGTATCCTAAACATGAATAACTTAAAATCTATGTCAGTGAGACTGTGGGTCCATATTATCACGAAGCACAGGATGGAAATAATAAAATAACTTAGTTTTGAAAAGTAATCTCACCTGGGCAAGAACAGATGGCTAAAGAAGATAAAAAAAAGTTTCATTTTAGTATATTGATTTTAGTAATTTATAAAGAATCAACATTCACTGTATTCTTGTATTTATTTAGAAAGTATGGTGAGCACTATGAGAGATTATAGAAACCCTATGAAAAGCCAGAACTTACTACACAGTACTAAGCCAAGACACAGTGATCAGTTAGCTTTTGAGAGTGGCAAAGATGAGTTCTGGTGTTGAAATGATTAATTTATATAGATGTATTCTAAGCATAAATAACTTGAAATGTAAGTCAGAGTTACAGTGTGGGTTCACATTATCATGACACATAGGATGGAAATAATAAGGTAACTTATATTTGAAAAATAATCTCACCTGGGCAAAAGGAAATGGCTAAGGAAGAGAAAAAATAGTTTCTTTTTAATATATTGATTTCATTAATTTATAAATAATCAACATTCACTGTAACCTTGTATTTATTAAGAGAGTATGATGAGTAGTATGAGAGATTATAGAAACCCTATGAAAAGCCTACATATGTATAAAACTTGTAAAGGTTATCACCTAACTACAAGATACAAAGCCATGATACAATGATCAGTTAATTTCTGAGAGTTGCAAAGATGGGTTCTGGTGGTGAAATGATTAATTTATATAGATGTATTCTAAACATGAATAACTTGAAATCCAAGTCAGAGTGACAGCGTGGGTCCAAATTATCATAAAACAAGATGGAAATCATAAAATAACTTAGTTTTGAAAAATAATCTCACCTGGGCAAGAACAGATGGCTAAGGAAGAAAAAAATAGTTTCTTTTTAGTATATTGATTTTAGCAATTTATAAATAATCAACATTCACTGTATTCTTGTATTCATTTAGAATATGATGAGCACTATGAGGGATTAAAGAAATCCTATGAAAAGCCAATATATTTCTAAATCTTGCTCTAAACATAAATAACTTGAAATCCAAGTCAGTGACAGTGCGGGTCCACACTATCATGAAGCACAGGATGGAAATCATAAAATAACTTAGTTTTGAAAAATAATCTCACCTGGGCAAGAACAGATGGCTAAGGAAGAGAAGAAATAGTTTCTTTTTACTCTATTGATGTCATTAATTTATAAATAATCAACATTCACTGTATTCTTGTATTTATTTACAGAGTATGATGAGCATGATGAGAGATCATAGAAACCCTATGACAAGCCAGACCATACTACATGGTACAAAGATAAGATACAGTGATCTGTTAATTTTCAGAGTGGCAAAGATGGGTTCTGGTATTGAAATGATTAATTATAGATATATTATAAACATGAATAACTTGAAATGTAAGTCAGAGTGACAGTGTGTGTCCACATTATCATGAAACAGAGGATAGAAATAATAAAATAACTTATATTTGAAAAATAATCTCACCTGGGCAAGAGCAGCTTGCTAAGAAAGAGAAAAAAAATGTTTCTTTTTAGAATATTTATGTTATTATATTATGAGTAATCATCATTCAGTGAATTCTTGTATTTATTTACAGTGTATGTATGCACTATGAAATACCAGAGAAATCCTATGAAATGCCAAGATATTTCTAAAACTTGTAAGGTTATCACCTAACTACAAGGTACAAAGCCATGATACAGTGATCAGTTAATTTCTGAGAGTTGCAGAGATGAGTTCTGGTGGTGAAATGATTAATTCATATAGATGTATTCTAAACATGAATAACTTGAAATCCAAGTCAGAGTGACAGTGTGGGTCCACATTATCATGAAGCACAGGATGGAAATCATAAAATAACTTAGTTTTGAAAAATAATCTCACCTGGGCAAGAACAGATGGCTAAGGAAGAGAAAAAATAGTTTTGTTTTACTCTATTGATGTCATTAATTTATAAATAACCAACATTCAGTGTATTCTTGTATTTATTTACAGAGTATGATGAGCACGATGAGAGATCATAGAAACCCTATGAAAAGCCCATATATTTCTAAACCTTGTAAAGGTTATCATATTACTGCGCGGTACAAAGCCAAGATATAGTGATCAGTTGATTTTTGAGAGTGGCAAAAATGGATTCTGGTGTTGAAATGACTAATTGATTAAGATGTATTCTAATATGAATAATTTGAAATTTAAGTCAGACTAACAGTGTGGGTCCACATTATCATGAAACACAAGATATAAATAATAAAGTAACTTAGATTTGAACAATAATCTCACCTGGGCAAGAAGAGATGGCTAAGGAAGAGGAAAAAATAGTTTCTTTTTAGTATATTGATGTTATTAATTTATAAATAATAAAAAGTCACTGTATTCTTGTATTTATTTAGAGTATGATGAGCATTGTGAGAGATCATGGAAACCCTTTGTAAAGCCTGTATATTTCTAAACCTTAGAAAGGTTAGCACCTTACTACACTGTACAAAGCCAAGATACAGTAATCAGTTAATTTCTGAGAGTTATATAAATTGATAATTTTATATAGATGTATTCTAAATATTAGTAACTTGAAATTAAAACAGAGTAACAGTATGGGTCTCCATTGTCATGTAACACAGGCCTGGCGGTTGGGAGCGCCCACCGCTCTTTCAGAGGACCCGGGTTCGANAAAAAAAAAAAAAAAAAAAAAACGTCATGAACTCCTGAAACTTTAGAATTTGGACACAATTCCAAAGCAGCATAGGGTAATTCCAGAGTTGAAAAACCATAGCCAATATATTCTTATCATCAATTTTACTTAAAAGTGCTGGGAGGAAATCCTTATTTACTTAGCAAGGAAGTTAAAAACTCAAACAGACTTTTTATCTATTATGACAAAGACGAGTATGTTATTTTGTAGAATCCAAAATTTTATGAGCATTTTTGTGATGAAATGAAAATTTAAAGGAAGACCTGAGTTGACCTGAGTTATACAGGTCCTTTGTGGATACTTGATAGGCATAAACTGAAAATATGAAAAATAACAACCTCAGAATTGGACTAATTAGGATAGGGTTCAAAATGTCTATTCTTTGAAATATTTACTCATCCTTCTGCATCATGCCTATCTATATTTACACATAGATATATTGTTTTTTTATCAGGAAATATTTTTATAATGTCTTTATTGATGTTTTGTGTATTTCAGACATCATTTCTCAGTTCAGTTTAGACATATTCCCCTTTCTCTTCCCCCAACCCCACCCCAGATCATGCATTCTGCCATAACTGTTCTGCATCTTTCTCTCCGTATTTTAAATGTTTAATTTTAATACTCAAGTCACTACTTGCCTATGGGGATAGTTTTTTGACAGTATATAAAGTGTCTAACAGACATCTTCCCATGTTTAAAGTTGGTAGCACAACACACTGAGAGGAGGTAATTGCTGTGGATTCTTTCTGCCTAAGAACTACTCTCAAGAACACAAAAGAGAAACTTCTTGGTCCCAAATGTTCCAAAAGTATTTAGTTACATTCTCTCAGGTATTCATCTACATTTGAATTTTAGTCTTTATTTTAATAAATATCCATTATTTTTTACTGATTACCATTTAAATGGCTTAAGTTCCTATTTGATGATTTTTTTTTTTTACTGATTACCATTTAAATGTCTAAGTTCTTAACTGATGCACTGTGCATTCTTTATTCATAACATTGTACATACTGGTTTCTTTGAAAAAATCCAGTAAGGAAATAATTTCAAAATTCAAATTTCTATTGTGCTCAGCTAAGATAGCTCTCTTAAGATGAAGCGCACTGAAATAGTACTACATATGCTCTATAAATTTAGAGTTCCTGAAAGCAGTGTGTTATTCAGCATTTGCCACAACATATTCCCTAGGAAAAGAAATGAGAAGAAATCTCATTTTTATGTCAAATTCTCAAATGCAAATTTAATATTTTCTTATTAAGATGTCAGAGATAATATAATCTTCAGGCAATATTTAAGAATTAAGAAAAAAACCTTGTCAAACTGAAACTACCCCTTGCTAATTTGAATATCAGAACTTAATTAGAATAATTTGAATTTTTTCTGCATTGAAAGTCACTACAAGCAAATTAACATGCTCTGTAAATGAGTGTAACTTTCTGCTTTTTTTTCAACTTGGATTAAGGACATTGACTAGAAAAATGGGATTAAAATACAATGCATGAAGAGAGTGTCCCAAAGTTGCAGAACTATCAAGCAGTTACATATTCTTTCTTTACTTTCCTGGGCCCTGGTTTCAGTATTGAAGTAGTACATAGTAGTGGTGTTATATCTAGAGTGATATTCACAATATTAGCCTTGCTTTAGTCATCTACTTAAATTTGGCCAACACAAGTTACAGTATCTTTTCTTTCTTTTAATTAGTGATATTTGTGTTAGAACAAACAGAATAATATGTTCAGTTTGGGTAACATAGGTAATATAATTTGTTTTGCTAATTTTGAAAGGTTTGCAATTGAACAATGCAATTTATGGGAACTGAATACTAATGTCAAAAGAATAGAACTAAATTGTATTTTATTTTTCCAATATTGTTTGCTTGGGTTTATTAACCTGTATTGAAATCTTACCGATTGCACTGGTTAACCACTGTTTTGTCCTGAAGCCATGCTTCTGCTAAAAAAAAAAAAGTAATGTAAGGAGAGGTATAAGGGTTTTTAGGTAAATTTTATTTACCCAGGTCAGTATACTATGATTTAGAAATATATCTCACCTCAGCACTACTAATACCAACAGGATCAGCTTCCTTTAACAAATAAAAAAAATATGGCTTTGTTATTACAACTTAATACTTCTCATTTTAGGTATTAATACTTAATCAGTCACAGGTTATTATTAAATAACTTGACAAAATAACTGTGACAGGGCATGGTGGTGAAGACCTTAAGTCCTAGCATTGGAGGCAGAGGCAGGTGGTTGTTCTCGGTGAGTCTCAAAGCACCAGCTTCTCTACAGAGGGGTTTCAGACAACCAAGCTCCAGGAGACAACCCTGTCTCAAAGATATAAATAAATTAAATAATAACATAATAATAATAATAAAATAATAAATAAGAATGAAATCATAAATACATAAATAAAGAAATAAATAACTTGGCAAACTGAGTTAGCCACAAATTCCTGGATAACTGAGGTAGGATTGGTAATTTGGGTCATACATTTATTTTAGGCTTTACTTTTTTTTTTTTTTTTGAAACTAACAATGGGATATTTGTATGTTCTCACATGTCAAAACATTATAAAAGTATCAATATATAAATTTTATCCATTACTATATTGTTCAGTTCATTTTATTTTGGTAACCTGGAAATTTTCATTCCCTGTGTCAAATGAGAGATCTTGCATCTTCTAAGTCAAATCCGCAAGGGGCAAAGAATAAACAATAGTTAGAGGATTCCCGTATCAGACTGTTCTTGATTCAAGTGACTTCTACACAGAACATAAAACATACATGTCATTCACTTGGGGGAAAGTGATCAAATGAATCCGAATCAAAATTTGAGAATGAAAAAGAAATGGAAAGAAAATGTAAAAGCAAACAGTAAAAGAGCAGAATACTATACAGGGTCAAATAGGATTTGTTTGTCCAGAACTAACTGCAAATGTGTCTTTGACAAATGATAGTAGCTTTCTTTTTTTTTTTAAGGGGATAACTCACATACTAAAATTGGGATAATGACATACAGATATTACTTACTATATAGGGACTTTATGAGATTCTTACATATTATACTGTGAATTTTCACAAATGTCTCTAACTGGGATTCTGAGTTTTCATGAAAATTTTTACCTCCGTGATAGCTGCTGCTAGACTCTATCTGCTAAGAAATAATAAGGAAATATTAATCTTACTCTACTACTCTTTATCCCAAGTAAATTTATTCATTTAAAATCATTAGGAAGGCTATTTTAAAAGTATTCATTTGATTTAGATCATAATCTAATTGTAATCAGTTCTAAGTATGTTAGGCAATCATATTTATAGTGTATTTCATAAAATGGTAGCTAAGCATTAGAAAATACTTTTTTTGCTTTTATACTGTAAAAAATAATTTCGACAGCCAGGCATGGTGGCACATACCTTTAATCCCAGCACTCAGGAGGCAGAGGCAGGTAGATCTCTGTGAGTTCAATGCCAGCCTAGTCTACAGAATGAGCTCCAGGCCAGCTGAGACTAAAGGGAGAACCTGTCTCAAAAAGACTCCCCCCGCCAAAAAAAATTAGCTTGCACAAAGCAATTCAGATTATTTCATGCATCAAATAAAAAATATTTCCAATAATAATAAAATTTTTACTGAGACCACCATACTTCATTGATTTTATACACATTTATATAATTTTAATTATAATTATTTTATCATTGCATTTAATGACACAGTGACTAAAAAAGCTATCTAATGTTATGTTTTTATTTTTATAAAATAAGGTATCACTATGTGGTTCTGGCTCACTTGGAACTTCCTATGTAGTCAAGGTAGGGGTCAGAAATTTGTCTACCTTTGTCTCCTAAATGCTGAGATTAAATGTGTGTGCCACTACTCCTGATATTACATATTGTTTAAAAAAATACAACTTTAGCTCAAGCTCAAGCTGGCCAAATAAATAGGCTACTACTTAGTATGTTAATACAACTTCAAAAATGATAATACATAAAAATACTTAGCTGAATGCATTAATTATATTCCTACAATAAAATTGTTATTTGTTTAATTTTGGAAGGTGCCAATTGAACACTGCAATTTATGGGACTGCATACTATAATGTCAAAAAGAAGAATAAATAATTTATTTATTTATTCCCATTTGTTGCTTGGTTTAGTTAACCTGTATTGAAATCTTACCAGATTGCACTGGTTGACCATGTTTTGTCCTGAAGCCTGCTTCTGCTAAAAAAAAAAAAAAGTATGTAAGGAGAGGTATAAGGGCTATTTAGGTAAATTTTTATTTACCCAGGTCAGTATACTATGATTTAGCAAATATATCTCACCTCAGCACTACTAATACCAACAGGATCAGCTTCCTTTAACAAATAAAAAAAATATGGCTTTGTTATTACAACTTAATACTTCTCATTTTAGGTATTAATACTTAATCAGTCACAGGTTATTACTAAATAACTTGAGAAAAAAACTGTGCAGGGCATGGTGGTGTATACCTTTAATTCTAGCACTTGGGAGGCAGAGGTAGGTGGATTTCTGTGAGCTCAAGACCAGCCTGGTCTACAGAGTGACTGTCTCAAAAAGACACCCCAGCCAAAAAAATTTAGCTTGCACAAAGCAATTCAGAGTATTTCATGAATCAGGTAAAAAATATTTCCAATAATAATAAAATTTTATTGAGAGTGCCATCATTCATTGATTTTATATTCATTTATATAATTTTTAATTATAATTGTTTTATCATTTCAGTTAATGATACAGTGACTAAGAAAGCTATCTAATGTTATGTTTTTATTTATTTATTTATATTTTTTCTCATTGTATAAATTTATTAAATAAATTATGTCATTTCTATATACTACATATTTATTATACACTTATTAGAATCTTCCCATCCTATAGCATAATTAGATAGCATTGATACAAATTCTCACAAAATTAACCTAAAATTATTATTAAATGACAATAAGATAAGCAAGTTTTATTTTTACAATGTAACCTATCGAGGATTAAATTTGACAAAAATAATTCAGAGTTGTGTGATATCTAATTAGACACATAATTATTAACAAAGCATATGTTTTATAAGTAGAAAACCAGTATCTGTGCTAAAAACGTGTTCCAGAAATTTATAAATTATGCCCAATTGATCATAAAGACTGAGTAGTCACTAAACACCTAATTTATTGATTAAATTCACATTTTCATTATTGATAAATCTAAGTGTATCTTGAAATATTCTTTTTTTTTGATAAAGGGTCTCACTATAATAAGGTATCACTATGTGGTTCTAAGTGAGTCAGAGCCACATAGTGATACCTTATTTTATAAAAATAAAAAATATTTAGATCAGTCAGACCTGTATATGTTTTTATTTTTATAAAATAAGGTATCACTATGTGGTTCTGGCTCACTTGGAACTTCCCATGTAGTCAAGGTAGGGCTCAAACTCAGAAATTTGTCTGCCTTTGCCTCCTAAATGCTGAGATTAAATGTGTCTGCCACTACTCCTAATATTACATATTGCTTAAAAAATACAACTTTAGCTCAAGCTCAAGCTGGCCAAATAAATAGGCTACCACTCAGTATGTTAATACAAGTTCAAAAATGATAATACATACAAATACTTAGCTGAATACTATTGTATTCCTACAATAAAATTATTGTTTGCTTAATTTTGAAAGGTTGCAATTGAACACTGCAATTTATGGGACTGCACATGACAATGTCAAAAAGAATAAACTATTTATTTATTCCAATTTGTTGCTTGGTTTAGTTAACCTGTATTGAAATCTTACCGGATTGCACTGGTTAACCATGTTTTGTCCTGAAGCCTGCTTCTGCTAAAAAAAGAAAAAGTATGTAAGGAGAGGTATAAGGGTTATTTAAGTAAATTTTGATTTACCCAGGTCAGTATACTATGATTTAGTAAATATATCTCACCTCAGCACTACTAATACCAACAGGATCAGCTTCCTTTAACAAATAAAAAAATAAGGCTTTATTATTACAACTTAATACTTCTCATTTTAGGTATTAATACTAATCAGTCACAGGTTATTATTAAATAACTTGACAAAATAACTGGACTGGGCATGGCGGTGCATGCCTTTAATCCTAGCACTTGGGAGGCAGAGGCAGGTGTGTCTCTGTGAGTTCAAGGCCACCCTGCTCTACAGAGTGAGTTTCAGGACAACCAGAGCTCCAGGGAGACCCTGTCTCAAAAAGATAAATAAATAAATAAATAAATACATAAATAATAATAATAAATAATAATAATAATAAATACATAAATACATAAATACATAAATAAATAACTGTAGCAACTGAATTTAGCCACAAATTCCTGGATAACTGAGGTAGGATTGGTAATTTGGGTCATACATTGTATTTATGCTTACTTTCTTTTTTGTACTAATTTACCAAGCTATTACTCAGAATGTCGGCAATAGATGGAAATAAATACCTTTACAAAATTAATAGACTACCCTCCTTGCTCTATGTTCAGTTCATTTTATTTTGGTAACCTGGAAATTTTCATTCCCTGTGTCAAATGAGAGATCTTGCATCTTCTAAGTCAAATCCGCAAGGGGCAAAGAATAAACAATAGTTAGAGGATTCCCGTATCAGACTGTTCTTGATTCAAGTGACTTCTACACAGAACATAAAACATACATGTCATTCACTTGGGGGAAAAGTGATCAAATGATCACTAATCAAAATTTGAGAATGACAAAGAATGGAAAGAAATGTAAAAGCAAACAGTAAAAGAGCAGAATACTATACAGGGTCAAATAGGATTTGTTTGTCCAGAACTAACTGCAAATGTGTCTTTGACAAATGATAGTAGCTTTCTTTTTTTTTTAAGGGGATACTCACATACTAAAATTGGGATAATGACATACAGATATTACTTACTATATAGGGACTTTATGAGATTCTTACATATTATACTGTGAATTTTCACAAATGTCTCTAACTGGGATTCTGAGTTTTCATGAAAATTATTTACCTCACTTGATGAGCTGCTGCTAGACTCTATCTGCTAAGAAAAAAAAAAAAAAAAA
>VZQC01006146.1:224460-333145 GCA_009823505.1 Rhizomys pruinosus | reverse complement strand
TCTCTCTCTCTCTCTCTCTCTCTCTCTCTCTCTCTCTCTCTCTCTCTCACACACACACAACTTACATCACCACAGTTCAGTTAAATCCATGAAATCAGTGTGGCCCTTAGAATTTTCAACAGAATTCATTAGTCATTTAAAATGTGTAACTGAAAGGTTTAAGGAAAGGATAAATATAAATAACACAGGGAATCCAAAGAAGAGCATTTTTCTTACTATGAAGACGCATTTTGTCACATTAATTTAAGGAAAATTTGGTACCTTGATTTCAACACTCTGTTTTCCAGTCAGAAGTTCTCTCTGCTAAAGAAATAAAGTGTAGTTCGTAAAGTATGATTTAAAGTACAAATCTTAAGAATAGTTGAAATTTCATAAATGTTTCTTACTCTGTTCATCTCATTGGCGAGTTCCTTATGAATAGAAGAAAGAAAGAAAAACAGTATTAGTGAAAAAGACCTAAATGATGAAAATCAGTAATCAAGCTGCCTCACATTAAACTTCTGAAAACCAAAAACTAAATCTATTTTCCATTAATGCTCTCATGTGTCTTGTACTAATCAATTCTAAACTTAAGTGATTCCTTGCTATCTTTATTGTCAATATGTAAAACATTTTAAGTTTAATAAGGAGTTATGAGGTTTTATTTTTAATTATTATTTTTATTGTATGTATATGAATGTATTGCCTGTGTTATATAAGTATACCTGTGTTACACAATGCTGATCGAAGTTAAGTGAGGCTCCTATCTCCTGGAACTGGTCATTAACCATCAAGTAGGTGCTAGGAATCAAAGTTGGTCCTCTGCAAGAGCAGCAAATATTCTTAACCACTGAGCCATTTTTCCAGTGCCAAGACCTTTTTTTACCCCTTGTGCAACATTTTAATTCTATAATATAGTCAATGCAGTTATTCTAACCTGTCATAAATTTACTAATTAAGATTAATTTTTGAAAGTCAATTTGAAATTTATTCAGATGACTGTTAAATAATGGACTTGAATTAGAATTGAATATTCTTTTTTGTTTCTTTATGAGACAGGGTCTCCCTCTAGCCCCAGCTGGCCTGGAAGTTGCAATGTAGACCAAGTTGGCCATGATCTCACAGCAATCCAACTGCCTCTGGTTCCCAATTGTTGGGATTAAAGGCTTGTGCTACTATCTCAGCAGAATTTGATATCTTACATTTATCAAAATGTGAAAAATTTCAGAGAAATGCAGAACATGTGGAGCATAGTTCCATTCAAGAAATATGCTATCATGAAAGTATGGAATTGCAAAATTTCTACACAGGGAATTCAAAGAAAGGACAAGCATTTTTTATTAAAGCAAAAATGTATAGGTCAAAATCAAAATTCATGTTTAAATGAATTAAATTTGATTAATTCAGCTGAAAAAAAGTAAGTGAAAATTATACTTTCTTCATATCCATTTATTGAGAAAAGTTGTAATGACAGACATGGTGAAAATACCATAATGTAGCATTCAAAATTAGAAAAATGAATTTTCCTATGAGGATATGGTTGTGCATAACACTTACCTCATTTAACTGGAGATATTTTCCTTCTGTAATGACTACTTGTTCCTGTTGAAATTGTGAAATATAGAATGTTAAGCACATCACTTATTATGTGTATGTACTGAAGACAAGATACTAATTAATATGTGGAGATAAATGCAAATACACCAAAAATATTTTTTTACACTGGAGCCTAAGTGCTGAATTTAATTTTGCGTATCAGTAGATTTCTTAGGTACAGAAAAAAAAAAGAAAACCTCTATAATTAACCCTTTATGAACTAAATTTAAAAGCTAAAGGTGATATCTTAACTGGTTCCTTTTTCAGCAGTCCCCAAAATTCTGTCAAGTACATGTTTTACAAAATGTCCAAAAGAGAAATTGCTACAAATTTTATGATAAAGTATTGAAAGAGTACCCCAGGGTCCCGAACACTTGGATGCAATTACAGGTAAATGAAAGTTGGAATGAAGAAGACATTCCACATTCATGAAAGCTAACTGAAGGATAGAGAAGAGGTGGGGAAGGGGAAGTTGGTTCTTTCCACAGACAGCTTACCTCACTGCTATCTTGTTGGCTCTGTAAAAGAGTATCAATGATAATATGGCATTAATTTGGTTACTAAGGGGTGAAGGAGGTCTGTTTTAGTGGGTGTGGGAGTCAATATGTAAAATGACAGTGTATTAAAAGTCATTCACTCAAATAAATGCAAAGAGGAAAAGCAAATATATGTTAATATAAATCAGAATAATATATTCTTCTTTGTTAACTATTTATTGTGAATAAAATCAATATTTTTATTAGCCCAAGGATCTATGTAAGTCTATGTGCTCATTTTAAAGTATTTTTAATTTTTTGGGGGGTGGGGGGGCTGAAGAGATGGTTCAGCAGTTAAGATCACTGACTGTTCTTGCAGAGGACCTGGGTTTGATTCCCAGCACTCACATGGCAGCTAAGAACCATCTTTAACTCAAGTTCCAGGGGAATCTGACACCCTCTTCTGACCTTTGCAGCATTGCACGACATGGTTGCACCAACCTACATGCAGACAGTACACTCATACACATAAAAAATAATTTAAAAAATTTAAAAATTATGTGTGTGTGTGTGCTTGTCCAGCTGTGTGACAAAGTGCATGTGGGTAGAGGCCAGAGTACAACATTAAAGAGTTTTCATTGAGTTGTTTCTCTCCTACAATGGAATCCAGGGATTGGAATTGCTCAGCAATTGTGTTCACACATTGATCCAGCTCATCAGGATCATGTGCTCTTTGATAAAGAAGTTTTGTAGTTGAAAACTTAGCTTTCAGTTAAGGTGACACATGCCATTTTACAGAGAAAGGAAGATCATTTTTTTTTCCCTCTCAATGCATCATTATTTAAACTCTATGATTAGGGTTAGTTCTAGAAAAGTAGAATAGAAAACTTACTTGAAGCAGTGCTTGGTTTCCAAAATGGACTCTCTGAAAAGTAACAAAAGAATTAAAAAACATAAATGAGACTAAAATCAATCAAAATAATAATACACATAATTTTATTCATTTTAAAAATTGATATTAAGAGCTGGAGAGATGGCTCAGAGGTTAAGAGCTCTGGCTGCTTTCGCAGAGGACGTGGGTTTGATTTCCAGCACCCACATGGCAGGTAACAACCATTTATAACTACAGTTCCAAGAGACCACTATAGACACTGCACAACACAAGTTCACTTATATACATGCAAGTAATACACTCAGATTCATCAAATAAAAATAACAAATAAAATATTTTAAAAATATGTTTAATCATGTTTAATAATAATATCAAAATTTGTCAGAAATTGTTACTCTGAGAGTAAAAAAAAGAATTATTTTATTGATGAATTTTTAAAATACAGTGTAAAACGTGGGAGAAAATTGAAAAAAATGTGTAAAATTAATTTTAATTAGTTTGCAGTAATAATTTGGTTCTTAAACAATGTATAGTTCATGAAAATTGTAGATATGATTTTAAACTATTATACTAAGTTGAAGGCAAAATGTGCACTCTCTTAATTAAATTTTTGTCAGATTTTATTTAGCAAATCTACACTTTGATTGTAAAGGTAAATGTTAGCTTAGAGGTGGAATATACAAACAATTATCACTTTGCTTCATTTGGGAAGAGCTTTTTATTCCTTTGCAAATGTGCTGGTACAAACTCACCTCAAAAGAGAATATGACTTTGGTTTCAAAAAAAGGATTAGAATCTGAGGCTCTGTGTCTTATTTGTATTAAACTATTACATATCACAGTGTCATGCTTATTCTATGGTGTGCTGTGGAAATGGATCTTGTTACATTGTGCTGCTTTATTTATTATGTTATGCAATATTTTATTTTTCCAATTTTTATTTGTAATTTTTTTATTGTAGGATAATTTAATTCAAAATTTATATGGATTTTGATAAATTGAAAATGTTACCAAATGTGAAGTAGTTACCCATTTCTAACACTGACTTTAAACACTTTTCATCAGTTAGTACTTTAGGACCATTATTGCATGAATCTTGTGTTTGAACAGGTGGCAGGTGGTGTCCAAAAAGAAGGCAGAGAGACTCTTGCATTCAATTGTACTTACAGGCATGGCAAAAGCAGCAGCCAGGAGGCAGGAGAGGATGAGGAGCTTCATGGTGGCAGAGGCCTATTTAAGAGAAGGGATAGGAAAAACGTTAGATCTTATCTTCTACAAGGGAATAATTATAATAACAAGTGAAAATATTTCAGACGCAGTATTTTTTTTTTTTTTTGAGACAGGGTCTCCCAAGTCCCAGCTGGCCTGGAGCTCACTTTGTAGACCAGGCTGGCCTTGAACTCACAAAGATCTGCCTGCCTCTGCCTCCCAAGTGCTGGGATTACAGGCATGTGCCACCACGCCCAGCTCAGAAGCAGTATTTTTCAAAAACAAGAGATTTTGCTATAGGAATTAATTTTTACCATTTTTGTCATCTATCTTAAATCTTTTTTCTTTTTATGTGTATGAAGGCAATTCCTTCATGTAGGTGGGTACACCTCTGTTGTGCACCTGTGAAACTCATAAGAGAGCAATAAGATCTCTGAGAATCCCTGGAGTTACAGGCTGTTGTTAGCCAACATGTGAGTGCTGGGGATCAAACTCAGGTCCTTTGCAAGAGCAGTCAGTGCTCCCAGCTGCTGAGCCATTTCATTTGAATACACAAGCCTGGCTCAATACATGACAGCATGCTACATTATGGTATTTTCACCATGTCTGTCATTACAACTTTTCTCAATAAATGGATATGAAGAAAGTATAATTTTCACTTACTTTTTTTCAGCTGAATTAATCAAATTTAATTCATTTAAACATGAATTTTGATTTTGACCTATACATTTTTGCTTTAATAAAAAATGCTTGTCCTTTCTTTGAATTTCCTGTGTAGAAATTTTGCAATTCCATACTTTCATGATAGCATATTTCTTGAATGGAACCTGGTGAGGTTGGGGGTATAAGATGATGCAGCTAGAGGAAGGGGTCTAAATATGACCAAGATGTATTGTAAGAAATGCAAATAAGTTAATACAAACAATACAAAAGGAAATATATCTTTTTTCTTTTTAAAAAAATCTCTCTCTCTCTCTCTCTCTCTCTCTCTCTCTCTCTCTCTCTCTCTCTCTCCAGCATGTAGGTTTAGGTCAGAGAACTACTAGGGTCCTGGGGATGGGACTTTGAAGTTAGACTTAGTGGCAAGTGCCTTTATCCACTGAACCATGGTTGCAGAACTTTTCTTATTTCTCCCACTACTCAAAATTAGCCATTTCTTTCCAACAGTTGTTTTTACTAACTTTTTATTTTTTTATTTTTTTTTATTTTTATGTGTATGAATGTATTAACTTTTTAAAACAAAAAATTTGATCATTAGTGTGATATGGCTTTGTATTAGGGAAAAGAAAAGCATCTGTGTTTAAAACCAATATTAAAAAGATTTCGTTCTTAAAACATAATTTAGGCTAATATGGAAGGAAAAAAGAACTAAGGACAACAAAAACAAAAAACAAAAACAAAAACAAAAACAAAAACGAAAAAAAACCCACTAAATTCCAGTGGGAGTTGCCATGTTATTTTCATCTGAAAACTTTTTCAAAAGTTTTCAGATGAAAATAAACCCATTTGATATTTTATTATTTGAGTCTTGGAAAGTTGTTTATGCTATTAATGTCCAGCAATTAACTTTGAAAATAATTTAGTTGTTAATTCATGGTTTTATAGGGATATCCACATCACTGTATGAAAATGACTCGAATGGATAGTTACATGATTAATGTTTCTCTTTCTGTGTTGGATTTGTAGACTGCAGAAAACTGAGCCAAATTGGAGGTATTGACATTTACTTGCCTTGAGAAAAGGGAGTCTAAGAATCTAGGTGAAAAGGTATCAAGCTACACATGTAAATTCTATCTTAGTCATCAAACTTACATTGATATATCTAGAATCTAAAAATTCACTAGGAAAGAAAGTACTTTTTAAAATATCAAGTTAATTTCATATCTATTTGTGATTTTCCAAGTATCCACGTTTTACCATCTGCCACAAAGAAATTATATTTCTCTAACATTAGCATATCCATACATTAATTAGCTAAATGGTATGAACCAAAAGTGATCCTGAAATATCTTGTTAAAATGGTCATTGCTGGGCCTGGAGAGATGGCCTAGCGGTTAAGAGCACCGACTGCTCTTGAAGAGGACCCGGGTTCGATCCTCAGCACCCACATTAGCGGCTGAGAACCATCTTTGACTCCAGTCCCAGGGAAATCTGACACCCTCTTCTGACCTCTGCGGAATTGCATGACACGGGTGCACAAACCTATATGCAGACAGTACATTCATACACATAAAAAAAAATAAATTTAAAAAATGGACATTGCTAGCCTTTATATAGAGATCAGAGTTACTTTGCATGACAACCTTACATAAAATTGGACAAAACTTCATTTCCTAAAACAAAGACAGTATGTAAGTTAAGTAACATTTTTCAATATCGATATTTTAGTGACAAAGATCATCAAAAATTACTTGTTTGTAGAAAACTATAATGATTTGTCTTTATTTTTAATCCCCAAGAGGGTATTAAAATTTGTAAATGCAGTTTTAAGCTACTAGCTAATATAAGAAAGTATCAACATTTTGTAAACATACAGAAAATGTAGTCACATTTTAATTAAGAGTGAAAATATTAGATTATACAGAATCATAGTGATATTTTCTATATCTAAAACACAATACCTTGAATCTGCAAGTGGGACTAGGCAAGGGTTGATGATCAAGATGATGGCTAATGCCTCTGCTTCACAGCTATTTAAACTTCGTGATTAGTGAAATGCTAATTTTTTGGTTTTGATTCTGCCAAAGGGTTTACTTAAATTCTAAGAATTCTTCCAAACAGGAAATTAATTTCTGCCCAATTCCTCTCCCAGGTAGTTCTCAGGAAGTTTTTCAACAAATGAGTTATTCATGCAATGATGGCAAATTATATAGGAAATGGAGTCATGTTATTCTAACTATAACAGAAAAATATGATTTATAGTTATTACTGGAACATTATGTTAATGTGCAGTGGAAAAGACTAATATGTCTACAAAATTCCTTTACAACTTATGAAAAATTCAATTCCTATAAATGAAATGCTTGAGGCAAAATAACATCCTCAAATTTAAAGAATTATAACATATCAAACTATTTTTTTTAATTTATTTCTGTATGTGTATGAATGTACTGTCTGCATGCAAGTTTGTGCACCCGTGTCGTGCAATGCCGCGGAGGTCAGAAGATGGCGTCGGATTCCCCTGGAACTGGAGTTCTCCTGGAATTAGTTTCAGACGGTTCTCGGCCGCCATGTGGGTGCTGGGGATCGAACCCGGGTCCTCTGCAAGAGCGGTCGGTGCTCTTGACCGCTAGGCCATCTCTCCAGCCCCATATCAGACTATTTTAAAAAACATGCAGTCTACTTTTTAAAAATGCACACGTCTGATTCACCATTTCATCTGGTGGGGTGGGAGGATTGGGAGGGGGACACGGGTCTACATTAGATTAAGGTATAGTTAATTGATGTGAGTTTAACAGTTATCCAAATTTGCCCAAACTTTGTCTACATATTATATGGTATTCTAGGACTTAGTAAAAGTAAAAACGTCTATATTAAACAACATTGGTTAAAAGGTTTTAATATAAAAGGTAATACATTTAAGATAATTGGAAATATAAATTGTAGTCCACATCAGCTTCACTTATAATTTGTATAACAACAACTTTGGGGTTAATGGATACAAATATTCTCTACAATGTTTGTGTTGTACAGTATCACCTTGTAACACTTTCTTCTACCAGTAGGATAATTTAACTAAAGGAATTAAGTTAGCTTTATAAATTAACAACATACAGGTAATGATAAACAGCTTGAGTAAATTTAATGCAGAAAAGTTGGCCCAGCTAAACATTAAAAGGAAGGAAAGCCTCAGACTGCTATAGGTATCAAACATCTCTGTGGGTCCTAACTGTAACAACTATTTATAATGTGTCCTAATAAACTTTACCTTTCAGGTGCCACAAAGTTTTAATATAAGAGACTTCCTTACATCCTTTTCATAGAACAAAGAAAAACATGATGGTAATGAAGTCATTCCCTAACTGTAAATTAGAGCTGACTGTTATAGAGGTAATCTCTTATAAAAGTGATATAGTTGCCTTCTTTAATTGACTAATAGTCATAGGAACTGTGAAAGGATAATTCTCTATTCAGAGCCAAATATAATACTAAAGTCTATATAAGCTGGGTAATTGAGCAAAATATATTAATACAGGAGAGCTCTGTTATCAGAAATGGATTATTCAGCCAAGGATATGTTGGTTAGGGGATCCAAGCCCCCAAAAAGATAAAGGCTTTTTGCCAGAAAACTGGTATCCCTGCAAGAAGAGAGGCAGTAAGGCCCTGCTGTCAAAGACCTGGTGTAAGCATGAGAAAGATATATCAAGACCACACTTGCAAGTGTACAGTTGGCCTCTGGAATGCCAGAGAGTGTTACCAAAGGCCACTAAATAAACAAAGCAAATATTGTTCTCCTTGAGTCAAGCAAGATGCCTCCGTCAGCATCAGCTACACCTCACCTGCCTGGAAATACTGTGCAGCAGTGGCAGCCATATGTCTGTATCTCCCAAATCAAATTGGCTATTAGCTCTCTCCTTGGAGGAATAATTCAAGGCTGATGCTACAAGCTTAAGTCCTCTAGTGGTTAGGAGATGTTATAAGCCACAGTAAGATCTTGTCAGCTTTTACAGAAAAGCTATAGTCCATGGATTAGCATACCATCCAAACATCTGTGTCTATACCAATGTAACCTACCATAATAATTAGTACTGTTTAAATGTCTGTATATCTAACTGCTTGTGCTTCATCAGTAGGAGTAAAAGATTACTCCTGGATAAACTGCCAACCCATGAAAGGAAACAGCCTGCACTGATCAGAGTCCAAAACGACATCTCCAGAAAAAGTAGACTGTTTGGCTTCTCACCCACTTGTGTCCCTTTTCTAAAGCTTAGGGAACAATCTGTGGAAAAGGGTGCATGGTAGAATGTAAGGGCTGCGATTGGGGTGAACTATGAAACTACAGAAACATAGACTGCACTCTTATTTGATCAACATGATAGTACATATAAGCTCCCCCAGCTGGACAATGTGGGCCTCGGGCTGTATAAGTTTGGGCATAGCTACTTACAAATTGGTTTTACATGAAGAATGCCTGTATTCATTACTTGTGTCCTATTCTTAAAAAATAAAAAAAAAATAAAATAAAAATAAAATGCAAGCATGTTAGTTACAATTTTGGTAACTTTATGGAGCAGTTAATAAGTACTCTGCATATTTATCAGGAAGAAAATACTCTCCTATAAATTTCAGTGATATGTTAGCTACCCTAGATAAATTATTCTGTGCTTTGTTTTGGACATTTGCCATTTCTTTGTAAATTAGAATTAATAATGACTCAAAAATTATAGTTTTATTTAAACCATCCATACTTCTGATAGCTCGTTGTTCAAAATAGGTAAAAGAGGAAAAATGAAAGTCCCTGTGCTACTATCAAATTGTATTCCTAGAATTAATTAGCATTGCAGAATTTAGAAAAAAAAATTTTTTATTGATGCTTTGTGTATTTCATACAACATTTTCCAATTCAGTTCAGGCATATATCCCCTTCCCTTCCCCCCACCCCACCCTTACCCATCGCAGATCATGCATTCTGCCGTAAGTTTTCTGCATCTTTCTCTGCTTTTTTGTTTTGTTTTGTTTTCATTTTTTTAACAATAAGTGATAATTTGTGAGTACAAGCATCCTTCATGTAAAACCAATTTGCAAGCAGTTGTGCCCAAACCCACACAGCTCATGGGTCCCACCATCCAGCAGGGGGGGCTTGTATGTTCAATCAAGTTGATCAAATGAGTGTCCAGTCTATATTGTTGTAGTTTCACCATTAACCCCAATCGCAGCCCTTACATTCTACCACGCCCCCTCTTCCGCAGATTGTTCCCTAGGCTTAGAAAAGGGGCACAGGTGGATGAGAAGCAAAACACTCTACTTTCTCTGGAGCTGATGTCTTGGTCTCTAGTCAGTTCTGGCTGTTTTCTTTCATGGGCTGCCAGCTTGTCCAGGCATAACCTTTCGATCCTACTAATGAAGCACATGCAATTAGATATTTAGGTATTTAAACAGTATAATATATAGCCTTTCGATCCTACTAATGAAGCACACACAATTAGATATATAGGTATTTAAACGGTACTAATTGTTATGGTAGGTTACTTTGGTATAGACACAGATGTTTGGATGGTATGTCAATTCATGATCTACATTTTCTTCTGTCAAGTATGGCAGGGTCTTCGTGTGGTTTATAACATCTCCTAACCATTAGAGGATGTAAGCTTGTGGCATCAGCCGTGGGTTATTCCTCCAAGGAGAGAGCTAATAGCCAATTAGATTTGGGATATACAGACGTATGGCTGCCACTGCTGCACAGTATTTCCAGGCAGATGAGGTGTAGCTGGTGCTGACGGAGGAGTCTTGCGTGACTCAAGGAGACCTATATTTGCTTTATTGGTTTAGTGGTCTTTGGTAACACTCTCTCGCATCCCAGAGACCATCTGTATACTTGCAAGTGCGGTCTCCATACATCTTTCCCATGTTTATATCAGGTCTTCAACAGCAGGGCCTTATAGTCAGACTGGTGAAAATATTCATTCACAGAGAGTACTTAAAAGAATTGTTGTTGACACTTCTTTTCCTTTTTTTTAATAAAGAATCATTTTACATATTTTATTTAAATTTAAAAATATAAGAATAGTTACAGCCTATTTATAATTACATAACAACAGCATTATTCCTGAGTTCATATGTGTAACCTGCCTGTTTTGTCCAGAAAACATTGTTTCATTGCAACCATTTACTATCCCTTGCTCTTTGCAATCTTTTTTCTCCCTCTTCCATATTGAAACGTAGTCTTTGAAGGCAAAGTGTGATATATATGCACTATTTAGGGCTAGGTTACAAGGGCGATAATAATTTTTAATAAAAATTTTATTTAGTTTTTGTACCTTTCATATAGCAATTCCTAATTAAATTTAGACCTCCAACCCCATTCATAACTGTACCCAACCACTGGACCTCACACATTCTGCTATACATGTTAAATCCTATCCAGTCACGCAGTTGTAGCCAGATGTCCGTCAGTGCAAATTTATCCTTTGGAGTCCAGTCATCTTATCTAGAGATCTTAAGTAAGGTCTCCTCTCCTTCATCCAGCAATAATAAATCCTGCCATTTCCAGACTAGGGGCAGCCCCCCAATCCATTTCCCTCCTTCATCTCTGGGCCCTTGTCTGATTAAGTTGGTATGAGCCTGTGTTCAATGCCCTGAGAATTATAAATTAAAAAAAATGTGTTCTACTAGTTCTTTGAGAATTTCATAGAGTGTATTTTGATTATATTCACCTCCTTACCTTCTCCTAGGTCCATCTCCCATCACTATACACCCAAAATTTTGTCCTCATTTAAATAAAGTCTAGTTCAGTTTGTTTGCAAATATACTCTTGGGTGTGTGACTATCAAATAGAGCATGGTTTATATACCAGGCACCACACACTTATCTTCCTCTCCCAGCAGCTATCAACCTCTGACAACATCTCTGCTAGAAACATCTTGCTTACCTCTTCCATGCTGGGATTTTGTCAGGCTTGAGCTTAAGCAGGCCTTATGCACGATATAACTACTGTGAGTTCATATGTGTACCTGCCCTATTCTGTCTGGAGGACTCTCTTTCCTTTTATGCTTCTGGCTCCTTCTTCCAAAATGATCTCTGAGTCTTTAGAGGACAGGGGATTGTATAGAGGTTCCATTTAGGCCTGAGCATTATAATGTCTCTTATTCTCTGAACATTGACCAGTTGCTGGTCTCTGGATTCATCTTAACTTTTACTGCCAAGAAAAGCTTCTCTGATGAGGAGTGAAAGATTCAGTAATATATGTGTATAACAATGTTATTAGGAGCAATAATAAGTAAAGATTAAAGTAACAATCATAGTAAATTCTCCCTAGGGCTTATAACCTGCTCTCCACAGGGTTTTGACAAATAGTGATGCCAAGTATGGGTTTCATCTTGTGGAGTGGGTCTTAAATCCCAGGAGACAGTGGATGTTTACTCCCACACCATTTGTGCCATGATTGTAACACTGTATGTCTTGATAGTTCTGATGTTTTGCTAACACTCAGGGTTCACAGCAGGGTAATACTGACAGTTACATCTCTCCTTCAGTACTGTACATGGCATCTTCCAGCACTGTGCAAGCTAGCCAGTCAGGATGAAGCTTCATTTTCAACATCACCTTGATTTCTCCATGGTATATGTCTCAAGGGTATGGTATCTTCAGCAAGAGGGCCTTATAGTTGAGTTCTGGAGAGTAAACAGAGTATTGGCAATAGATAGTAATTTTTTCTTGGGTCTTTTCAAGACAGGGTCTCCCTGTAGCCCCAGCTGTCCTGGAACTCACTCTGTAGACCAGGCTAGCCTTGAACTCACAAAGATCCGCCTGCCTCTGCCTCCCAAGTGCTAGGATTAAAGGCGTGGGCCAACACGCTCAGCAATAGATAGTAATTTTAACTGTGTTGACATACTTTAACCAAATTAACCAGAGGAAAAAGAGATTATATAAATTAATGAATTTAGAAATGAAAAGCGAGAGATTACAACACACAAGAAAGAAATCAAAAGACTTCTAAGGACATACTTTAAAAAAACTGTATTTTACTGAACTGGAATTTCTAAAATAAGTATATATATATATATATATATCCTATCAAAACTAAATCAAGATGAAATAAATAATTTAAATAAGTCCATAACATCCAAACTATAGAAACTATAGAAAGCCTAAAACAGATGGACTTAATACAGAATCCTACTAGACCTTCAAGAAACAACTAATACCAACATACCTCAAGTGATCACATAAAATATAAAATGAAGAAACATTTTCAAATTATTTTACAGATCTGATATTACTCTAATAACAAAACTAGGGAAAGGCCCAACCAAAAACTTATATAAGTCAAAATCACTGATGGACATGAATGCAGAAATTATCAATAAAATATTTGTTAAAAAAATTCAAGAACACCTAAAACATTTGTTCCATGATAAATCAACTTCATCTCAGAGATGCAGGAATGGTTCAACATACATAAATTAAAGAATGGAATCCATCACATAAATAGACTCAAAGACAGAAACTATATGGTCATCTCATTAGATGAAGAAAAACCTTTGACAAAATCTACCTTACCTTTGTGATGAGAATCTTAGAGAATTGAGGGATACAGGGACATATCTTAACACAATAAAGAGAATACACAACAAGCCCATGGCCAATATCATGCTAAATGGCAAAAACCTTGAAGAATTTCTACTGAAATCAGGACCAAGACAAGGATGTCCATTCTCTCCATTCCTGTTCAATATAGTGCCTTAAATCTTACCTACAACAGTAAGATAAATGAAAGTTATAGAGATGATACAAATTGCAAAAGAAAGCCAAGCCTGGTGGGGCATGCCTTTAATCCCAGAACTTGGGGTTCAGAGGCAGGAGGATTTCTATGAGTTTGAGGCCAGTCTGGTCAACATAGAGAGTTCCAGACCAGGTGGGGCTACAGGAAGACCCTGTATCAAAAATACAAAATTTTTGGAAAATTAGCTAAAGTATTCTTATTTGCACATGATCTCATTCTGTGGGGTGTCCCATTTATTCCCAGGGTGAACCATGTGGAAAATACATGGAGGAAAGTGCAGCAAATGGATGCATGTTAAGGTGTCCAAATACAGAGAGAGTTTTATTCCAAAAGTGTCTGCCTTACATAGCCAGTGTGACTCACATCCCAGGACCAAATCCTAAACCTTTGGCTCACTATACCCCCCACCCATGGGCATGGCCAGGGAGGTACCATTGGTTTAGAATGCTAGACAACTTAATGCCAGGTGTGGTGGCTCACACCTTTAATCCTAGCACTTGGGAGGCAGAAGCAGGCAGATCTTTGTGAGTTCAAGGCCAGCCTGTTCTACAGAGCGAGTTCCAGGACAGCTGGGGCTACAGGGAGACCCTGTCTTAAAAAGACCAAAAAAAAAAAAAAAAGAATGCTAGACAACTTAACTAAATTTTCCCACATCTCACCATTTAAATTTTATTTTTTATTTTTTCTGAGAGGCAAGCGAGACCAGGGGAGAGGCTAATAACACGAAAGAACCTGAGCTTTGAATAGCCATCTGCTCAAGCCTGTTTTGGGTGCCAGGCAGTGTGGGGGGGGGTTGGACAAGTCAGACCTGAGACTTTTACTTTTACACTAAGGCCAATTAATATCCAAAAACCCAACCATGAAGTAATGTTAAGCATAAGCAATGATTGCAAGTAACATTCATGCAAAACCAATTAGCAAGTATCTATGCCCAAATTTTGAACCCAAGGTCCCCATAGTCCAATTGAAGAAGCTTGTATGTATGGACAAGCATGTTGATCAAATAAGAGTCCAGTCTATATTTTTTGAGATCTCAGGAATTATCCCTATGTCCTCAGCCCTTACCTTCTTCCATGTCCCCTCTTCCACATCTGATCTCTGGGCCTCGGGTGATGAGGGGCAGAAATGGGTGAGAAGCAAAACAGTCTATTTTTCTTTGAGGTGTCAGTTGGAACTCTGTCTGTCCAGGGTGTTTCCTTCCATGGGTTGGCAGTTTATTTAGGAATTTCCTTTTTAGTGCTACTAACAAGCACAAACAGTGAGATAGTAAAGTTGTTTAAATGGCATTGAAAATCATGACAAATTACTCTGTGGGCACAGATACAAATATTTAGACGCCTATTAGTCTGGATACTAAGGCTTATTTATACTGATTTTAATTACTAAAGTTTAATACGAGCCATATGTTATTCACCCAACTGAGCCGGATAATAGCCAATTAGGTTTGGAGTAACTTTGGTGTCTACTAGCTGTACAATGTCTTCCAGGCAGGTGTGGAGTGGAAATGAGTCTTGGTTGACTCAATGAGACCAATATTTTTTTTTCTTTCCAGTGGCCTTTGGTAATGCTCTCTGACATTTCAGAGGCCTACTGTCCACTTGCAAGCATGTTCTCTATGTCCTTTCAGTTCTCACACCAGGTCTTTGACAGCAGGGTCTTAATGCCTACATGTGTGGACCCAAATTGTAGACAAATAGCCTTTATTTTGAGTGGCCATTAGCCCTCAGCCAACGCTTCTTTGGCAGAATGACCCACTGTCGGTACCAAAGTTTTTCCTATTAACACAGTTGCTAAACTATCAAGCCTTTAAAGATTTTCCAATAATATCTAGCTCTGAATAAAATTTTCTTTTACAGTTTTTATGTCCATTAGTTAAAAACTGGCTATGTACATTCCATGAGAAATTGTTACCATAGCAGTTGGCTGTTTTGTAGTTAAGGAACAATTCTATTACTATCATAATTTGTTTTCTTTTTCTACAAAAAGGAGAGGTAGAAATTTTTTTTAATCAAAACTTAGCAGCACCTGAAAAATAAGCTTCATTAGGACATATAACAAACAGTTGTTTTAAATTGACTTTAGACTTGTTTGGTGCCTATGGCTCAGGCAGTCTGAAGCTTTTTTTTTTTTTCTCTTGATGCTTAGATGGGCCAGCTTATCTGCTGGTATTTCTTGGTCCATCCTATACAATCCAAAGCTGTACCTTTTTCAGGCATTAAAGTTGGTGATGATTTGACCCTTGAGAACAAGCAAATTTTTCCCATAGTTAGTTTTAAGATTTCACAATTAAAAATTTATCCAAAGATTTGGAATACAGAGTTTTCTATTTGACTGTATCCCAAAAGGGATACACTCCACTAACTCCCCCCCCTTTTTTTAAATTTTTATATTTTGACCTATAGATGTTTAAAAGGTAGTTGTATTACACATACCTATAGATGGTAACCAAGGTGTAGCAGTCCAGTAAGTCTATTTAAACAGTCTCTATATGGGACTGTATATATTGTAGGCAAAATAAAAAATGTCACAGGTAATGCTGTACAGAAAAATATAGAGAACATTTGTATACATTTAATTCCAAAGCTGTTACTGGAAAGTACAAATTACAAACAAAAGAAATTTTAATGAAAATTTGTATCTCTAGATGTCGTTATACACTCCTAAGGGAGATGAAGCTTCTCTTGCTATGAACAGGTACAACACAGTCCTGCTAAGGGAAGGAGAACACAGTGGCCACCTGCAGTCATTGTGGGGAACTGACCCCCTCTACACAGAGCTCACTCTGTAGAGCATGAGCCCCATGTTGGACGCCATTTGTGGGGTGTCCCATTTATTCCCAGAGTGAACCATGTGGAAAACGTGCAGAGGAAATTACAATACACAGATGCATGTTAAGGTGTCCAAATACAGAGAGAGCTTTATAAAAATGGCTGCCTTATATAGCCAGTGTGACTCACATCCCAGGGCCAAATCCTAAACCTTTGAGGTACTATATCCCACCCCATGGGCGTGGCCAGGGAGGTTCCATTTGTTTATAATGCTTGCCTACTTAAATAATTTTTCCCACATGATTCCATACAGAAAAGACCACAAACATGCAACTAGAAAACTTATAGTGTCATTATTATATACACATTCAGCAAAATAGCAGGATTCAAAATTAACACAAAAATTAAGTTATCTTCTGTTATACAAATGACATACAGAGAAGGAAAAGGGAAACAATCCTATTTCATAGCCTAAAAAGTATACTATTTCTTACAGATGTAGTCAAAGAGGCTATAAACAGGCTTTGGAGCTAGAATATTTAGAAAAGGAACATGTAGAAGTTACTTACAGATTTAATTTCCAAGTAGTTGGCATAGGAAATGGGGCATAGAAATCCAGATGGGGAGAACTTACGATTAGATGAGAAGGCCAGGAATTGGAAGTGACTAATATTCTGGAAAAACCTGGAAACAGTGAAAGGAGAAGCTTATAAAAGAAGGAAATACTAAAGGCACGTGTATGAAAACATGAAGTTAAATCTAAAGTAATTAGATTGCGTATATCGAGAAATAGAATGATAAATTTTATGTTGAAGAACATAAAAATTAAGAGGCTGTAAAATGGAAGAGCCATTGTCCAGATGAAAGGACTGGGAAATAAATCTTGAAAGATGCATGGGAGGGTGTGAGCAGAGGAAGAGGGGAAAGGAGAATTTCACATGTAATTGGCATGGTATGGCTAAGGGGAGAGATTTGAAATGTCAGCTCCATGGTGCCAAGACAGAGAACAGTGTGTGATGCATCTGGAAAGGCAAGAAGACGGAAGGTGGAAGAATGTAGAGTACAAAATGTGATTTGTGGTTGAGGTTAGAAATTCGTCCTTTGGAGGGAAGCAGAGGACTGAAAGGTTGGCACTGTCTGTGGTCCTGAAGATGAAGGGTTCAGATGCTCTTTGTCTCTACCCCTACCTTGCCTGACCTCAATGGTTACTGTTTCAAATAATTTTGATCATAGGCTTTTCCGGCTTATGTACTTTCAAGGCCTTTATAATCCTCTGCCAAGATCTCTAAGGTAGATATTGAAGTAGGTCTTTCCTTGGTTCAGTAATTCACTTGTCATGATTCTGGCCTCATTTCCATTGTTTCCAAGGATTCACTAGGCTGAACAAGGAAGGACACTGCTAACAATGTCCTGTTTGTTTCTCTGTCAATCTCTAATACAACTAGGTTTTACAATAACATTAAACATTGGCATTTATTAAGCACTTGTAATGAATGAGTTTAACACACGAGCAATGGTATTATGGCAATAAGGATTTTGCATTATAAAAGTTTAATTATAACAACCCAAGGAAGTAAATATTAAAACAATTTCAAATTTAGAAATGAGAAACTAAAGTTGATAGTAGTTAATGTTATTCCCTGAATAGCTAAGTTGTATTTGGACCAAACTCCTTCGTTTTAGCACAGCTCTATAGCTCTGTCATTTACTTTGTAATTAGACCCCAGAAGTCTTTCTGTGTCTTCAGACAAAAAGTTGGGTAAGGAAAAGAAACTGACAAATCAATCCATAACATTTTTGTGTGTTAATAATCAAACAGCTAAATAAAAAATTGGTCAGATTTAGAAATTTATGACATTTAATACATAAAAAAGCATCTTGAATTACATTCTTTTGTTGAGTAATTGTGGATTTAATTTTAGTTGTTAATTCAATATTAAAACATTTTAGACTAAATAAAGCAAATAGTAAAATGAAAAAAGATTCCCTTGCCATGTCTGGATAATTTACCATTGATAAAATTATGAATTTTATATTTTTCAATTTTAAAATTATAATTATTGTCAACAGTCAATCTTGCTCTTCAAAGTGAAGAAGATAAAGACAAATGTGAACCTTTACAGTTGGACTTATTTCCTTGATGAACATGATTGCTTTATTTTCCTAGGCACATAAGGAAATTCCTGTGAACCAAGATGGAATCCACAGTCTTACATTCTTCATAAATACGTATTTATGTTTATGGCTGTTTTACCTCCTGGTATGTAGGTGCCCCCCTGTGTGCATAGCCCTCAGAGGGCAGAAGAGAGTGTTGGAGATCCTGGAACTGGAGTTATGGACAATCGTTAGACACTGTGTAGGTACTGGAAACTGAAACATGGTCTTCTGAAGGGGCAAGCAGTGCTCTTAACTGTCCTCCAGCCCTGTAGCTGTGCAGTCTTACTCATCATTCCACAATGTTTCATGTTATCGGTGCATGAGTGTTTAGATACTGTTTAAAAGGGTGCTTATAGTTTTAAAAGGGTGCTTATAGTTTTAAAAGGATGCTTACTGTTTAAAAGGGTGCTGAGAGTTTTAGATTTCTTGTTAGATTGCTTACTTATATTAAGGTAACATGCACACATGCACATAGAAAACAAATGATACCAAATGCTGGAGGGGTTGTGGGGAAAGGGGAGCACTCCTCTACTGGTGGTGGTAATGTAAACTTGTACATCCACTACAGAAAATGGCATGCAGCTTTTGAATCATCTTTTGAATACACTTCCAGAAAAAGAATTGTAAAGTACTCCACTAAAGAATGCAAACACTTTTGACACTTGATTAATGTATTCCAAATGCCTTCAGAAATAGATTGTTTCATAAACAGATAATTAATAGCTAAAAATACTTGTTTGGTTAATGATTTAACACTACTTATTCTTATTTGGGATTTTGTGCATTTGTTTGCTTTGTGTTTCATAATTAATAGAAACTGTTACTTTTGTTGTAGCTTGTATTTCTCATATAAGTAAGATTGAACATTTTCCAATTGTATGTGATCAATGTTTATTCTTCTGAATTATTTTATATTTATTATCTGCTATTTTGTTGAGAAATTATCGTTTTTGGTAAATTTTTATTCAGTAAGAAACTGTTTATGTTTTTCAGCCATTAACTTTGTAAGTACGATTTCACAAATAACATTCACATTTAATAATATGATGGTAGAGCTGGTGTTGAGGAATATTTCTAGAACCAATAGATATTCCTCTGCTACCAGCTCTTCAACATTTACATAGGCCAATTTTTTTGTTATTTTTGAGACAAGGTCTCCCTTTAGTCCCAGCTGGCCTGGAGCTTGCTGTGTAGACCAGGCTGGCCTTGGACTCACAGAGATCAACCTGCCTCTGTCTCCGGAGTGCTGGGATTAAAGGCATGCACCACCATGCCTGGCAACAAATTCATTAATCTTTTATTGTATACTTTTTCTGTGATTATAACCTTTGAAATTTATCTCATTTCTTATTTATTATAATTTGACACAATTTTACCTAAAATATTTTCTTTATTACATCTTTTTCAAGACTGGGTCTCCATGAAGCTCCAGCTGGCCTGGCCCTCACTATGTAGACCAGGCTAGACTTGAACTCACAGAGATCCACCTGCTTCTGCCCCCTGGTAAAATAAAATTTTACCCATGCATGGGTAAAATTATATTTTCTAAACTCAGGAAATAAAATCATGACATCTAACACTTAAGAGTGTTTGACCATGCACCCCGTAGTGAATCTAGCTGTTTTGTTAATTTTTTGCCTGTGTTAGGAATTTCTTCCTTCTTGTTTCAGCATTGGTATCTAATGTTCACTTTACTGAGTCAGTATAGATAGATCTGCCTGTATTTGAGGTGATATTTAAGGTGGAGTTTGTGCACATTTCATCCAACTTATAGGTTTGTGTCATCTTGGATAGAATAAGATAGGTCATTCAAGGAAACAGAGGACATCTGTTATGCATGAAACAATGACTTCTTTGGGGAATATCCAATAGGATGCTCACAAGTGTCCTGCCTAAACCAAAGGGGTCCCACAGTTTACAAGAATTTTCAAATAAATAAAGTATATTAAAGGCAAGACAACTTATTCATGAAATGCAAAATGTGTAGCATAGATTTGTGTTAACTCCGTTTAAGAATAACCAAAAATATATTACCTTGTAGTATTTAACTTTAAAAACTATCAGCTAATTTAGGGGCAATATTTAATTCAACTGTCTTTCATATGTGCCACAAGTCTTAAAATTATAGCAGAATACATTATTTCAACCTATGCAACATTTCCTATTTTTATGTAATTACTATTTACAAAAGCTTATACATCCTGCTAACCCGTTAGGGGAAAGAAAATTGGGTTATAACTTTTCCTAAAAGAAACAAGGAAGGTTATTTTCTTTGCTTCCATTTTATACAAACAAAAAATCACTATTATTTTATCTTGTCTTCTGTTTACACTTTCTAAATTGTAGAAGGGTCAAGAGACTATGTTATATGCCAAACAATAACTATTACTAAATACCTTGTGTCAACAAATCTTAAAAATATAGATTTGACTTTGGCTAAGATGATACATCGTAAGAAGGACTAGGTATGTAAAGATCAGAAAAAGTCGGGTGTTTTCCACACCTTCTCTGATTTTTTTTTAAATGATAGAGCTTTTGTAAATTTCATACAGCAGTTCTTATTCGAATTTATTCTCCTTCCCCCATCCATGCCACACACCCTGACCAGACCTCATGTGTTCTGCCATACACGTTAAATTCCATCATGTCAAGGATTTGTACCCAGATGTTCTTCAGTGCAAATTTATCCACTGGAGTCTAGTCAGCCTATCTAAAGATCACAAGTAATGTCTGCTCTCCCTCATTCATTAGCAATACGCTTCCAGCAGTTGCCAAATGAGGGACAGCCCACTTCCCATTTCCCTCTTTCTGATCTGGGCCCCTGTCTGATTGATTTGGGATAGGTTCTATATTTGAGGGCAAAACTGCCACAAGTTCGATGAGCAAGCTTCCAGTGGACTGAAAGACTCTCCTTCCCTAGGTTCGTGGACCAACTCTGGCTCTTCAATTTTTTCCACCAACTCTTCTGAAATGATCCCTGAGCCAGAGGTGGGTAAGGTTTAATATAGGATCTTATCTAGGGACACTCCTCAGTCTCTTACTCCTTAAAACTTGGCCAGTTGTGGCGTTCTGTGTGCATCACACTCTATTGTGTAAAGAAGCTTCAGTGGTGAGAGCTGAGGGATGCATTAGTTTCCACTCTACTCCTCCCCGTTCTGCTATGTTCTATAGCAGAACGGGGAGGAGCTTTAGGAGTAGAGGTTCAAATGTAGATATGTGACCTAGGCCTGAGTATATCTCAAAGGTTTTATTATCTGTGTTTGACCAGTTGTGGGATTCTGCAGCAGCCTCCATCTGTCACAAAAAGGAATCTTCTTTGATGAATGGTGTACTTGTCTAGGAATATGTCAGAAATAGGGTATTCTTAAGGATCTCTGACCTCTCCAGCCACGTGTATTGGCTGTGTTTACAGTGCCACTCATGAGTTCACTCTCACTGCGCTGCTTTAAGTCCAATTAGGTAGCTGTTGATTACCCTCTGGATAACAGTGCCACTACTGCACCAATAGAGGTGGTTTACTCTGAAGTCCTTAGGACTGGGATGGACCATTGGTTGATTTTCTCCCTTAGCAGCTTGCATAGTATCCTCCAGAACCTAGAGATATTCCTCTGCTAGAAGGTTTCCAGGTCAATTCCTGCTCCATTGCTCTAAGTCCTGTGCTGGAAGTGCGTCCTGTCTTCACCTGTAGGGGGCCTATCTTCCAGTTCTCAGAGATAACCAACAGCTCTGTAAATAGCCTGTATCACTTGGGATTGGGAAATCATGGTTCTCTGTAAATGTCTCCATCAGTTGCAAAACAGAGCTTCTTGGATGAACAGTAAGAGCTACACTTATCTGTGGGTTTATGGATAAGTTCTTAGAATTTAGTTATAAATTGCATTCCTTTATGAAAATAGCAGTAGTAGGTCCCCCCCACCCCCACCCCGCAGGGTCTATGATCTCTCCAGTCATGAGCATTTGGCAGGGTTTATAATATAAGGCATGCATTTTCTCCTATTAAACATCTCTTAATTCCAATTAAACAGTTGTTGTTTACCTCCAAGATAAAAATGGCACAAAACTATCTTGAGGGTTCATTATTGCTGTGACTCAAAGGCTTTACAGCTGGGAGGACTAGACTATGGCCATCTTTTCTCCTTTGGCAGACTTCAAAGCCCCTCTCAATACTGTAAGAGCTGGTCCTCAGGGAGGAAGCTACCGGGTCAGTTCCAGTTTGATTCCTCTAAGTGCTTTGTCCAGGAACAGGGCCTCAGCTTCCACTTCTGGGAGACAACCAAGGGCAATGATATTAGCCTATATGGTTTTGGGTGTCTCTTGGAAGAACCTCGAAGGGAGATTTCCCATATTTGGCACTGGTGTATTTGTTTGATAGTCTATGGCAATGTTGTTTGTGTGTGTGTGTTTGTGTGTGTGTGTGTGTGTGTGTGTGATAGTCTAATAGTCTATGATTGTTGCAGTGTGCATTATCAACTCATGTAGTGTAAATCTATCTGAAATATATATATATAAATACATATATGTGATGCATTTTAGAACTTGGAAAATAAAATGGATAGCTTTTAAAGTCCATATCTATTTAATTTGAAAGCATCATTTATGTTGTTTAAAACAGCAATTCTATTATTTTGTTAACTAAAATGATAACATGTAGTAAGATAATAAATTTCATGTTTAATGAATTTTGAACACTATACACTAATACTGCATTTCTCACAATGACCAGCCACAGCTCTGTCAATATTCACCACATCAGATCTTTCCTGAGCATCTCAGCACATCGATCACCCTTGATTTCTCTTTTCATCCTTTACTTTTTCCTTCTTTTATCTTTCCTTTATGATTCTTTTGTTCACCCTTTCTCTCTTTCCTTTCATTTCTTCTTTATGATACTATTACTGATTTAGAAATTGTATTTGGATATAATAATTACAACAATTATAGGAGTCCATTATTTATAAGCTCCAAATTTATTAATATTTCTCTGTAAAATTGTGTGTTTTTTACAGATAAGCATAAGTAAGCAGACAGTGACTAATTTATGATTTTGGCATGTAAATGTTCATGCTTTTTGTGATAATAAAGTGTTAATATTACACATCAGGAAATTAAGATACTACAGATAAAGTATTCAAAATAGACACAGTGTACTTCCTGGAAATATTCTGAACTCAGTGTAAATTATTTTCAAGTGGATTTAGCACTAGGAAATTCTTTACTAGGAAAGTTTCCATGATTCAAGTTCTCCTGTGTTAGGATCTTCCTTTAGACAAAAGAAGCTAAACATCTGTGAAGAAAGACAAACTAGTCTGTACTACATAGAATAATATAATTTAATCCACAAGTAGATGGTAATTATTTCACATGTGTTGTCTGAATTTAGGATTACAAAATATTGGGAAGGAAATAACTAGAACATTATCTAATGAAATAACATAAAATAATCTGCTACATTGATACTCCAGGGTTTGATTATTATAATCATAATTTCATAGTCTAACAAGCTGTGGCACAACAGGGCCTTGCTCTATTCATATTCTATTCTCCTCATCATCACATCCTTCCTTTCTCTTATGGAACCATTTAGTATTTTCAAGTCTTTCTCTATGAAAAAAATACAAACCTCCAACTCCATATTTTAATTCCATACATTAGCTGTTTCTAACACTTATTCTCTGTGTATCTAAACCTCTCACTCCCTTGATAATATGTGATAATTTGATTTCCTACCTAAGTGTCCCTTAGAATTACCTCTACCAGAGCCACTCTAATAACCCCCTGGGAGGGTCTACATGGGTCGAGCTGAGTCTCTGTCCTATTAAATAGCACTGTAGTGTCTCAGCCAACACCCTTTTTTCAAGGAGTGCACTTTTCTTATGCCATCCTTAATAAATCTCCTTTCCTGCCTTTTATGTCTCTAATTTCATTACATAGCTCTCCTCTCTTGACTATTCCTTATATGTTGAATTTTCAAAGATTTAGTGCAAGATATTTTAGCAAATGTTTTTGCACATGTTTGTAAGCAATATTTCAGAATACTAGCTCTGTCTTTTGGTCATTTGCTATAATTCCTCATCTTTTCATAGATGGAACCTTAAAATTGTCCTTCTGAACATTTATTCTTCTAGTCAGGCATGTAACCTAGATTGTGTCAAAGAGATTCACTGTCAGATATTACAGTTGGTAGAAAAGTAAACAAGAAGAAACTGACATACAAGTAATTAAGATCTTGGTGAATTGGGAATTATAGCTCTTGGCTGCTTGGAGTACCAGAGCTTTGGTGGATACTCTTCAGGGTCAGCAGGATTAACTTCAAGTTGTTGGGATTGGCAGAAGTCTATGAGCATCAGAATTTCCCTGCACATGTTCCAGTGTAGGCTTTCCGTTTCTATTGTCTATTTCCATACCTTGATATCTGGATCTAATTTGGAAATAAATGCTCCCCCAACAGTTCTTTGAACTCAGCTTAACATGAATATATTTTCTTTTTATCTTTTAAATTTTATTTTTATTTTTGTGTGTGTATGAATGTACTGTCTACATGTAGGTTTGTGCACCAGTGTCGTGCAATGCTGCAGAGGTCAGAAGAGGGTCTCGGATTCCCCTGGAACTGTAGTTCTCCTGGAATTGGAGTTACAGACGATTATTAGCTGCCATGTGGGTGCTGGGGATCGAGCCCGGGTCCTCTGCCAGAGCAGTCGGTGCTCTTAACAGCTAGGCTATCTCTCCAGCCCAACATGAATATATTTTATATCATCAATTAAGCAACTGAAAACATTCAACTTTTTCCTTCTCTCCACGAGTCTCACCTTCCTCTGAGTTCCTTTCTTTCCCTTTGTCATGTATTCCCTAAATGATATGGTTCACTCTCCTGACTGAAGCAATTTTATTCTAGAAGCATGGGAATTTATCTGAATTTAGTGTACAATGCACTGCTCTCTCTACATTTATTCACCCAAATAATGGCATGAGCTCACAATACAGCAGCAAGAGAAGAGATCCTAAAAGCCCACATAATGTAAATCAGACTCAACAAGATCTTCTGATAATCTGAAACTCAGTAAATCAGAAGATCCTTTCAAAATCAAATAAATATGCAAGCTGCAATCGTAATAAGCAGAGCCAGGAAGAGATACCTGGTGCTAGGAATGCTTGCTAAGGAGCTATTTGACCTAGCCAGGACAATACATTTTCTCCTCCAAGTGACACTTTAACTGAGGAAGACAAAATACAAAAAAGATCTGAGCCTTTTGGGGCGTAACAGACATGCAAAATATTCAGAGCATTATTGAAGGAGGATCAAGGTACAGTGGGAAAACTCAAAGAACTCGAAGCTGTTGGAGTGGAGGAGAATAGGGAATGGGAGGTCTGTGATACCACACACAGGGGCCAGCTGATGAGGGATTTTTAAACAGCTTGAGGATTTTGCCTTAATTGTGAGACAGGAAGTGAAATTGAAAGATATATGGAATATTGCAGAAGGTTAACATTTATGCACTGAAAGTACTACATTAGGCTCAGAGTGAAGAGATTGCTGTAGGGGGAGTGAAGCCGGTAAGTTGCCTTTTGAAGTCAGTCAAATAAGAAATTATAATTTTAATTAAAGTGTTGATGGTATCCAGGCGTCATGGCACACGCCTTTAATCCCAGCATTTGGGAGGCAGAGGCAGGTGGATCTTTGTGAGTTCAAGGCCAGCCTGGTCTACAGAGTGAGTTCCAGGACAGCTGGGACAACAGGGAGACCCTGTCTCAAAAAGACCAAAAAAAAAAAAAAAAAAAAAAAAAAAAAAAAAAGATAAAGTGTTGATGTTAATAAAATCAATCAGAATGGAAAGAAGATACGGAACTTTGTACTAATCTGTATAGAGAAGAAGTAGGAAATTATGCATCCTTGGGTGTCACTGCCTTTCACTAAGATAAAGAGCCGTGAACTTAGATCTTGAAGCCTAACAGGTGTCTCAACCCTGATTTCATCTAAAAAGAAACTTTTCCTGGCCTCCTTGTCTCTCTGAATGACTTCCTTAATTGCTTTGCTCAGACACGTGTTCCCCTCATTAACTCTCTCCTTTCCCTTAAGAGTCATTCTAGAATTAAACCTTGAGTCTACTTGAAAAAAAGTACCACATTTCTAGTTAAACTCCACCATCTTACTGCAACATTGTAGTCTCCTGACATTTGCATTGCCTGTGATATTGTTCGGACAATGCGATCCACACACTTGCAGCAAGCAGTTTTTCAGACAATCAAAACTGTGTCATTTCTTTTCTGAAAACTCGCTTTTCCATTCATTCCTCATTGCCTATAAGAAAACAGTTAAATACCTCCCCGAACTCTATGCAATATAGAATATGCCATACTTAAGTCTTCACCTTGTCCTTCTCCACAGTGCTCATCTTCGCTCAGGTTCAAAAAACTGCAGAAGTTCTCATTCCTCTGCTTCAGGCCCTTGCTGTTCCCATCTCCCAGAATTCCCCATCTTGCCTTATTCCATGCCCTCCTGCCCCCCTACCTGACATTCATCTGCTTGCCCGGAATGAGTAGATTTTGTGTAACTCTGTACTTTAATTGCCTATTTTGTCTTTTTCTGTGTGAATTTTCTGAAAACAAGTCAATATATTAGTATAGCTGTGTTTTCCAGTCCTGTAGTGTTCAGAGTGTATTTGACAACATGTTGTTAGGTTTTAATTTAATAGAAATTAAATTAGATATTTACTCCTAAGCTATATATTCACTCCATAATCTTGACATAAAGAAAAAGGAATAGAGTGGACCCTTGTGTGGGTAACGGGTTTCTACATGCATTTTGATGAGTAGTACCTGAGGAATTTAAATGTCCATGAATTGATTCATTACTGAAAAATATCTAGACAAATACATTTTGTGTTTATTTTCACTGTGGCCAATGTTCTTTGCATTTGTTTATCTGAGCATATAGTGTTGCTGTTTGGTGTCACCTAATGATCAAAGCTAATACAACCTTTAAATAAAAACAACAAAATATAAATAGGTCTACTGACTACATAATGTTCTCGATTTTATAAAATATAAGGGAGGGATTAAGATTCTCCAGCTTCCCATCTTGCATGTGTTTGTGTTTATGTGTATTTATGAGTGTTTGGTTTATGCATGAGTACTTGTGTGTGTGTGTGTGTGTGTGTGTGCGTGTGTATGTGTGTGTGTGTGTGTGTGTGTGTAAGAGAGGGGAGATTAAGAACTCAGAGAAGGCAGAGTGAGGGGAGGGAAGGAAGGAAAAGCCACTTTATCTGTACTTTGTATCCCTCTGGCCATTCATTTGATTGCTTGGCCACTACAACACTTCTTCAGGCACAAAATCCAAATACTCCTTTTGTTATTATTATTCACTCAGGGTCTCCCTGTAGCCCCAGCTGACTTGAACCTCAAGATGTAGGCCAGACTGGCCTTGATTTCACAGATATCTGCCAGCTGCTGTCTCCCCAGGACTGGGATTGTTGGCATGAACCACCACATCTTGCCAGGTATTCCGTTTTAATTGTCATAAAACAATATCTGAATTGAAATGTTGTATTTTTGTGTTTGGTTTTTGTTCCTCAAATGAATTTGGAATTAAAGTGAGTTCCTGACTGCTGTCTTTTACACTTCTTGGGTTTTGCTGCCCTCTACTGGAATATAAAAGAATAACATTTTTACCAAAACCAGAAATGTAAGAATTTGTTGGTAGTTTTTTCAATACTCATTTCCTTTACAGACATTTTGATCTTTTATGTTTGTAAGTAAATTCCTAATGATGGCTATTCAGTGTACATCATAAACTCCTATTTAAGTTATTTTCTCTCATTTATTAGTTCCTTAAAAATATCATACGATGTATTTTGATCACATTCACCCCATGTCCACCCACACTTTTCCTACCCATCCAACTTTCTGATCTCTTTTGATTTTTAACAGAACAAGTGCAATTCACACTTCCTTTATGCTCTTGGTTGTGGGCCATCCACTGGAACTTGGCTGAGCTGTCAGGAGCCGGATTCTTAAAGAAAAATGACAGCCCCTCTCCTAGCAGCTATTCATTGCAAATGGCTCCTTGGCCAGGGGTGTGACATTGTGCCCACTTTTTGGCTCAAAGCTTGGATTTGTCTGGCTCAAAGTTGTACAGTTTTTGTGTATGCTGTCAAAACCTCTGCAATTTTGTGTCCAGAAAACACTGTTTGGTTATAGTCATCCAGTCCCTCTGGCTATTACAATCTCTCTGCCCTCTCTTCCACAAAGCTGCCTGAGCCTTGCAAGCAGAGGGTGTGATATAGTGTTTTATTCAGGACTGTTATTCTCTCTGTTATCCTCACCACCTTGTCCAGTTGTGGGTCTCTGTGCTAATCACATTCTCAAAAGAAACTTCTCTGATGAGGACTGAGAGATGCGCAGATCTACGTATAATAAGTCATTAGGAGTTGGTTTAATACTCTATTTTCTGGAATAATCCTAGTAGGTTCTCCCTTAGGGCTTACAATCTGTCTTACCATATGTTTTTGATCTTGAACATGACTTCCGTTATGAGTCCACCTTGTGTAGTGGGCCTTAATTCCAACCAGAAACTTGTTGGCTCTTCCCCGGCATTCGTGGCACTATTGCACCGGTTGACAGGTCCTGCCAGGCTGGCCATTACTGCAGCTTTTATGATTCAGAGCTGAGTAATGTTACTTTTCTGTTGCTTGTATAAAACAATGACCAAGGCAACTCACAGAAGGAAGACTTTATTGGGCTTATGGTTCCTCAGGAATAATAGTATATCCTGGTGGGAAATCAGGCTAGTGGGCAGCCAGAGCAGAAAGCTCAGCCCTCACATCTTAAAACTTGCAGAGGAAGCAATGTGAGACAGACTAGACGTGGTCAAGTTGTATAGCCTAGGCCGGCCCCCAGTGATATGCTTGCTCCATCATAGCCACACATACTAAGGTTTCCATGGCTCTCCCAGACAGCACCGCCAAGTAAGGAAAAAGGTGTACGAAATACTTAGAGTTTATGGAGGATGTTCTGTCACTTTTGGGATTCATTTTCTCCTCAATTAATGTGCATAGCTCCTTCTAGCACTATAAAAGCTAGCTAGTGGGGACGAAAATTCCAGGCCAGTACCCACTTAATCTCTCCATGTTCCATGCCTCAATCATGAAGTGTCTTGTTCTCCAGTTCTGGAAGGTAACCAGGAGCACTGACAATAGGCTGTGATGTTTGTGACTCTATGGGACCTCAATGGCCAACAACTCCAAAAGCAGTCACCCATTCCTGGCACTAGGCATTTTATTTGTTAGCCTATGGTGTCTGATAGGAGCATTTCATTGCAGTTACAGGGTCATTTCATATCATTTTTGTATGTGCGTATGTATATATTTTACGAGTTTTGTGCAGCAGTACATCTCCATGTGATTTCAAATGATCCTTAGTCACCCTCTCTGTTTTCCCATCCCTCCCCCTCTCATGTCTCACTCCACTTACCTTTCTTGTTCCATGATTACTTTTTATCTCTTTATACCACAGCCTTCTACCTTTCCTTCCTTGAAACCCACCTCCCATGTCCCCTTACTAATTCCCTGACTTGTATGCATATTCCAAGTGAAATACACATATCTAATGATTCAAAGTTAATATCCACAAATAAGATAAAACCTGTGATATGTGACATCTGTCTTTCTAACTCTGGTTTACCACTGCATAAGAATGATTGTTTTCCTGCTCCTTCTATGTACCTGTTAATGTCATAACTGTTTTCCTTAACAAATGAATGATATTCCATTGTATAAATAAATGGACCACATTTTTCATCATCCATTCATCAGTTGAAAGGTGTCTAAGTTGCTTCCATTTCCTGGCTTTTAGGAATAGAGCAGCAAAGAACACAGATACGGGTATCTCTGTAGTAGGACAGAGAGTCTTTTGGGCATATGCCTTAGAGTGGTATAGCCGGATCACGTGATAAATCAATCTATCTATGTCTATAGCTTTTTGAGGAACTTCCATACTGGTTTCCATAGCAACTGCCAAGTTATCACCCTCACTATGAGTGAATAAGCCTTTCCCTTTCCTCACTTGCCAGCACTGGTTTTCATATGTTTTTGATACTTTAGCTGTTCTGAATGGGGTAAGATAAAATCACAAAGTAGTTTTAATTTGCATTTCCTGATGGCTAAAGTCATTTAACATTTAAAAAAATAGTTCTCAGAATTTTTAATTCATTTTATGATAATTCTCTGTTTAGTTCCATGCCCAGGGGGAGTTGTTTCATTTTGTTATTTGTTTAGACAGGGTCTCCCTGTAGCCCAAGCTATTCTGGAACTCTGTATGTAAACCAGGCTGGCCTTGATCTCACAGAGATCTGCCTAACTCTATCTCCTGGGATTAAAGGCATGTGCCACTGTTTCTGGCTCCATGCTCCATTCTTAATTGTTTTTGTGAGGTTTAATTTTTTAGATGTTTACATAGTGTAAATTTACCTTTTTAAGTTTTTTATTGAGCTCTTGTGCATTTCATATATCTCCCAATCAAATTTAGAACTATTTCCCTGTCCATGCACCCTCACCAGAGCTCATGCATTCTGCCACACATGTTAAATCCTGTCTTGCATCTTTTTCTTAGTCTTTTTAAACTTTTTCGATGTAGAAGTTTACTGTTTTGGTCAGATCTTGAACACGTCTTTTGTTGTTGTTGTTCCATTTAATTTTATATTACTCCAAAATATGCATATATACACTCCATAAAATCCTACCTGTAGGAGTCACTATCAGCAATTGATAACTGGTGGGAGAAAAAGATTTTGTTTTCTTTGAGAGTGTGGCATTTGATAGGTGAACGATGCTCCAATGGATGGCGAACACCTAAGAGTATATGTACTGTACAATTCATACTCACTATGTTAAAAAGAAAAAAGAAAGAAAAATGACAGCACAAAGTTGGGTGGCTAGGGAAGGGGGGATGGGCCAGGGAGGTGTTGGAGGATATTTGTTTCTCATTTTATGCATTAATACTAATATTCATATTTTCTATGGGTCTTTATACTACAACCATGTACATATTTTATAGTAAAGGCATAAATATGAAGGATATAATTAAGAACAATCTTGTCACTATCCTGCCTCATTTGAGATTGGCCAAATCTAGGAGCAAAGAAGTGGAAAACAGAAAGGGAGAGAAATGGCTACTGAGTATTCAGTATCTGGATTTCCTAGGGGGCAGATATTCTCTGAACTACAAATCACAGTAGAGGATCTTTCAAATAACCATTGAACTACACTCTAAAGTCAATGATGAAGCTAAACAAGCAATTAGAAAACCAGCAATTGTAACAAGATCATGACCAGAGCAAAGCTCAAATATCCTTTGCCTCAGGGCTGAAATTGTGCCAGGTCATGAGTTAAAAGTCATGGAACTCAGAGCATGGAGAAAATTAAGGTGTGAGAAATCCAATGATTTTTTTTTTTTCTAGGAAGACAGGAACTCCAGATTTTAAGAGACAATTCTGCAGTAATTATAAGGCAAAAGCATTAGCATAAATATTTGCTTTACATTTTAATTAGATATTCTAAGGGGTTCTAAAAAAGTCAATAAGATTAGAAAAAAATCTTCAAGTTAGTACTATTAAACTGTGTTTTTTCAAATTAGCACTTTTTAAGTTGTGTTTGTGATTGTGGCTGGAGAGATAGCTCAGTGGTTAAGATCACTGGCTGCTCTTGCAGAGGACCCAAGTTTGGTACCCAGCACCCACATAAAGGCTAAGAGGAGAACCCCCACAGTAACTCCAGTTCCATGGGATCTCATATACTCTTCTGATTCAATGCAGGTGCACTTACATTCAGGGAAAACTCTCATAAAATAAAAATAAATAAATAAAGCAATATTTAAAAAAAATTGTTTATGGTTTTGGCAAATTTGGTTGTTAGCTCCCCAGAGGGAGCTGATGGGTGGACCCCACATGCTGCAGGGTTCAGCAGGCCTGTGGGTACTTGCGGGCCTGAGTGTTGCATTTCTAGCCACAGGTGGGGGGCTCTTTACTAGATGGCTGAAGAGTGGTGGTTTATCCAGTATAAGGTTACAGGTGAGAATTTGAAGCCAACCATACCTGTATGCCAAATAATAAGACAACAAGACAACTGAAGAATATAAGCAAAGCCAGTCTTCAATTCAACAAAGAAACACCAGAATCACAAACAAAAGAAATCCAAATGCCAAAAACACAATGAAAAACCAATAACATGAAAAACCCAAATGATAAGCCTCCAAGACCTGTCCTGTAGAACCCACCTATGGTGAGGACTCCCTAGATGCAACTCAGGAAATAGATCATAAAAAATCTATTATAAACATGATCAAAGATATTAAGGAATTGAAAGACTTTAAATAATAAACATACAAATGAAAGAACTAAAAGAAGATAGGGATAAATTAAAAGAAGATAATGAGCCTGGAGTGGTGGCATATGCCTGTAGTTCCAGCACTTGAGAGGCAGAGGCTGGCGAATCTCTGTGAGTTCAAGGCCAGCCTGGTCTACTGAGTGAGCTCTAGGCCAGCTGCCAGCTGGGACTAAAGGGAGACCCTGTCTCAAAAAAAGAAAAAGAAGATAATGATAAATTGTGGATTGAAATCACAAAAGATATAGAATATTGAAGAAAATTCAAGTTGAAATGAAAAAGAAAGTGTAACAATCAATAAATCATTTGGAAAGGATGGAAGAAAGCCTGAACAACAGAATGGATGAAGAAAATAGAGTATCAAGACTAGAAGACAACATGGAAGAACTGGATCACTCAAGCAAGGATTATGAAAAAAATTTTTAAAAAAAAAAAAAGAAAAAAAAGGAAACATAGGAAAACAATAAAAAAACAAAAAAAAAAAAAAAAAGAAAAAAAAAAAGGTGAAGAATCCCAGGATAACAGTATTGACCATATCTTCAACAAAATTGTAGAAGAAAAATTTCCCAAATTAAGGAAAGACATACCCATACAAATACAAGAAGTACATAGAACATCAACTAGACAGAACCAGAAAAGAAATTCCCAATGCCATATCATAGTAAAAACACTAAATGTTCAAAACCAAGAGAGTACACTGAAAGCAAAAATGTCCAGTATAATTAAAGGAGAAAGTAAAATGTTTCATGAGATAAATAAGGTGAAAGTTTCTTATCCAGAAAGCCATCCGTTCAGAGAATACTTAAAGCAATACAAACTTAAAGCAAAACGTAGGAAAGATTATACCCAACCAACAACAGAAAATTAAGCTGCCATTGTGGAAATACAAACCTAGAACAAGAATGCGCCAGAAGCCAAAATGATGGTAAGTAATACAAAAACTCTCAATAATAACTTTAAATATTAATGGACTGAATTATCCAATTAAGAGGCAAAGACTAGTAGATTGGATTAAGAAACAAAACCCATCTTTTTTTTTTAATCTGCAAGAAACCCATCTCACTTTTAAAGACAGACATTATGTTACAGTGAAAGGATAGAAAAAAAAATATTTCAAGCAAATGGTACTAAGAAACAAGCAGGAGTTGCTATTCTAATAGCAGATAAAATAGACTTCAAACTAAAACTAATGAGGAGATGAAGAAGGTCATTTCATTCTTATCAAAGTAAAAATTAACCAAGAAGATATCACAATCATGAATATATATGCACCAAATTCTGTCATGCTGAACTTGATAAACATAATTTTATAAGCTCTTTTTTTTTCCATTTTGAGTCAGGGTCTCCCTGCAGCCCCAGGTGTCCTGGAGCTAGCTATGTAGACCAGGCTCACCTTGAACTCACAGAGATATGCCTTCCTCTGCCTCCCAAGTGCTGGGATTAAAGGCATGTGCCACCACACCTGGCAATTTTATAGGCTTTTAAGGCACAGATTGACTCCAGTATATTAGAGGTATGGGACATCAGTACAACACTGTGTCCATTGTACAGGTCAACTGGGCAAAGAATAAACACAGGGACATCCTAACTGAACAATACCATACACCAAATGGACCTAACAGACATCAACCAAGTATTTTATCCAAATTCCAAAGAATATACTTTCTATTCAACACCCATGGAAACTTTTCCAAAATTGACCACATACTGGGAGATAGAACAACTCTCAAAAAATACAAAAATATTGAAATAATTAAATGGATTCTATTAGACCATAATGCAATAAAAATATCAACAGCAAAAGAAGCCCTAGTAAATATAGGAACACATGGAGATTAAACATGCACCTGAACAATGAATGGGTCAAGGGAGAAATTAAGAAAGAAATAAAGGGGCTGGAGAGATGGTTCAGTGGTTGAGAGCACTGACTGCTCTTGCAGAGGACCTGGGTTCGATTCCCAGCACCCACATGGCAGCTAAGAACCATCTTTAATTCCAGTTGTGGGAAAACTTAGTTAAGATGGTGTGGTGGTTTGAATGAGTGCCCCCCATAGGCTTTAAGTATTCAGACATTTTGTCTCCAGTTGGTGGCACTGTTTTTGGAGGTCTTAGAAGGTGTGGCCATGCTAGAGGAAGTATGTCACTGGGGCAGGCTTAGTGAGTTTAACAAGCCTTGTGGTCTCCAGTCGCTCTCTGCTTCCTGTGCTCATTGCAAGATGTGACCCTCGGCTTGCTGCTCCAGATCCAGCTGCCATGCCTCCCGCCACAATGGACTCTAATTCCCTGGAATCATCAATTGTAAGCTCAGATAAACTCTTCCTTTTATTAGTTCCTTGGTCATGGTATTTTATCACAGCAACAGAAAAATGACTAATACAGATGGGTTGCATTCTAAGCCAATGGGACCTCCCTGGCCACACCCATGGGGTGGGATATAGTGATGAAAAGGTTTAGGATTTGGCTCTGAGAATTGAGTCACATTTGCTATATAACCAGACAGTAAAAGCTCTCTCTGCATTTAGACCTCAACATGTGACTGCGTGCTGTGCTTTCCTGTACGTGTTTTCCACATGGGTGGTCCTGGGATTAAGTGGGCCCTGCCACAAACCTTGGAGACATACCCACAAATGGCACCCTCTCATGGGGCAAGAGGAAACCTTAACCTAGTTATGCATACCTCTAAATCTTGCCCTTTTCTTCTTTTTGTTCTCTCTCCCCTGATGTCTATCTACTGTGGTGGAGCCATCTTTCCTACTGATTTCAGTGGATGGGAGAATGATCTGAGACAATGTGGCTTTTTACATGCAGAGGAAGGCAGCCTGGCTCTAATTTGGCTCAGAGGGAGCACCCAATGCCTTCTAGGCACATGTCTCCTGGCATGGCCACTCCTGCAAGCTATAAAAGCCAGTGACTCTAAGGCTGAGTTTAATACCAAGGCTTAGCAGCCATGCTTGGCTTGAAATCATTTTTCATAATTCTACAGGTCTGAAAAACTTTCTGGTTTTAAATTCCACTCCCCAAAGAAAGACTTCATCTCCTGATGTGAGGAACCAGTTCCTCAATTTCGGTTCTAACCTTAACTTGTTCATATGTAAATTTTCTCCAGGTAGCTTTCCTAGACCTGAGCCCACTTCTTTCTGCTGCAAATTAATGCCTTTCACAGGAACCACCCTACCAAGAGCAGCCTCTTCCAGATAATTTCAACCCTTGCCCACTTTTCTCTTAAATTTTGTATACAAAATCTGTTTTTGGATAAAAGTGTATTGCTCTCTTGACTTCTTATGGCTATTTTCTAAATCTAACTCTTCTTACCTAAAACCTGCCAGCTATTTGTAGATCCAAAATTGGGATTCAGCTAGCTGCATCACTTAAATAATTCAAATCCATTTCAGCATGCTTAATTTAAAGTGTAATATTTTTACTTAACCCCCAGGTACCCTAGATATCCTTTGAGTAAATATATGTGTGCAGTTAAAATTAATTGGTTGATTTAATTTTATCTTGCTCTTTTTAAATGTGTTTCATCTCAGAGATTTCTTCTCACAGCATTCTTGATCACACATGGTTTGAGCCTGCTGTGAATATGTACCAGCTGCCGGACTGAGCACATGGTATCTAAATCATGCCCTTTAAAATTTGATTTTAGGTAACATTCTTTTGATTTCAGCATTTTGGAAACAAAATAGATGGATTTCTAGGAGAATTTATGGGCCTTGGAGTTCTAACAAAACAAACTTGCTCTGATAAATTGTCTTTTTTTAAGGACCATTAGTAAAAACATAAATTGATATTTTGATTCAATTTAAACGCGAAATTTTTGAATAAAACTGTTTTATGTTTCTTTAAGCCCATCTTCAAGCTGTGTGTATGTGTGAGTGAATGCAAGTTCCTGCTTCTAATTCATTATAATCCTTTAACATGTGGGTCTGTGGAGTACTTTCCAGATTCAAAATACAATAAAAGTACAAACTGGATGTGAACATTGCAAGGAATGATGAGATAAATATGTATATAAAACAGTAACTGACATGAATAAGTACAATAAAACATCAGAGGGAGAACATCTATATCATTTTGATGCCAAGCCATGATCTCACTTGCTGTTTGCAATATATGCAAATGACATTAACTTTCTTTTTTCCTAAAAAATTATATATGGGGGCTGGAGAGATGGTCTAGCAGTTAAGAGAACCAACTGCTCTTGCAGAGGGTCTGGGTTCGATCCCTAGCACCCACATGGCGGCTGAGAACCGTCTTTGACTCCAGTTCCAGGGGAATCTTACACCCTCTTCTGATCTCTGTGGCATTGCATGACACAGGTGCACAGACCTACATGCAGACAGTACAGTCGTACACATACAAAATAAATTAAAAAAAAATAAAAAAATATGTCTTTAAAAAATTATATATGAAAATTTATGTATGTATTTATTTATTTTTTATCATGTTCATGAGGTTTTTACCTGCATGTATATAAGTGCATCCATGCTTTCATTGTTGTTAAAGGCCAGAAAAAGATGTTGAATCCCCTGTTTCTGGAGTTAAGAAGAGTTGTTAGCCACCATGTGAGTGCTGGGAACCAAACCCGAGTACTCTACAAGATCAGTGAGTACTCTTAACTGCTGAACCATCTCCTAACCCCTTGCTGTAAGTCTCTTAAAGTCTATATACTGAAAAACATTCAAATTAGCACATGATTTATTGTTTAATGAGAATATCTACACTATTTTTATTTATAGCTATGAGTAATAGGTTGACTAATGGAAAATTCACTTAATCCATAGATAGATAGATAGATAGATAGATAGATAGATAGATAGATGATAGATAGATATTCTATGTGTACTGATCCATGTTTTCTATATATCAATGAAAAGAGTGCATTTTATTGATGAAAGCAGCATAATTAGGAACTGTTGTTACTTTGATAGTTAAATACATTAAATAAAAATGAATATGAATTCAATCACTACTAAATTAAAACTGTTATTTCCTTTCTTGACAGCATTAAAACTCATCAATTCAAGTTTAACTCTATTGAAAAATTTCTTAAAAATCAAAATGTAACATTCTCTGTACATTGAATTTTACATTTTGATATAGTATTCAGTTTCCCATGATAAAAAGAATGGGAAAATAAGTAATTGAAGTTGATGGCATAGAAATGTACAGCTTTTGAAACTAAACATATGTTTATTCCGTGAAAGAACTCCTGTGTCCAATGGTTTAGTCTTGGGAAAGAATTGGAAATTCAGGTGAAGCACTGTGTTTCTCACTTCTGTGTTTTTCCTTTTTCTCTGTCTAACTCTGTCTTCTCCTTACTATAGTGAAAAGCGAGTTTGCTTACTGTAGTGACTGATTTTCTTGCATGTTCAAGAAACAAACCAAAATGATCTATAACCTCTGTGTAAGATTTCCCAGTTATTACTGTTTAGCGATAGTTGGAAACATATATGCTTTCTTCTTGACCATGCATAGACAAATGGAAGGGATCATGTTTATAAACATGACTAATGGGATCCTAAGGTTAGAGAGTTCAGAATACCAGTGTTGGCTAAAAAAGTATTGCTAAAGAAGTTTATCCCTTGAAAATTCGTTATCACATTTTTGAATATATAATTTAATTATATAGTTCAGAAATGCCATGAATAAATTTTGATATAAAATCTACTTGTGGTTCAAAATTATTAAATACATTGTTCTAGGTCAATGTGATTAAATAACAGACCTACCATACAAATCCAAGTCTGCCTTGAGTCCAGAGTTGAGAATCCAAACTCTTTCACTGGGTCTTGTGAGAAAGTTACTTTACAAAGAGAAAAAGGAGTTTAATCTAATTCATTAGGTCTCATTGACTGGCTTAATACAAGGTTACTATCTGAAATATCCATGGACACAGGTTGGATTCACTCCCTTCAAATGAGCCTCATTAAATATTGCTTATCATAACTCTATCTTTTATAAGTACTTATCAGAAGACAATTTAAAATTATGGACTCTGGTATGTTCAAACTTCTCAGCCAAGAACTTGCTTAAGTTTTTTCCTAATTGAGCCAGATTTGTAGATAACACTGGGCCAAGGAAGCAGTATGTTCTTACCAGGGAACAGAAAAAGAACACGGATTACTCCTTGTCCCCTCATAACTCAACACTTATTTTTCCAGCCAATGTTTCTGTAATGCATATTATAAAAACATGTGTTGTTTCTCTACTGACAAGAAAACTTTGAAAAATCTTAATGTTTGGACCATTATGTTCAATGAAATGAGTTACTTAGTATTGTCTTTTATAGTAAGAGATAACTGAAAAAATTACACTGTTTGGGGAAAACAGACCAACAGGGCTCTCTGTTGATTTATTACTCATTGTTCAATGTCACTTAGTAGTTGCTGATGGACAACATAAAGTTCAAGAGCAGCATATAACATATATTTTATTCTTGTTTCTCAGTACATCTGTAATGTTGTGATATTAGACTATCTTGAATGTTACCTAATCTTGGGCTTTTGAAATGGAGTGGTTGGGTGGTGGTCAAAGACATAAGATGTCGATCACTAAGAGATGCAAGCTCGGATGGTGTACGTATCGCTTTTTGAAATCAGGGCAGGCGCGTCGGGGCAAGGAAGAGGAATGGGGTGGGAGATCGGGATAGGGGAGTGCATTCTTGTAGCAAAGCCGAGAGGTAGGATGGATGTAGATGGGAATCGGAGAAGTGTGTGGGGCTTGCTAGACTCTGGCTTTGTGCGTTCGATTTCGGTGATGATGAGTGAAGAATGACTAGGATCACGAGGCGGAAATGACATACTCTTCCTTGTAAGTTAACTAGGTTATCAGGAATAAACTCATTTTCCTATAAGGTAGCTTGTGGTTCAACAAAATAAAATATTGACTAAACTTCCCAAGGCTTCAGAATTTATATAGATTAAGAATTGGGGCTGGAGAGATGGCCTAGCGGTTAAGGCCCGCAAGAGCCAACAGTCTTACAGAGGACCCAGTTTGATTCCCCAGCACCCCACATGGGCGCCGAGAACCATCTGACACTCAAAATTCCAGGAGAAATCAGTACCAGGAATCGTCCAGGGGAATCCGACAAGCCTCTCTGACCTCCGTGGCACTTTGCACAAGACCGGTGCACAAACCTACAAGCAGTGTACATTCATACACATCAGAAATAAATAAAAATTAAAAAAAAAAAAAAAAAAAAAAGAATTGGGAGCTGGGCATGGTCGCATGCGCCTTTAATCTCAGCACTTGGGAGGCAGAGGCAGGTGGATCTCTGTGAGTTCAAGGCCAGCCTGGTCTATAGAGCGAGCTCTAGGACAGCTGGGACTAAAGGGAAACCCTGTCTCAAAAATACAAATCCATCAGTCCCAATGGTCTTCTGTCCTCTATCTGGTTTTCCTGTCTCTTGTTCCATGTGACTCTCAAACCTGCCACATAAATATAACCCAAGACCTAGGGATCAGGCAAGAAAGAGGAAACTTTCACTCTCAGCAGAAGGAACAGTGGAAAGTTTTGCCAAAATTAATTGTCTGATAGTTTTGGGGTTTTTTTTTTATCAATTTCTTCATAACAAAGCAAGACATAAACCTATTCCACATTCTAATGATATTCCAGAAGATCGGAACATTTTTCTAGAATTCCAAACCGTAATTAAAGATAAGCCCTCTCTATTCTCCCTACATTAATAGTATCTTCCTGTCTCTATCCCAGACCAGCCTCAGACTTGGGATTGGAGGCATGTGCTGCCAAGACCAGCTTTTATATGTGTTCTGAGCACTGAAATCATGCTTGGCAATCCCTTTACCAATAGCCATTTTCCCAAGCCCCAGATGGCTTCTTCTAATAGCGTCATAACTGCTCTTTCTTTGTCATATGCTATGGAATTTGGATGTTCCATAGTCATTTCACAGTAAGTGAAATTAACCTTCATTCACTGAAGCTGCTTCAGCTATGGGCTGCAGACCCACAAGGTCTAATGTAAATAAATGTAGGGACTAAAAACTTAGCAATAGGGCAAGTGCTCAAAGATTAAAATATTCAGGCTCAAAAAAACATATCCAGGATATTTGTTATTTTTCATACAGTGTGTGTTATGAACTTTACTCTAGCTTTTGTTCTGAACACACATGAGGACATTGCCTTGTTCATTGCATCATAATACATCACCTAGGAATACTGCCTGAATCATTTGAGCTCAGATGGGAAATTTTTCTTTGTTATGAAATGCAAAATTTTACTATAAATGCAAAGCTTATATATTCTTATATACACAAAATGATTTGCTTATGGAAAATACTTTTAGTATTTTTTCTATAATCATTATTCAGCATGTTAATAACCCATTAGATTGTTTTGTATCACAGTGTTTAAATTAAACAATTCTCAAAGTTGGTGGTTTGAGTTTCATAAAACAAACAGTTAACTGTATTTTGGCACTGGAATTGGACAGAATTTTCAAAAATTTCTGAAATGATCCAAAAAACCCTTCTACCATTTTATTCTATGTGTTTATGCCAAGTGGCATTCTCAGCATTTAAAATTATAAAACAATACAATTTATTTCTGAAAAATGTTGATGGTGATTTACCTCTTGCAATATCAAATATTCAGCCAAGATTTAATTCTTTACATAAACATTCACACCCTTCTCATTAATATGTAAATTTGTTTTAATTTTTAGTAGATGGAAAATGTATACGCTTTATCAAAGAATTGCATTAAAATAAAATTCTTTATGATTTGTTATAAAAACATTTTATTTATTTACCAGCTTTATATACCTACATACCTGGAACTGCATGAATATTTCTCAAACCCAAAGGGCATCTCCACAAGCTGGATGTCTCAGCAGTCCCCATCTGACATTGAAGGTTTGGAGGATTCTTGGAGAGACATGAGTCTTCAGTCCATATTGGAGGGTTAAAAAGCTGTGTCTCATGTCTTTGAAGAATGGCAAAAGCAGTGGCAGCCACAGAGTAGATGCACTTGCCAGTAAGAATTGAAGACAGGCCAAACAACAGTGTTCTCTTTTTTTTTCTTTCTTTCTTTCTTCCTTCCTTCCTTCCTTCCTTCCTTCCTTCCTTCCTTCCTTCCTTCCTTCCTTCCTTTCTTTCTTTCTTTCTTTCTTTCTTTCTTTCTTTCTTTCTTTCTTTCTTTCTTTCTTTCTTTCTTTCTTTCTTTCTTTCTTTCTTTCTTTCTTTCGTCTTTTTACCAAGATCTCAAGTTTTATATCTGAAGTACAGTTTCTCATGCCTTACTGATTATTTTACCAAGATCTCAAGTTTAATATTTGAAGTACAATTTCTCAGGCCTTACTGATTTTTTATTTCTGGTTTTACTTTCCTTTTGGATGCTTAAGGCCACATAGCCCAGGATTTTCTTTCTTAATCCATTAAATTAGTCTATGCCTTCTGAGGAGTTGATATTTACTGTTATTATTGAAAGATGTATGTTGGTTACTATCATTTTAATTCGTTTGTGTTCTTGGTCCTATTTTGTGTTTCTGTAATTATACTTTTTGTTTTCTTTTTGTAACCTCTTGGGTATATTCATTCTTAGCTTCAGTCCTTTGTATTTCTTAGAGCATTCTCTGTAGGGATGATTTGACAAGCATGAATTCATTTAGGTTATTCATGTCATAGAAAAGTTTTCATTCCAAGCATGAGAGATAGTTTTACTGATAAAATATTTGGGTTTGGCATTCATGGTCATTTACACCTGGGAATACTATGACTGAGCGTCTTCTGGAATTCACAGATTGCAATAAAAAGTCAGCAGTAATTCTGGTGTTTTTTTTTTTATATATATGTAACTTGCTGTATTTCTCTAGCAACTTTTAGTACTGTCTCTTTGTTCTGTATATTTTGTGTTTTACTATGATATGCTGTGGGTAGTTTCTGTTCTGTTCCTGTCTAATTACTATACTTTGAATTTCTTGAAACCCTATAGGTATGTCTTTCTTTAATTTAGGGAAGTTTTCATCTATAATCTACTTGAAAATCTGGTCAGTGTCACTGACCTGAGATTCTGCTCCTTCCTGTAGATAGATGATGCATAATATGATCTTTCCCTAATGTTTCACCCTTCCTCTGCATTCCATTCCTGTTTTGCTTTTTAACTTTTCATAGTCCTTGCTTAAGGAGTCCAGTTCTTCAATTTGTTGTCCAGTCTTCATAGATTCTCTTTTGTTTCATTCATTCTACTTGTGAGGCTTTCTCCTGTTGCTTCAAATCGACTTAATGAGTTCTTCAGTTCCATCTTCACTTTGGTTGGTTTTCTTCAATATTTCTATCTGTTTTGCTCATTTTTCAAGTTTTGAATTCCTTTTATTACTTTATTAATCTGTATATTTTTTTATTTTATTGAGCTTCTAATTGCAAGTTTATGCCTATCCTCTGAGTTCTTTGAGTTGTTTCAATGTGTTTTCTTTAAGTTCTATAATCATGTTTATGATTGCTCTTTTTAAATTCTGCATCTTGGGGTTTCTCAAGGTGAGTCTCATTGTAGTATACCTCTCTAGGACTGGTGGGTTTTGTTGGGGGCATTTTCTCCTGGTTTTTTATATTATTTGTGTTTCTGCATTGCCATTTGGCTATAAGGATGTCCTTTGTTGAGTGCGTGTTTGATTGGAAATTCTATTCTGCCTCTGTTTAGTTAAATTCTGATTCTCTTTCTATCATTGATATAGCTTGGTTGCTGTTTGCTCAGGTATGGAAAGTTAGTTGGTGTGTGCTTCAGGTTCTTGCAAGTAATAGGCAGATCTGGGTAGCAAGTGGGGCAGAGTAACAGGCAGGTCAGTCTGTGCAAGGCAGATCAGGGAGCCAGGGCAAAGTGGAGGTTGGGTCAGCCTGTGGAGGATCTAGCAAACTGCCATAGAGGATTAAGCTAGTTTGGTTTAGGGAGCTGGTCCAGAGATCTGAGGCAGAAGAGGAGTTGTGGGTCCTAGTCCAAGGCTAGAATTAGGACTGGGTGTAGAATGGGGAGCTTGGGCTGCAGGTGAATCATGCCGTATTCTGCTGTATAAGTGACACATGAGTAGTCCTTACCACACATCCTTCTGTGCTCTTATTTCAGGTTTCTAGCAGTTTCATTTCAAGTAACCTTTCTCCCTTGCCCAGAGGACACCATGGTCTACTGTTCTATTTTAGCTTTATGACTTTTTATTAGCTCATCTATCAAAACCTGTACAAGTTGGTGGGTTTCATGTCACCCCTTATGCTATCATGCTTCTTGACATCTCTATTGATCAATAGCCTTGCTTCCACTTCTCAATTATACTGAAAGATATATCTTTCACTGAATCATATAAATATTCAACATCTGGAACTTAACATTTCTATACAAAATTATAGTCTTATTGAAATAAGGTTCGGCTCCAAATCTTTCATATAAACCACCAATTCCATTGAATATTTGGTTGACCAAAATTAAACCACCAGGCAAACATTTTGTTTTTCATTTCTCTCACATTTATTATGTAATCCATCAGTGAATAAATCCAAAACATGGCTCTAGCATCAAAAATTCAGCCTATATCCACCATTCAGTGCAGGCTTTGTATTTAAAACAACAACAACAACAACAACAACAACAACAGTAATAATAACAACCTCAATGATTCTCCCCTACCTAAAACCATTCAATGTCTTTACTACCGGGTTTAGAATCAGATTGAAGAATCTCTTAAGCATTGCAAACTTTATTTGTCAGCTGCTCTTCTTCTATCACTACATGGTTTTAATTTGCTTTGCCTCCTATACCCAGTTCTCTGTTGCTTTGGTCCATGTACTCCACCAAAGACTTTTCTGCATCAAGGCCTTCGTACCTGAATATTTCATGTACCTGGCATATGTTTACTCAAATTTCTTGTTCAACTTTAATTCACTGTACCTATCTTGAACATTCAAAGTAAATGAATTCTTTCTTACAGAGTCTTGTTCTTTGGATATGTTGAACTAAGGGCATTGATATATTAGGGGTATATTTACTTCCTAAAGTTATAATATAAATATATATATCCTTGAAGATAGGCTGTCTAATTTATTAATAATTTTAGTCCAACCCATAACACAGTAACTATTACTTATAATAACTCAATTATGTTCTACTTTCTTTGGATTCACAATAGGATGTATGCTATATGAAATCTATCACAAAATTAAGATTCCCAGGTGATTTAAAATTACCTGATACTGCCGGATGTGGCGGCACACGCCTTTAATCCTAGCACTCAGGAGGCAGAGTCAGGTGGATCTATGTGAGTTCAAGACCAGCCTGCTCTACAGAGTGAGCTCCAGGCCAGCTGGGACTTAAAGGAAGACCCTGTCTCCAAAATTCCAAAAAACAAAAAAAGTAATTATCTGATACTTTTAGTCCAGGTATGTTCAATTCCAGCATTGTGACTTTAGAAGTAATAATGTCTCACATTTTTCAACATTTCCATCATTTAGAATCATGTCCATAATTTAACAAAGCCAGTGTTTTTAAGATAAGTGATCAATAAAAGCTTTTCATTTTTCAGCTTTTATTTTTTGAAGCTCTTAGGTTCTAAGCTCCATATTTCTTCTACTTGAGCCCCTCGGCAACCACGTCCTCTTCAGAACTCAGTGCTCCGCTGAGTAGGAATGTCCCTCATCCCTGTACTAGGCCTCCAGGGTGACTTGGAGACTCCAGCCCATTACCAAAAAATTCCCTGTTTATAGTAAAATGTCAGCACTTTAGTTGTGCCTCGCTTTGCTTTAGGGAAAGTCTATTGTCCTATTTTTATTGAAAAGAAATTTTGTCAACTTCTAAGAGGTATTTGTTTGTCAGTGCTCTTGAGGAAATGAGTTGCAGTGTTCTTGTATGTGGTTACTTTTTGTGTGTAAGCTTGTTCATGCAAAAACACCCTTCACCCACAGTGAGCTTCTGAGAATCAGGGGTCTATAGTTTATATTAAATAGGAAATTTTCAGCCAGCATTTCTTAATTTTTCATCTTTATCTTGTAGTGCTGTTTTACTTGATGAATATATTTAACTCATTGACTTATACCTGATTCAAGTTCCATTCAATATGCTATTAACCTCATCTGAGATCTCAATATGCAAGGTTTCAGGTCCCCATATAATATGAAGTTTACATTTTGAAGTCTCAAGTAATCATCAGTTCTTTTTAACTTGATAAGGATGAGTTTATTTTTTTTATTTTTTTTAAAATTTTTTATTTATTTCCGTATGTGTATCAATGTACTGTCTGCATGCAGGTCTGTGCACCCGTGTCGTGCAATGCCGCGGAGGTCAGAAGAGGGTCTCGGATTCCCCTGGAACTGGAGTTCTCCTAGAATTGGAGTTTCAGACGGTTCTCAGCCGCCATGTGGGTGCTGGGGATCGAACCCGGGTCCTCTGTAAGAGCGGTCGGCGCTCTTAACCGCTAGGCCATCTCTCCAAGTCACTTATTTATTTTCTAAAAATGTTTATTGTAAATAATTTACTGAAATGAATTCAAAATCTTCCAGAAAATATGTTGCACCAATTGTGGGTATCTTGCATTATCCCCACTCCTTACTGCTCGTATATTTTTACCTTTGCTGTTAATGGGATGAGAAAAGAGCTTTGGCTATGTCTGCTCAGAGCTTCACAGAGCACGAGTGGCCATAGCAATGGACTGTGGTCTGTTCACTTGCTCACTTTGTGTTTACCCTAGTCCCAACCCTGAGTGGTAAAAGGTCTGAGGTTTATCTCATTAAAATACAGTTTTTCACAGTTTCTATGGAAACTTTCCTTCAGCAAAGGGAACTCCTCTCTGACTAAAGTTCAATTTATTTTTGCTGGAAAATTCTGTCAGAAAAGAATGGAATTAGTGACTTAAATGTGAATGTAAACCTATCAGGAAAGGGGAGTGTATGAGCAGTATGAAACCTATTGGTTATTAGGGTGGAGTGAGAATACTGAATAGATCTTCCTGAGTACAGAATTACAGGAGGACTAGTGTACAGAGAGCAGGGATACAAGATACGAGATGATTAATAGTGTTTAATCAGACACGCTAAAAGTGGGGCTCATTTAAAGTAAGATTTTTACAGCAAAACCATTAAACAATATAGGAATGTATTGTGGAATTTTAGTGACTATAACTAAAATATGGTGTATGTTACACATAAAGTCTTCATGTTGAGACATAAACTAAAATAAAATTGTCTAAAATTGGCTTTAGGGAATGTCAACACAGAAGCATAACTCTCACCTCAAAGGGGATAATTTATTCTGGAGTCAAGTATGAGAGACCATGTCCTGGGGACACATATTCACAGTACCTGAAACTCCATGTTTCAACATGGTATAGGGTTTTCATAGTAACAGAACAAAGAAAAGTCATAAATCAGGACACATTCCAAATACATTTGTGGATAGCTTCAGTAGACAGGTCAAAGCAAAGTGGGGTGGGAAGGGGTGGATTTTTCCTTATAGGTCTCATATGCTAACTGATGTCATTCTTAGCTTTTTGATGGGTGGGTCCTGGTGGTCTATTGCTAAGTTAATTCATTCCAAATGGTTGTTATCTGTTAATGATGTTAAGTTATAAACAAAGGTGGTCAAAGAGCAGCTATTTAGGAGACTAAAGATGGCCCCAAAATGGTGATTAGGTTCTGGACCTGCAAAATTCCAAACTCTCCACAAACTGAAGCTCTAATCAGTTGATCAGCCTTTATAGAATCTTCATTTTTCAAGATGCAGTTCTTCTGGGAACTTTGTTTCACAGAGAGAATAATAAACTAAAACAGATTTTTTAAAAAAAAAGTGTCCATTAAGAGAAATTAACTGAGTCACCTAACATTAAGGTGAATGATTCCTCTAATGTAAAGGACTATTTTTGTAATCCCAACTATAGGGGAGGGTGAGAGTTTGAGGGCTGCTGGGGTATTCGGTGAGCCATGCTTTTAAAAGAAGAGAGGGCTGGAGGTGCAGTGACAGGATGCTTGTCCAACATCACTAACGTACCATGCTGCACCCACGAAAGTCTGTTTCATCTAGAGACAAAGTTCAAAATTTGTCAGTCAAATTCATCAGTGCTAACAAAATAACGCAGTTCAATTCTGTCTGCTGCACAGAAATTCCAGCTCCTGAACCAAATGCAGTCAACAGATAACATAGTATGAATTCTGCAATGTGCAGCTCTGTACACTGCAAACATGTAATGCTGGCTGGAAGAGGGGACAGATAAATGAGAATTCCTTTTTTTCCTTGAAGTGGCTTAAAGTTCATGAAAGGACCCCCAATCCCAGCATGCTGTTAAAGCATTCTATTGAATGCAGAGAAATAGAAGTGAACATTGAAAACTAGAGACAGTGTTTACAGTACAGACACAACACTGAAATTTCTGTAGAAAAGTTGGAATTGTGCAGAAGACACCTTATTATAAAACTGTTCAAAACATAAATTCTCTGTGGATATGAGAGAAAAAAAAAACTTTAAGAAAGAGATTAGACAGAAAAATAAATTACTTCCCAGTATGTTTCTTCTTAGTCACAGAAGTTGTTGCTGAAAAGAACCCTGTGAACAGGTAATCTCATGGGAAGGACAAAACACCTGCTCCAGGAAAAGAAATGTTCAAGTAAAGACTTATCATAGTAGTCAGTGATTTTACAGGTAGTAAGGACGTAAAACTTTTGAAATGCACAAGGCACTTGTATGTGAGGTCCTGCTATGTCAATAGCTGCTGCCAGCCTCAGGCCTAAGCTAGCTCTGTTCTTCCTACCTGAGTCCTTGGAACTAGCCTCCTAGCCCAGACCCTATCCACTATGATCCCCCAAGCCTCCCTATGCTAACTAGCATTCTTATGCATCAGGGCTCACACCTACTTTTCCTAACTACTTAGACTTTCCCCACACTGTTATCATTGCAGCCTAGAGCTGCCCCTGTTTTTCCTACCTGAGACCTCTGGATTAGCCTCTTAACCCAGTTCCCTACACTTGGCATCTTGATCCTCCTGAATCAAGACTAGCTACATCCTTCTGCATCAGGTCCCACACCTACTCTGCCTAGCTAGTTGTACACCGCTCATGCTGCCTCTACCCACATCTTGGCCCTAGACACTCCTCCTGAGCATCCTGCCTGAAACCTCCTGACTGGCCTGCCAGAACTCAGCCGCTGGATCCTAATAGTCTTGAAATGGACCTACACTCCTTCATCCTGTTGGAGAACTCTTCACTAATAAGCTTAGAACCATCTAGTTTGGACTTTTAAAAAGTCAAACTGAGAACCTGAAGCACAGACCAACTATTCCTAACCAGCCAGAAAGCAATTAAGCTACATAAAGAATACAAACAGAGCCAAGTGGCAGCTAAACAAAGAGAGACTAGAATTTCATATCAGACACACAACCAACAAAGTAAATCTGTATGCACAAAGCACAATGCAAAAACACAAACAATAAAAAATAGAGACTACGTCCCCACCAAAACCCCCCAGGCTTCCAGAAGTGAACTACAATGAGAACCACCCAATGGAACCTCAGAATGCAGAATTTAAAATAACCATCATAAACATGTTCAAGAAATTCAGTGACTTTAAAAACATACAAAATCTCAGAGGACTCAAAGAGATAGGAAGAAACTGACTGACACTCAAAAAATACAAATATGTGGCTGAATTAAATGACAAAAACAATTCAGGGTTTGAAAAGTGAATTCACAAAAGAAATAGATGTATTGATGAAAACTTAAGCCAAAATGTGGTTGAGAAAGTATATAAGACAATTTGAAACAATGGCAGAAAGCCTCACCAGCAGAATGAATAAAATGGAAAACAGAGTATCAGTAGGGAATGACAAAGTTGAAAAACTGGACCACTCAAGGAAAGTGATACTGAACATCTTGCTCTTTCACAATAGCTAAGAAATGGGAAAAAAAAGCTGAATGTTCATAAATTGATGAATGGATAATGAAAACATGGTACATTTACACTGGAGTTCTATTCAGCACTAAGGAAAGATGAAATAATGAAATTTCCAGGTAAATGGAAATCGAAACTGTTACTAAGTGAAGTAACACAGATTAAAAACAAAAGCAATGCATGTGCTCTCTCTATCTTTGTATATATCCTGATATAACCACAGCAGCTTGGTAAATGGAAAGAGACCATGGAGGCTAAGAGAAAGAAGGAGCCTGAGAGAAGGAGAGAGTAGGACAAGGGTTACCAAAGGTGAAGTGGGTAAAATGGAATTATTTAACTGGGAGGAGAGGAGGGAAATTTAGAGAGGAAGAGAGGGAGGAGAGGTAAATAATTCTTAGTTAACATAAAAAAGAGGGAAATCATTACTTCAAAAGCCTACTGAAAAATATATAGAGAATACCTGTGCATGAGTGCATCTGGAACTGGAGTTACAGATAGTAGTTAACTGCCATGTGAGTGCATCACAGGCATGGTTCTCGGTTACTTTAACTAAGTCAAACCCCAAAATGATACATACTCCCACTTTCTAGAAACAAACCCCAGGGAGACTCAAGATGACTGAAAACTTCATAATACAATATTTAGAAGAGAAACGTATTTTATGACTTCACAGTTCAGCAAAATTATTAGGGCTTTAAAACAGATATCGGGGGCCTGGGAAATGGCTTACTGGTTAATAGGACTTGTTGTTCTTCGCGATTACTCAGGTAAATTCCTACCATCTAGATGGTGGCTAGCAACTCTCTGTAAATTCAGTTTCAAAGGATCTGATGCCCTCTTCTGATTTTTGTTGGCATTGCACAAATGTGGCCCACACTGATGCAGACAATATACTATATGCCTAAAATAAAAACAAATAATCTATAACAAATTATTTAAAAACAGATATAAAGTATTATTATCTACACATGAAACATAATCAAATAGAGGATTAAAGCATCTCTCTTCTATCATCAAAAAGGCTGAAGCAGATGGGATTTAGCAGAGTCCCACAACTGGCCAATGCAGAGAGAATAAGAATATTAAACCAACCTCATATGATTTACTGTTATACTCGTAGATAAATGCATTTCTGAACTCTCAGTACTGAAGCTTCATCATGCAACATATGGTGATTAACATGTATCCCTCAACTGACAAAATTCCAGAGAATAAGAGACTACAGAGTATTTATCCCTGCTACATCAAACTTCTGCTTTCCAAAGTTCAGGGATTATTGCAGAAAGGAGGGTGGGGCAGAGAGGTTGTAAGAGCCAGAGGTATGGATTAGCACAAAACAGCTTGGTAGTCGCTCATATGAACTCATAGCACTGTTGGAAGCATGCACAAGATTTGTCCAAGCTAAAGCCAGGCAGACTCCCAGCATGGAAGTGGAGATGAGGATAGGAGACTTGAACCCTAGCTGAGGAACTATTTGTAACTGGTGCCTGTTGGAAGAAGGAGGGGCAGTTTGCCTTAAGTCTGTGACACTGAATAGGTGAACCAGGCTCCAGTTGATGGACCCATACCAATGGGCATTTGAGAACAGAGGCTTGACTCAATAAAACTTTGTATATACATTATAAATACACACACACACACATATATATATATATATATAATATATATAAAATACAGAGTACATGAAACTTGGAGGGGCACAAACAGAAGAGAGGATCTAAATATGATCAAGTATATTGTAAGAAATTCTCAAAATTCAATGAAAACAAAATTATAAAAATATATAAAATATTATCTAAGTATGAAATAGAATTATGAACGTGAGGAATATATCTCAAATATTGTAATATCTCATATTATAAGTTTAGACTCTTAAACGTCAACATAATGAAAAGATAAGTTAACAGTGTCCAACACAATTTACACTATCTATAGGGGTATCAAAATCATCTAAAATGAAAAAGCACATAATAAACAATCAAATAAGTAAATAATTGGAATGAAAAAAATCACCATTCGCAAGTGGAAAACCATAAATGACTATGTATAAAAAATAATGCACTATTTCATTAGTTGGAGAAAAGTAATTTAACCTATAATAACACCAAATTTTATTTCTTACAAGGAAGGAAAAGAATAAAAACAAATGCCAGTCAGTGATGAGGGGAGCAGGCAACAGTGGGAAGGAGTGTGCTGACGGACGCACCCATTGACTCAGGACTTTTGGAAACAGACATGTGAATTTGAAAAGACTTATTTACTGTAAATCCCTGCTCCTAAGTACACACTTGATAGTCGTTCTCATAGATGGACCTATACAATGTTTGTATCAATATTAATAATCCAAATGTAATAATAATTCAAGTATTTTAAATCAAGACAGCGAAAATATTCACTACATACTCATAGTATAGAAAGCCTTATAGTTTTGAAACTGAAGAGACCAAATATCTCAGTGCAGATGGATCAAATTATATTACTGATGAAAAATGAGGAAAGACACAGATGAATTCATCCAATATTATGTAAATAGTTCAAAAGCATAACTATTTGCTTAATCGCAGCATGCAAAACTTGTAACAAGAATATAAATTTCAAAGTACTGGCTACCTTTATAAAAAGAAAGGGATTTAAAATTTACTAGTATTTTTTTTTTTTTTTGGTCTTTTCGAGACAGGGTCTCCTTGTAGCCCCAGCTGTCCTGGAACTCAATCTGTAGACCAGGCTGGCCTTGAACTCACAAAGATCCGCTTGCCTCCGCCTCCCGAGTGCTAGGATTAAAGGCATGCGCCACCACACCCGGCATAAGTATTTCTTTGGCATACATCTAACAGCTTATATTAGAATAAAAATGACAACATAAATGATAAACTGTGACAAAGAAAATGGTGAAAATTGTAAGCAGTTCATGGAAATGTTTATTTTTGCATGTGAAAGGAAAGAGTCTATATTTGTAATGAAACTTGCTGTTTCATATTATTTTGTTGTTTGTTGTTTGTTGTTTGTTTTCTTCTTCCTTTGAGACATGGACTCACTAGGCAGCCCTGGCTTGCCTGGATCCACCTGCCTCTGCCTCCTGAGTCCTGGGATTAAAGTCATGTGTGTGCCACTACCTTAGCAGGTTTTTAAGTTTTTATTTTACATTTATTTACTGATTTTATGAATGAAGGGGAGGATCACCCTGTGCATTTGTGGAGGCCACAGGACAGCTCTAAAGCCCATGGCAAGTTTATTAACTTGTCAGCCATCTTATCTATAAAAACAGAGGTAATAGAAATTCTTTGAAGATTGAATGATCTTTATCTATAAAAGACTTAGAATACTACATGGCAAAAGTTAAGCATTATTAAAAATTTTTAATGGTGTTATTTCCAGCCTTATCATTTTAATTATGATTTATCTTAATGTTTTTTGTGTGATGGAGATTTGAACCTGGTTACTCATGTATGCACTCTTAACATCAAGCTGTATCTCCTGCCTTCGAATTATATTTTCAAGTAAATGCAAATACTGGACATAAAATGAATTTTGCATACATTGCCTTACTTACCTTCCATATGTTTTCCTTTTATGGATCTCTAACAAGCTTTAGGTAGAACTTCAAAAACTTTCACAATGTTATAATATTCTGATGAACTCAACCAGTTCATTATTAACCTAATAATACAAACTATTATTCCTTTCTCCCTTTTTTCCCATTGTTTTTTTTTTGGTATAGTATTTCATGTAGTGCAGATGGCCTCAAACTTACTGAACAGCCAAGACTGATTCATAATTACTGACTTTTCCTTGTTCAGCACTCAAGCGTGGAAATTACAGACATGCAGCCCCATGCTCAGCTAGAGAGCATTATTTCTTATTATTTTAAAACAAAATAAAGTTGGAATAAATATTTCCTTAAAAGTCTTAACTTTTCGGTCTGGAGAGATGGCCTAGCGGTTAAGATCTCCGACCACTCTTGCAGAGGACCCGGGTTTGATCCGGGTGGCAGCTGAGAACAGTCTGTAACGCCAATTCCAGGAGAACTCCAGTTCCAGAGGAATCTGACACCCTCTTCTGACCTCCGCGGCATTGCACGACACGGGTGCACAGACCTACATACAAATGGTACATTCATACACATAAATAAATAAAAAATAAAATAAAATAAAAAAGTCTTAAGTTTTCTTTGGCATAGTATCTAAGACGTGTTTTACCACTTTAAAAAACAGAAAAGACACTCAATTGCCATACAAATATGTGGGATGTAAAGAGTTAGCACTTCAAGCTTAAACTGAAGGCCTGACATACAATTCTATACTAGTTAAATGCTAATTTTGAGTTTGATGCATTCTATCTCTTCTAGAGAGATGAACTGAAACCATTGGGAAATAAATTTTTCCTTCCTTCCTCTGATGAAATAGCTCAATGGAGAGAATCTATGCGTAAACATTGAATATTATCTATCATTGTCTCTCTGGCTTAATAATTCTTTAAAATTATTTTAATAATTTCTTCCATTTGGTAAAATGTTTGTTTTTATTTGATAGTAGTTGTTGTTTATATTTTAACTACTCTTTCTAGACCGCCTCAACCCACACCATTTGTCACACTGTCTAGAATACAAGGAATCATTACCCAGAAAGCTCTAATCTGTGAAATTCTGAATTTGAGATTCCTTTCTTCTTTGAGACACAAGAGAGTTGTCAGCTGGCTATATGTACTGTTTCTTCCAGATGAAATGATTAACATATCAGAATTGCTGACGTATTTACTCTCTAACCAAGACAATTTAGCACTTAATATATAGTTCTATGTTTCTTCTATTTGGCTTGTCCATGTGTAAGCTCTCCAAAGATAACATGAGTCACGTTCTGCAAATTTTTTTATATTTTTTTCAGAATGTCATATACAAGTACCATATTTACAACATTTCCAACCATGGCTCTCCATCTTCCAACTGAACTTACTTCTTCTTTCCCACTCTCTCTTTCTACTTTTTAGCTTAACATATTGTCCTATTTTGCTTTTGATTGCTGTGATAAAACACTGTGATCTGATACTGAAAAGGTAGCTGAGAGCATTGGCTCCTCTTACAGAGGACTTAGGTTTAGTTCCCAAGATGGACACAATAACAAACTCTCCCTAACTGAAGTTCCCAGGGATCCAACACCCTCTTTTGGCCTCTGCAATCATTGTAGGCACTAACACATTTACATACCTGGATGCAAAATACTCATACACATAAAATAACAATAAATAAAACTTAAAAACATCTATCATGACCAAAGGCAGCTTAACAAAGGAAGTGTTTATTTCATCTTACAACTCCCAGGTATAACAACCCCTCACCCAGGGAGTCAGGGCAGGAACCTCGGAGCAGGAATTGAAGCAGAGACCATGTAGGGACACTGCTTACTGACTTCTAAGATCACCCATCAAGGTACAACCCACAATGAGCTTGGCCTTCCCACATCAATTGAAAAATAAGAAAATGCCGATGATAGACAGATAGATAGATAGATGATAGATAGATAGATGATAGATAGATAGATAATAGATAGATGATAGATAATAGATAGGTGATAGATAGATGATAGATGATAGATAGATGATAGATAGATAGATAGATAGATAGATAGATAGATAGATAGATAGATAACTTATAAAGTAGTATGTTTCCCTCTGGCTTTCTCAATTGTCATTAGTATTGCTTCCCTCTCCCTCTATACTACCTTCCGTTCTCTCTTCCCTTCCCCAGTTGAAGATTCCTCCAATAGGGTTCTTTTTATACAAATTAAGTCTAAGACTTAATGCAATTCTAATATTTTCTGAATCAAAATACTGACATCTTACTCAGAAAATTACTTTCCTATATACATATATATGTATAGACACAGGAGCAATGACAGCATACCTGATGAGAGTTGTTAGGGAAAATCCCGAGTGCATAGTTAATGTATGTTCTACATATACTGACAGCATACCTGATGAGAGTTGTTAGGGAAAATCCTGAGTGCATACTTAATGTATGTTCAACATATAGTGATAATATATATATATATATATATATCCTGAGTACATAACTATATTCTCTTAATTATGTATGTCTATTAATGTTGCAGGACTAATGTTTGAATGAGAGTCGTGGTTTGTCCACAGCTTAAGTATTTCTTATAAAATGTTGAAGGAATTTAATGTTATAAAGTTACTGTATAAAAGTAAAACAAAATTTCTTAGTTTTACTTTTTAAGCTAAATCAATGCATTCAAAGTGTTATTAAAATATTTTATTGACTGAATAATGGATAGGATTTTAGAGGATTTGGGTAAAACATTTGAGATGGTACATACTGTGATTCAATGCTTTATTTTAGAAAGCAGATTATCAATCATTCATGTTATAGAAGAAACTTCATTAGTTTATAGATGTATGAATGGAGATCATTTAAATTATTTGTAGTGCACTGTCTCTATCAACAAAACACTGGTTTTGTTAAAAGGAAGCAAAAGATACCTCCAGAACAAAGATAAACCACATGGGAAACTAAAAATGGATAAAGAAGTTTGAAAATTCAGTTCACAATATCTAATGCAAATACCTTTGCTAATAGTTTGTACTGCATGTATCATAAACAAAAATGTGTTGATAAAAAGTCTTATATTTGAGGAGTTTTAAAAATTTAAATTTAGTAATTTGCTCTTGTTCTTTACAAGTAAATATATTCTAAGACTATACTTTCAGGGATCATTTCTATAGTATGTTACTAGAGAAGTTTCTCTGACTGTGTAGAGTACCCGAAGCCACGAGGAGGAGACGAAGCATTCTCGCCTGAGCGTGGAGCCGGCTCTTGGTGTTGCTTTACTGCAACTGCCTCTTACCATTGATGATCGTTCTTCTCTCTTTCAGGAGAGTAGAGGGAGAGAACGCAGTCTGAGTGGAAAAAAGAAAAAAAAGTAAAAAAAAAAAACAACAAACAAAAAACAAATAAATATATTCTGCAAACAATGTTTTCTTAGTAATAAAACATAATTGAAATAGCAGGACTTCCTCTTTGATCTTAAGAAAAAGCAGAGTTTAGCACAGGCTTATTCTACAAAGGTTCAGAGTCCAAGAAATATCTCAGACAGAAAAGAAACAGTCATTTCACAGTTTTAAATGAGCATTTTTTTTTGTTCATGAAGTAAACTCAGCATTGATTATAATCAAATATTTTAAATTATTCATTTTGATTTGCTTACTAATTAACCGTGGGATTTTCTTATTTCCCTGTAGAACAAGAATATCTGTCTCACATGATTTTTTTTCAGTTTTAGAAGAATTGATTTCCTATTTACATTTCACTTCAGTAGAAGACCAACAAATCTAAGATCATGAAAATCGTGCTGGGAAGATTATATTTGTTGCACAGGCAGGGAACAGTCAACCTCCTAATTCACCAACCTAAAAGTCTGAAGTAAGTTTTTGAATTTTTTGCTTCAAATATGACATTCCACAGCTTTTAAAATTGATGGAAAATAACAACTTTTAAACCGGTAAGACATCTGACTCAACATTGGAGAATTTCTTGAATGACTTTTCTGAGGAACATTTTTCTAAGGATGAAAAAGGCATAGGTAACTGAGAATGAGTAAACAATAAATCTTGTCTCAGGAAAGAAGGAAAAGATTATGGCTTCTGGTTTCAAAAACTATGTTTCAGTTCCACAGCATGAATAGTTTGCCTTGTCATCAGAACACACTGGTATAGTTGTTTCCTGTTTTCCCCAGGAACTCAATCACTTTAATCAGTTTACAATATATCTCTTTGCATATATTAATAAGTTAATCACATCGAATAATGTTTGGGCAGGATTGTGACACCCACACAATACCAACCTGTATTATTTTTCCATATTTACTATTCTACTGGCAGTAACTGAAAGTTTAGATTACTGAAAAAAATTTGATCTAATCTTCCTTCTGATACAAGACCTAAAAAAGGAATTGTTCAGGTATCAATCACCACAGAAATCACGCACTGAAGCCCAGAGTTAAAACAAGCAAATTCCCCAAGTGCAGTCATGTGAAACATAAGGTAGGCTCAGGCTTTGCAAGTAGTAACGTCATTGAATTAGATTGTTAAATTTATTTTTAATTGTTGAAGGAAATATTTTGCTTTTATTTCCAAGGATGACTTAATCCAAACACTCAGATATCCAGCAATGAGGAGAAACATTCACAACACAACTGGGGAAGTCCTAAAGACCTGTCTGTTAGGTTCTCTAATCAGATACTAACCCCTTTACTTTCTCTTTGACCTCTGTGTCCTACTGTAGAGAGTGTACAAGGGGATTATTTATTCACATTCTGGGAATTCTGTGTCTTCAGAGACAGAGAAGATGCCTGGATCCTTGTTCAAGATTTTTGTAGTTATGTTGAACCAATGAAGTACATGGTCATGGAAAAATAATGGTTAAATACTGTCAGAAGGTTCTATAAAGCAAATGTCCCATCCACCTCCATTACTTTGGGGTGACAGTTGTTATTTGCCCACTCTCATTGTCTTTTAGAAATGAGAAGTGTCCTGTAGAAAATGTTTGTTCAAAGGCCCTGTGTGGATGAACAAAGCATAGATAATTGACAAAATTCTCAGTGCAAAGGAAAGGTTGCCTTCCCACAAGTTGTTGGCTAGGGAAAATCCTGATATTCATTCCCCAAAACAAAGTAGGGTATTGCCACTACTGTTACCTGCCCACTGGAACTAGACAGAAGACCCTATTGCTGAAGAGATCAGTCACCTTCATTGGTTACAGGGAATAGAGAAACCAAGATGAAACTGAGCTGGAACTTTCTACTTACCGGATAGCTTTCCTACTACTGACGCTAGGGAAGAACAGTCATTGTGCTTTATTGAGCTGTGGACCCTGAGTGCTGTTCTACTGACATAGCAGGCAGGATATAGTCAGTAGTGCAATAGTGGAATGACTAGCAGGGGAAAGAGCCCATCACTTCCTGCATGGATCTGAGGCCTGTTTACAGAAGGGCTGTAACCAGGTCACAAGCACACAGTTGTGGAAGTCAGAAGCCCTAAACGGGAAGTTTCTGCTTTGTTCTGCTAAAAGGACGTGATGCACACTTCAAAATGCCTTCTAAATATTTATGGTTACATCCATAGATGAGTGTTTCAGTACACTATGGTCAGATACACTTCTGTTTTTACAGTGGACATCGATTACTGAAGAGGGAAACAAAATAAGAAAGGAAACTCTTCTTTCAGCATTTGACACTGATGTGGTATGACTTCATGGTAGGGCTTGTTGAAATAAACGGGCCTTAGTGCCATCAAAGCTGAGACATGTGGACCATGTAAGTGTTGAGCATCATAACAAATGTCCCTTTATCCAGTTCCCTGCCAGGTATACTCAGGAGAGTCATTTCACAAGTATCATTCAAAATCAATATGCCACTTAGCCAGGTAAGGCATGCTGAAATTTCATCCCCTAGTGAAGTTAGTGACCATCGTTTCACCCAACCACTGTAACTGAGTATGAATAGAGTCCTTATGTCCAGCACTGATAACATCTATATTTCTCACATCAGGATGTAAGGATTAGTTGTTTTCTTGGTGTTAGCAGGGTTCAGCATTTGAACTACTCACAGAGTCAGTACATGGGCAGGAAGTAAGGGTCAGACAGGAAAATGTGGAATGTTAACAAGCTTTCAGTCACTTTGAGCTACAAGTTTTTAGAGCAGAGTTGGCCTTTCCTTACACCATGTGATATGGAAGCCAACATTGTAGTGGTTGATAAGCACCTCAGAGCCTTATAATAGTGAGGGTACTACGAGGTCTCTGCATTCAACAGGTAAAGAACCATGTTGATGCTTACAGATGGCCTCCACTATGTGGTCACTGTCTGATCTATCAAAAAAAGGACTCAATCTTGTCCATACCAAGCTAATATTCATAGTGCAAGAAGTGCCAGTGGCTACAGAAGATGGTATAATTATAGATCAAACAAAAAAATATTCATAAACTCCAGACTATTAGCACTTCTCTGAATGGCACTTCAAATTTTCTGTTTTTTTCAGCCAAATTTGGACATGGAAAGAATGCAATCCAAATACCTCCCTCAATTAGGCAATCAAAAAGCATAGTTTATTACCAGATAATTAGTATCCCTATTAGACATAATGCCCATTTTTATTTTTATTTATTTTTTAATTTTTTTTTTTTGGTATTTTTGAGACAGGGTCTCCCTTTAGCCCCAGCTGGAGCTCACTATGTAGAGCAGGCTGGCCTCCAACTAACAGAGATCTGCCTGCCTGTGCCTCCCAAGTGCTGGGATTGAAAGCATGCACCACCACACCCAGCACTAAAGACGGTTCTTAGCTGCCATGTGAGTGCTGGGAATCCAGGTCCTCTGCAAGAGCAGTCAGTGCTTTTAACTGCTGAGCCATCTCTCCAGCCCCAATGCCCATTTTTAAAATAAACACAATTAATAACACAATTTTTACTCTCTTTGATGAAAATCACAGCAAAATTTATTCATTTTCATTTTAAAAAATTCAATGAACAGTGAAGTATACATTTCATCTGCTTTGGATATTTATTTGTGTCTTTATGTATTTTTGAAACACCCTTGAGAAATGTCATAGTACACCATAGGAAAACCTGCATCAGAACAAGTTATACAAAGTCCATTCTTGAAGTGGTTAATGTTGTGTGAACCCGAGTTGGAAGACAAGGTGAGCAACACATGACCCATTTTCATGCCTCTTCTGGATTATAGATGCTAGTTGAAAATAAAGGAGCCTGCTGCCAAGAGGATTAATTGCTCATACTCTCCACATAAAAGACTTTAACCTCAGAAATTCTGTGTTGGAAAAAGTACATTTTAGCAATATTCTAGTCAATCTAATCAAGTTTGAAAATCAAGATTAATTTTCACAAGACCACTCCTTGTCAACCTCACATCCAAACATATCACCGTTAGGTCTGGGCTTCCCAGAATCCCAAGGGACACATGGATGTCCACTTCCTCCAGAGGCTGTCAATATTCTGACCTCTTCCCCTGTACATGAGGCCCTGCCCCATGGCTATAAATGGATGGGTCCCACTTGCCATCTTGGCCCCCTCCCCCTCCCCTTCCCCCTGTTCCTGTTCCTGTTCCACCACTTGCCTGCAGGTGGCCCACTCTGGCAGTCCCACATGGAAGTAAAGCATGTCTCTGGAGTGACTTAAGCCTCATGTCCCTTTTTATCTGGGGCTTTGTGCCTTTATAACCTAATAATCACTTCATACAATCCAAGTGAAAATAGTAAACTCACAATTCCACTAAAACTAATATAATTATATTCTATGGAATCTAAAATCTATTCATTCTTTTCCCAGAATGTGTGGTAGATTTTTTTTTGAGGCATTCTTACCCTATGCCTGCCTGCCATAAATTAAGTATAATAAAGTAAGTTTAACAAAACTGACATTAACTAGGTGTTAAGTTATATAATAAAGGAATAGAGGTGTATGAAATAAGGTTATTTTTGCAATACACATGCAAATGTGCACAAACGTGATTTTGATAAAATTAAAAGATATACTCGGGACAATATAATTTTTCTTTGTTTTTTTTTTCTAATTTTATTTATTTCTGTATGTGTATGAATGTACTGTCTGCATGCAGGTCTGTGCACCCGTGTCGTGAAATGCCGCGGAGGTCAGAAGAGGGTGTCAGACTCCCCCAGAACTGGAGTTCTCCTGGAATTGGAGTTTCAGATGGTTCTCGGCCGCCATGTGGGTGCTGGGGATCGAACCTGGGTCCTCTGCAAGAGCGGTCGGCACTCTTAACTGCTAGGCCATCTCTCCAGCCCCGGGACAATATAATTTTTCTAATTGGTCATATAAGCATAAGTAGTTTTTAAATTTTGTTGTTTTGTTCATTTTTGGTTCTTTATGAATTTTATATATGTGCACAATAAAATATAATCTATAATAACAAATTCTACCTGAATGCCCTCCCTCCTAAGTTTATATATCCATTTTTAGTAATTCAAAGTAGTTGGAAATAACTCTTAACAATAACATCATTTTTCCACCTCTTGTTAAGCACTCTTCTTATTTAGACAAGATTAAGGTCACAGTAGTATGAGCACAAACTTTCCTAGGGAGTCTCTAGGATCAATAAGTAGCACTTTTCCTTTTTCTGCCTCTTGATTCCTAAATCCGTGAATCTAAACTATAGGATAAATACTACTGCATAGATCTTGATTCAAAACACACACACACACACACACACACACACACACACACACATCTGCAGAACCTTGTTTTAGCCTTGTAAGCAATTGCTACCTGACCTGAAACTGTAAGAAATCATAATTTGCCATATTTCTACATTAATACGTCTATACTAGTAACACCAGAAGAGTAATACAGTTACTGTACAGACCATTTGTACCATTACAATATTGTCCAGTTTGCCTTTACATAGTTGTCTTTACTTCCCTTTGGTCTCTTAAATTCTGTTAACCATTAATTGTGGCAAACACTGCACCTGGAGGAGCAAAAAGGGAGACAGGATGGGGAATCTGCCAGCGGCTCCCTCCTGGGAGCTGAACACAGAATGCAGCTTGCCAGCCTGGCATATGAGAATTCCCCACATGCTATTTGCCCCTTGGCCTTGGGCATCATTGCTGCCCTGCTGTGGCTGAATAACTCTCACCTGCCTCTCACCTGCTGTGGACCACACCCTGAGAAAGATTTCACAGACTGGTGGCTAAACTGCAAGCTTCTGTCCAGTCTAAAGCAGCCAGCTGATCAATACACACTTTCCAGTCTGGTGATCTGCAGATCTACCCCTATCCAGCCACTACCCAGTAGCATTCACCCTAAGCCTAAAAGGCTTAACTTACAGTTAACAGACCTGGGAATCCTCAGATGATGGTGAAGGAGAATCCATTTATTCACTCACAGCTCTTTGTTTTTATAAGCAGAGGGTTGTCATTTCTGAGGGCCTGCTTTCAGACCCCTTGCCTCATGTTCTGAAAATATCACGAGTTCTTCTTATCATGAGTTTAATCCCAGGTGCCTGTCTCACAGTTTGCTAATATAAGCAAGTCCTGCCTAGGAGCAGGTTTCTATGTAAACAGACAGGCAAGTTAGCACAATGTGGCCACAGGTGGCCTCTTTCTACCTATAATTAATTTCTTCTTTATTTTAGGAATTTTTTCTCATAGCAAGAACATTTTGAACTAAATGGGATAATAAATATTTCATACATCTTTTGGGTTTTACTTTTTCTCACTCAACATTAGGGCCTGGAGATGAATCTTAAGTGTTTTGAATATACATTTCTCCTCATTGCATAAGAGGCAGGTTTCACCTCACTTAGGAGTGATTAATTCCTGAAGGAACCATAGCAAAGAATTCAGTTAAAGAAAGGGGGTATGATTGGAATATAATTCATTACATGTGGCTGTCCTCTCACAAGGGATACAAATCTGACATAATGTTCTAGACAAAAAGGATGGCCATTGGGAAGAATCTGAGCAAACCTCAGCAGTTTCAGCAGAATAATTTTACAATAGCTTCAAATATGTGACACTAGAAATAAAAATTATTGCTTCTTAAGCTCAGTGGTTAAGAACCTTGTTGGTTTTTTAAAGGACCGCACACCCACAGAGTGGCTTACAACCATTTGTAGCTCCAGTTCATGGGCATCTGTTGCCATCTTTCAGCCTCCATGGGCATTGTAAGCACGTGGTGAACTTATCTAGATGCAGGCAGTAACACTCATACACATAAAATAAAAATAAATAAAATAAAGTAATTTAAGCTTACTGGAGCTATAGTTTATCTTCCTTTAAAAACCACTAAATTTATACTATTAGTCCATTCATTTAAAATTCAATAAACTTGAACTAGCCATAAAGGAAAAGGAAGTATTTTGACACCATGAATTTAAAAATTGGCAATGTTAAAGGCATTATGTCCTAAGATATAATAACAGACTGAATTGAATATGCTTTGAGGAGTGAGGACATCTGCCAGTGGAACAATACGAAATACAAATCTATACTTAAGAATTTGACTGTACAGGTTCCAGTGGGACTAACTATTCACACCCCTTTAGTATGTTCTGTGACTCTGCTCATTACAATCCTTTGTTCTACTTTGATTCTTGTAGCTATTGGCTACAAGAATATGGCCATTTTTCCCTGTAAGTTTTATACAGTTAAATGTTTTCTATAAACCTAATAAATAAGACCTATTCATTTGTGAAAAAAACAAAACAAAACAAAAAAAAACAACAACAAAAAAAGAATTAATGACATTTAATCTTTGTAGAGGAGGTAAGCTAACCACAGACACAAACATAATTTAGAGCCTGGTTTCTGAGATAATGAATAAATGCAGAGGTATAAGAAACTATTATTAATTGAAACAGAGTTTGCTATGAAACTTCTCAAAATTATATTCTGTTGATAAAAAATAACTGAGAGAAAATGTGGTACATCTACACAATGGAGTTCTATGCAGCAGTAAAGAAAGATGACATCATGAGCTTTGCAGGAAAATGGCTGGAGCTAGAGGACATCATGCTGAATGAAGTAACACAGTCCCAGGAAAAGAAACGAAGAATGGTATTCCTCATCGGTGGATGCAAGTGCCAGTTACCCAGTTGTAAGTATTTCCTGTGCATGGCCCCTTGAGCTTTTGTCCAAAGGAGTTGGGAGTGATGCATATTGGAAACAACAACAACAACAACAACAACAAAAACAACAGAAGGGACTGCATCAAAGAACTGACTGAAACAGTGAACTTCTGCTCAAAACAGTCAACTTCCACATGGAGAATATTGCTAGAAGACTGAGAAAGAGATGAATAAGCATGTTTGGCAGAATGCATGAGCTCTGGAGGGGTGGGGGGGGGGGGACACGGTCTAGATTTGATAAAAAGTATGTATAAAATAAATAAATTAAAAAAAATAAAAAAATAAGAATAAAAAATTAAAAAAAATCCGAGGAGAAAACTATTCCTCTATGAATCTTCCTGTAAGGCAGAGAACAACTATCATGTATCTCAAGATGTACCCAGGTTAATAAATGAACAAAAGAGTCTTTCTTTTCTATAAAACAACAAATATATTTTGCATATGATTCTATATAATTATGTATAGTGGTAAAAATAGGAAAGATTCTAAGATTTATTTCGCTATAATTTATAGATTCATATAGGTATCAATGATTTGTTTGTATGTCGTGACTGAATTATATGCAGTAAACAGGAAAAGGAAAAGAAAAGAAACTTCTGAGATTAGAAGGGGTGTCCAGGAAGATAATATTGCTGATAGTGTCTCTCAGTTGTTGGCTTTGCCCTGCTCATGTTGTCTTTCAGAGCATTTCAGTGTATATAAGCACTGCTTGAAATGGCAGTAAGCTCTGTACATAATTAAACTTATACAGATGAGGTCCTGGAATTGGAGCAGATTTAAATTGTGTTTTGTTTTAAATTTGTTTTGTTTCATTTTCTTTAGTTTTGCAACAGTTCTCAGTATAGGGTCCACAATGGCCTGGAATTATGTTGCTAAGGCTAGCCTTGACATTTAAGCCCTCCCACTTCAGCCTCCTAAATGTCAGGATTACAGGAAAGTACACACCTAGCTTGACCTCAAATTTTACTTTTAAGCGAGTTGAATATCATTCATAAAAATCTTTAAAGACATCTTTTAAAATTTTTATTTGTATTATTTTATTTCGGTATGTGTATCAATGTACTGTCTGCATGCAGGTTTGTGCACCCGTGTCGTGCAATGCCGCGGAGGTCAGAAGAGGGTCTCGGATTCCCCTGGAACTGGAGTTCTCCTGGAATTGGAGTTTCAGACGGCTCTCAGCCGCCATGTGGGTGCTGGGGATCGAACCCGGGTCCTCTGTAAGAGCGGTCAGTGCTCTTAACCGCTAGGCCATCTCTCCAGCCCTAAAGACATCTTTTAAAGAGTCCTTCCCATCATTTCTTGGAAAAATACTTAGATGAATTATAGAATTTAATATATTTATTTCTGCCTTGCTATTGTTTTAGAATACTATCTATCTATCTATCTATCTATCTATCTATCTATCTATCTATTAATTTTTTGAGACAGGGTCTCCCCTTTAGTCCTAGCTAGCCTGGAGCTCACTATGTATATAGAACAGGCAGAACTTGAACTCACAGAGATCTGCCTGCCTCTTTTAAACTATAGCAGAAATACACTAAGATTAATAGTTATTTTATATTTAACTTATTAAAATATTCTTTCCAGGGCAACACAATTAATTTCTTCTACCAAAACATTCTTAATACTGTACTAATAGGATCCTAAACACATAACATGGAGAGAAATTAAAGTTTTTCTTAAGGAAAAGTTTAGTTTCAACCTTATACCTTGAAAACTCACATCAATATCTTCATCGAGGGACAATAATTTGGATCTAGAAAAATGGCTCAGCAGGTACCTGCAGTTCTACCTGGCTACCTGATTCAATCCTTGCTTCCCACATGTTTGAAGGAGAGACATGACACCCACAGGTTAACCTCTGACCTATACATGCTCACTAAATAAAATTTAATAAAAATTTAAAATCCCAAATACTGTTAAAGAAATTTTAAAGTGAAGCAATTAACAATGTTTAAGTTTAAATTTATGGTTGAATTCTAATACAGTCATTGAAGACATCAGTTTGATCATATGAGCATTACTGGCTTCTCCTATGTATATTTTGAAATTCCTTATTTTATTAGAAACCATGATTCACAAGTAATAATGAAAAACAATAATCAAAATTTTATTTCTCTATAAACCTTGAAGATATGTTCTTCTTTATTTACTAAACCAGCCAAAGAAGACTGAGAAGTAAATACTCTAAATCTCTGATCTAAACTTCAGTGTTGACCCCTTCAATTTATTTGCATAATCTTCTTCAAATCTTTCATACTGGGCTATAGTGAACTGATTCTTCCAGTCTACTGAAATGCCTGTAAAAAAAAGGTTCATTTATATTTAAGGTTATAATTGAAAGATGGCTGTTGCTTCCTTTCACCTTATTATCCATTTGCATTTATGCCATAATAATTATTACTGTTTAAGTGCCTGTATTTCTAATTGCTTGTGCTTCATTAGTAGGATTAAAAGGTTATTGCTAGATAAACTGCTAACCCATGAAAGGAAACAACCTGAACTGATCAGAGTCCAAAACGACATCTCCAGAGAAAGTAGACTGTTTTGCTTCTCTCCCACTTGTGCCCCTTTTCTAAAGCCTAGGGAACAATCTGTGGAAGACGGGGCGTGGTAGAATGTAAGGGCTGAAATTGTGACAAATTGTGACACTACAGCAATATAGACTGGACTCTTATTTGATCAACATGCTTGTACATAAAAGCCCCTCCAGCTGGACAATGGGGGCCTTGGGCAGTATAAATTTGGGCATAGCTACTTGCAAATTGGTTTTACATGAAGGATGCTTGTATTCATTACTTATTATTTTAAAAAAATAAAAGAAACAAAAAAAATCGTTAAATTTGAAGTTAAGACTCTATTACTGAAGAGAGGTCACACTTTGGCTATAGGACTTTGAGAAATCAAGCTGGAATTGACTTATGGTATCAAAGAATACTATGCAACCTGCCAAGGGAATAAACAAGTCAATGATCTTATGATCTTACTGAGCTATAAAACCTAGTACACAACAATCACTGCCCCAGCAAACTATTGCTATTGGCACAGTAGTAACACTTTTATCTTGGGAGTAATCGACACTGTCTAATTGGAATTAAGGCCCACCCAAAGGAAGGAATCTCATATATGGTATTGTAAAAATAATCAAATGTGCCAAGTATAGTGGTGTACATCTTTAATCCCAGCACTTGGGAGGCAGACACAGGTGGAACTCTGTGAATTCAAGGCCAGCCTGAAGAAGTTCGGAGCCAGCTCTGGCTGAAGGGAGATATTTTCCCCAAAAGTGAAGAAAGCCAAATGCACATGGCTAGAGAGGTTATAAATCTTAGAGAAAAAACTACTTTTACCACATTCCCTAGACCAATATAATTTCTCACTGTATTCTAAATATGCATCTTCATATTTATAGAGAGGTGTAGCTCTCATCACTTATCAAAGAAGCTTATTTTGCAACAGATTAAGACTTATAGAGTTATATAACTGGACAAATGTACAGAATAAATGTCCGTGAGATGCTTTTCCCTAAGTAACAGTTCTTTTTTTTTTTTGTCTTTTTGAGACAGGGTCTCCCTGTAGCTCCAGCTGTCCTGGAACTCACTCTGTAGACCAGGCTGGCCTTGAACTCACAAAGATCCGCCTGCCTCTGCCTCCCAAGTGCTACAGTTCTTTAATAACACTTCTACACATAAGATTAATGCATCTTTCAACTCTTCTCAGAGAAGTATCTTTATGCACAGATGGTGATTAATACTAAAACCCACATCTGGCCAATGTACAGAGAACAAAAGGACACAAAATCCTTGCCACTGAACAACACACTTTTTCAGACTCCCCCAAACCCCAAGGTTCAGAAATCTTTGGAGAAGAGGGGGAGGAAGATTATGAGTTCCAGGGAGGGTGGATGACTACAAGGACCAGACTCTTCTAAACAGGTGGTCAGTTACACATAGAAACTCACAATAATGGTGACAGCATGTGCAGGTTTTATGAGAGCTCAAACCTGACAAAATCTCAGAATAGACATTGGTAAGTGGGTACAATTTCCAACCCAACCTAAGGATATTTGGGAATTTAATGGTTGCTGGGAAGGGAGGGACAGTCTCTTATAGGGATAGGAGTCTTGGTAACTTAACTAAGTTCCAGTGAATGGATCTACACTGAAGGAAATTTGGATACACAAATTAGACCCTATAGGCCATAATATACATTGATATATAGATTATCTATCTATCTCTCTTTATATTATATATTCATTATATTGGTCAGAAGACAGTAAGGGGAGGGCCAAAAAGTTAGAGGGAAGCTAAAAACCATCAAAAAAGTCCCTAATAGCTCAAAGTAATGTAATTGAAAAGGTCCAAGCATCTCAATGCTAATTATTTGACTGCAAAAGCTTTGGTATCAGAGAGAAAAGAAAATTCTCCAACCATTTTACAGCTTTATTTTCCAGCTTCAAATGACAATTTATGAGAAAAGTTTATATTCAAATAAAATCGAAAATTACTTGGATTAATATAATTAAGAATGTATATTTACTCTGTGCTTGCTGCCTCTTCTTCTTGACCCACTGGCTGTTGAATAAGCGTTTCTCATCAGAGGTCCCTGCACAAACATAATGCATTTTTGCCATGTGTTATTTCCTCCAAGGTTTGCTCTCATTTCCTTTCAGTTTCTGTCTCTCAAGTGTATCAATTGCCACCACTTCCACCATATCACCTCCATATGATTAAACAGACTTTACATGGTATGACCAGAGGACTATGCAGAAATTATAATGGACTTTTCTCACCCTTTCTTATGAAGGGAGACACAGAATTTTGGACCTGATGGTTTCACTGATGATTTCTACATAACATTTGAGAATGAAACAATGAAGGAGCCAAGCATGGTGGCTCACACCTTTTATCCCAGCATTTGGGAGACAGAGGAGCTCTGTTGGGATGGTCTACATAGTGAGTTCCAGGCCAGCTGTAGCTACAGGGAGAACCTGTTTCAAATAGCCAAACAAACAAACAAACAAACAAACAGAAACAAGAAAACAAGAAAACAAGAAACAAGAAAGAGGAAGAAACAGTGCCAATTCTAAGCTAAAATCTCCAGGATATTAAAAAAAAAGGATATTTAAATCTCTTCCAACTATGTTAGACCAGTCCTGATAGAGAGAAGACATCATACACCAATAACAAAAATGTTACAGCAAATAAATATAACAAATTAATATACTTCTTAATCAAAGACTATTTTTACTCCCAAAATAACACAGGCTGTTGCCAAAGCTCTTGGTTGTCACCCAGATTTAATAGATAAGACCCTTCTCTTGAAGACAGGACATATTTCAGATACGGGACTTTGAGGAACAGAGCAGGAAATAACCTAGAACATTCTACTTGAAGTTTAGCTCTTATAAACCTAAATGATAATAAGTAAAATAAGGGAAAAGATCGATCAGTGGACCAACCCAGCCGTAAAAGCCCAATAACTATAACAACCTACAGAGCAGGCTACCCCTTTTGGGGCAGTGGTGGCACTGTTATCTAAGGGGTAATCTACAGCTACCTCATTGGTCTTAAACCCCTCTCAAACGGTGTGAATGAATGTGTGGCACTGTAATTGTAGCTCAGCAGGCTACCCCTTTGGGGGTAGTGGTGGCACTGTTATTTAAGGGGTAATCTACAGCTACCTCATTGGTCTTAAACCCCTATCAAAGGGTGTGAATGAATGTGTGGCACTGTAATTGTAGCCAAATACACATGGCAGAAGAGGACATAGATCCTAGAGAAAACTCTAGCTCTGTCATCTCTCAAAAAATATTTCTTACCATAAATGAAAACATGGATCCTTATATTCACAGACAAACATACCATACACCACTCACCAAGGAAGCTTTGTATTGCAATAGTTCAAGGCTACTTCGGAGTTCCACAACTGGTCAGACATGGAGAATATATCTCTTAGAGATGCCCAGTCCTGGGTGCCACCTCTGCACATAAGGCTTATGGAACATAGTGGAGTGAGGGGTAAAGAGAAAACGAATGCATCCCTCAGCCCTCACCAGTGAAGCTTCCTTCTACAACACAGTGCAATACACACAGAAGGCTACAACTGGCCAAGTTTTAGAGAATAAGAGACTGCAGAGTGTGTGTCCCTGGGTGGAACTCCTTTATAGAAGCTTGCCCACCTATAGCTCAGGGACATTTGTGAAGAGGGGCAGAAAGATTATAAGGGCCAGGGTTGGTTCATGAACACAAGGGAGCATAGGATTTCAGGCCACCAGAAGCTTGCACATGTGAACTAGAAGCAATGCTAACATAGAGCACAGGGCCCATGCCACATTAATTAAACATGGATCTAGAGAGGAGGAGAGAACTGGGTGGTGGGACATCCTTAGACTAAGAAATATTGAACACTGATTGCTACTGGGTGAGGGCAACATGTATCATACTTATGGTCTATAGATGGACTGACTAGACTCTAGTGGGATGAATCTTCACTTAAGGGCATCTGGGTACAAAAGCTTGACTGGATAGGTGTTACCATATATGGTGGCATACATGAGGTCTGGTGAGCCGTTGAAGGGACCTGGATAGAGGAGGATTCTAAACTCCAGTGCGAAATGTGCTATGAAACAGAAAAAGCTTAATAAAATAGGTTTTAAAAATAGTGAATTGGATGTATGAATATACAAATTACATCATAAGTAAAATACGTGACGTTTTTAAAGACACAAACAAAATTTGTATCAGCAGACAAAAATTAGTGAACACTCTTATAACATTTCACAGAGATAAAGCATCATCAGACAAAACCCAACATGCATTCCTGATAAAAACTCATCAGACTAGCCTACAAAGTATGTTAGACATTTGGGGGTTACTGGGAAAATATTTCTGAAAAAAACAAGTAAAAGATAGTTACTTATTTTGATTTGTGGTTTTATAGAATTCAATCCAGGCCAGATATTTCTGTACTCTAGATTCTCTAGAGGAGCTAGTTCCGTTCTCTAGATTCTGTAAAGCAGGGTCATCACTGAGGAAGGGCACAGAAGAGTAGAGCTGCTCACCTCATAACAGCAAAGAAGCACAGAGGGAGACAAAAGCAACAGGGAAAAGACAGACTATTGAAAGTATGCCCCACATACTTGCCTCCCCCAATCAGACCCTACCTCTGAATCATCCATTCTCCATGAGATCATTAGTGTGGTGACCTAGTGATGAAATTAGTCTTATTTGTTCAGTCTCTTTTAATAGTACCACCAAATGTTGGCGAAGTGCCTTATGTGTTGACTCTACATATCTAAGAGTCAACGGCTTCAACCAAATAAGGGCATCAATATAAAAATAAAGTAAACTAAACACATTTAATATATAAATACTAGAGGGAATTAACTAATATCAAGAGCAAGGTAAGCCAGATGTGGTGCCACATGCCTTTATTCTCAGCTCTTGGTAAAGAGGCAGGCAGATAGAGGTCAGGCTATCACACAAAGGGAGTTCTAGTATATCTGAGGCTACCAGGAGACACTGTCTCAAAAAAAAAAAAAAAGCCCACAAGAAAAACAGAGTGCAGGTCTACCCACTCACTAAGTTAAAAATCAGAACTATGAAGTGAAACATAACTAGATTATCTAGAAAAAAGACTAATTTTTATTTCTGAAACTTTGAGCAACTATTAGCTAAGATCAAGAAAACAAAAGACAACAGATGCTGGAGAGGTTGTGGGGAAAGGGGAACACTCACCCACTGCTGGTGGGAATGTAAAGTTGTACAACCACTATGGNCTATGCCTATGTCTTGTAGTCTCCTGCCAACTTTTTCTTCTATCACCTTCAGAGTTTGGAGTTTCACGTTGAGGTCTTTAAGTTATCTGGAGTTGACATTTGTACAGGGCAAGAGGTAGGGGTTTAAGTACATTCTTCTACAAGTGGTGATCCAGTTTTGCCAACATCAATTGCTGAAGATGCTGTCTTTTCTCCATTGTGTCTTCTTGCCCCCTCCCCCTTGTCAAATATGAGATGGTGGAAATTGTATGTGCTCAAGTTTGGATCATTGGTTTTGTTCCATTGGTCAACAGGTCTGTTTTTGTGCCAGTACCGGGCTCTTTTTATGACTATAGCCCTGTAGTATAGTTTGAAGTCTAGTATAGTGACCCCCCCTGTGTTGCTCTTTTCGCTCAGGTTGTTTGGCTATTCGGGTCTTTTGTTTTTCCCAATGAATTTTAAGGACTTTTTTTCCCAAGCCTGTGAAGAAACTCTTGAGGATTTTTGATTGGGATTGCATTAAATCTATACAAGAGTTTTGGTAGATGGACATTTTTACAATGTTAATTCCCAATCCATGTGGCATGGGAGGTTTTTGATCTTCTGATGTCTTCTTTCATTTCTTTCTTTAAGGGTTTAAATTTTTTGTAGAGATCTTTGGTGTCTTTGGTTAGGTTTGTTCTAGGATTTTAATTGTTTTTGAGGCTATTGTGAGTGGGAAGGTCTCCTTGAATTCCCTTTTCAGTTCTTGTGCTGGTGTAAAGAAAGGCCACAGATTTTTTTTTTTAGGTTAATTTTTGTATCCTGCCACTTTGCTGAAGCTGTTAATTGATTTCTAGGAGTTTTCTGGTGGAGTTCTTAGCATCCCTTAAGTAAGCAATCATACATCAGCAATTGGGATAGCTTAGCTTCCTCTTTTTCAATTAGTACTCCTTTAATTTCCTTTTCTTGCCTTATTGCTCTAGCAAGTGTTTCAAGCACCATATTGAAGACGAGTGGTGACAGGAGGCAGCCTTGTTGAGTTCCTACCTTTAAAGTGAATGTTTCTGTCATTCCCCATTTAGGATGATATTGGCTGTGGTTTCTGTATATGGCTTTTGTACATTGAAGAATGATCCTCCAATCCAATTCCCTCTAGGACTTTAAGCATGAAGGGATGCTGGATTTTGTCAAAGGCTTTTTTCAGCATCAATTGAGATGATTGTGTGGTTTTTGTCTTTCATTTCATTTTGTGCTTGATGATGTTTATTGATTTTCGTATGTTGAACCATCCTGCACTCTGTATGTGAATCCCACTTGGTCATGAGGGATGATCTTCTTGATGTGAGTCTGTATCTGATTTGCCAGTATCCTGTTATAATTTTGGCATCTGTTTCATTAGGGAGGTCTATAGTTCTCCATTTTTCGTATCTTTGCCTGGTTTTGGTAATAGAGTGATGCTGCTTCATAGAAGAATTTGGGAGAATTTCCTCCTTTGTATCCTTCTAAACAATTTCAGTAATATGGTTGTAGGTCTTTATGAAATGTTTTATAGATTCTGCCATGAAACTGTCTGGGCCTGGGCTTTTTTCGTTGGGAGTTTCTTATTAATCTTCAATTTCTTCATGTATTATGGGTCTGTTTAAGCTGTGGACCTCTTGTTGGTTGAGCTTTGGTGATTCCCAGGATTTCAGATATTCATTCATTTCTTCTAGGTTTTCAAACTAGGTAGAGTATAGGTTTTTTGAAGTATTCCTGTATGATTTTCTGGATCTTTTCATTGTCTGCCATGATATTTCCCTTTTAATAATGGATTGTATTGATTGGAGTTGTTCTTCTTTTTTTGTTAACTGGGCTAGAGGTCTGTCTATCTTGTTTATTCTTTCAAAGAACCAACTTTTGGATTCATTGATTTTTTTTGTATTGTTTTCTTGTTTCTATTTCATTGATTTCTGCTCTGGTTTTGTTACTTTCCTGTTCTATTGCATTTAGGGTTCATCTGTTGTTGCCTCTCAAGTGCTTTTAGCTGTAGTGTTAGATCACACTTGTGTCTTTCTGTTTTCTAATGTAGGCACCCAGGGCTATAAACTTCCCTCTTTAGGACTGCTTTTAAGGTATCCCATAGGTTTTGTTGTGTTGTATTTTCATTCATTCAGTTCCAGGAATGCTTTCATTTCTTCTTTACTCTTCCTTGACCCACTCATTATTCAAGAGTGTGTTGTTTAGTCTCCATGTGTTCTTGTAGGCAGTACGGCCTATCCTGGTGTTGATGTTGAGCTTTATTGCACTGTGGTCTGATAGAATGCATGAAATTATTTCAATCTTTTTGTATTTGTGGATGTTTCTTCTGTGTCCCAGTATGTGGTCAATTTTGGAGTTCTGTGGGGTGCTGAGTAGAAAGTGTATTTTCTGGTATTAGGGTGGAATATTTGATAGAGGTCTATGAGGTCCATTTGGTGTATCATATTGTTCAGTTCAGATGTCTCTCTGTTTATTCGTTGTCCTGTTGACCTGTCCAAAGGGCTCAGCGGGTATTGAAGTCCCTACTATGAGTGTACTGGACTAATCTGTGCCTTGTGGTCTTTGAGAATTGTCTTTATGAAGTTTGGTGCACCAGAGTTTGGGCATATATATTCTAATTTGAAATCTTCTGGTGAATAGTTCCTTTGATAAAAATGTAATGGCCTTCTTTGTCTCTTCTGATTTTCTTTTACTATGAAGTCATTTTGTCTGATATTAAAATAGCAACACCTGCTTTCTTTTGGTACCATTTGGTTTGGAATATTTTTTCATCCTTTCACTTTAAGTGTGCTTCCTTGAAGGTAAGATGTGTTTCTTGTAGACAGCATGATGATGGGTTCTGTTTCCTAATCAATCTCCCAGTCTATGTCTTTTATTGGGAATTTAGTCCATTAATATTTAAGGTTATAGCTGATAGGTTTGTGTTGCTTCCTTTTGCCTTATTATTCATTTGTGGTTTGATTTAGGTTTCTACTTCTGCAGTTATGCTTTTATTGATTTCTCTTTCTAGGTGCCTGGGGATGTTGCTCCTTTCTTTTTCCTTTGAACTGCTTCAAAGTATTCTCTGAAGGTTGGTTTTCTGGACATGTATTTTTCATCTTGTTTATTTCATGGAGATTTTTCTCTTCTCCTTCAACTCTAATCAACATTTTTGCTGGGTTATAGTAACCTGGGTTGCCATCTATGTTATTGTCCTTTAACACTGGGAATGCTTTGCTCCAGGTTCTTCTTGCTTTCATAGTTTGCACTGAGAAGTCAGTTGTAATTCTGATAGGTTTCCACTTATAGGTCACTTGTTTTTCTCTTGTGGCTTTAAGGATTTTATCTTTGTTTTGGGTGTCTAGGATTTTAACTATGATATGGCACGGAGAGTTTCTTTTCTGATCTTTTCTGTTTGGAGTTCCGTGTGCTTCTTGTATTTGTATTGGTTTGTCTTTTTCTAGTTTGGGGAAGTTTTCATCTATTATTCTGTTGAAGGTCTGATCAATACCATTCTCTTGGGAATTCTTCTCCTTCCTCTATTCCTATGATGTAGAGGTTTGATCTTTTCAGAGTGTCCCACAGATCCTGGTTGTTCCACTTTCGTGTATTTTTAAATTTTTCATAATCTTTACTTGAGGTTTTTAGTTGTTCTGTATTATTTTCCAGATCTGATATTCTTTGTTCTGCTTCTTTCATTCTGCTTCTGAGGCTTTTTCCATTCCTTTCCTCTTGATTGGATGAGCGTTTGATTTCCTTTTTCATTTCCTCTTCTGATTTCTTTAGTATTTCCACTGCCTTTTTAAGCTTCTCAATCTCTTCTTGTAGATCTTTACTTCGCTGGTTGTTTTCCTTATCTTTTTCAACATGGGATCTTTTCAGTGTTTCCACTTCCTTCTTGAGTTCTTCATTCTCTTTTCTTAGTTCATTGATTTGTTCTTTATAATCTTGCATTTCTTTAAGTATGTTCACGATTGTGCTTCTGATATCTGTGTCCTGGGCCATCCCCAGGGGGATCCCACTATAGGAATCTTTCACAGGGTTAGTAGAGCTTGGTGTGGGATTATCCAGTACCTTTCCCACATTGTCTCTTCTTCATGTTCCTGGCATATGGGTTTCTACTTGCCTGTATTCCAATGTGAGTCCCAAATGCCTCTTCACTGTGTTGAGTTCTTGCTTTGCTTTCTTCCTTCAGATGCCTTTGTAATCCCACTTGGCGGGAGGGGGGGTGCTCTTTAGCCTGAGGTACCTTTTCTTCAGGTGGTCTTGGGAGATCTCTGATCTCAAGACTCACACAACCCCACCTTTCATATCAGCTTGGAGGATAACTCTACCCCCACAGCCACAAAAGCCAATTAAGCCAAAGACAACTAGATTACCTAGATTAAATTAAACAAAAATCCACCTTGCTGAAGCACCCAGCTCCTACCTACCTACCTGTGCTTCAGGCAGTGTTGGGAGATCTCAAAATACTGAGTTTTTGAGGAATACTGAAGCTTTTCTACCAATAATATAACATCATTTTTACATATCTGAGTAAATTAAAAACTTCATTTTCTTGATGATCTCACACTGATTTATATAGGGAAGCTTTTGTGCAGGGTAACTTATAAATTCTTAAAAACCTAAAGGTTGGTAACTTGGGTACCATGCTCTCTTACTGACTGGTACACATTAGCTTCCCTATGATGAAGAAATTGCAGTGCATTTGATGAGCCACCTCCAGGAGAGTGGGGTAATGTCCCTAGAGATGTCAGAGGTGTCTCAAATCATAGATGACATCCATCTTAAAGTATTTCATAGAAACACAAGGAATCTGGATCAGGATGAGTCAGATCTACTGGGTTCATAGCACATTGAGACAGATTGACCATGATGACAATGTTACCTGTCAGATTTCAGTTTTGAATACCTACCTGACTCATTGAATTCGGTTAGTTAGTACTTTAATGATGGATCAAGGTTGGCCTAAAAATATTTGAAGGAGATTTTTATGTAGATTCAGAGAGAAAAGGAAATGTGGCATAAGAAGAGGCTGGAAGGACAGAAGGAGGTTGAATAATGCCAGATTCTATCAGTTATCATGATGACTTTATGTTTTAAAAGCAATTGAGTTGAGGAGAGGAGTAGTAGAAATTCTCTGATTTTATTTCAAAGACATTCTCCATGAGTGGACAGAGTGGCAAGATGAGGGAGTTAAAGGCAGCATGATATACACCAGAACTAGAGTGAAAAGCCATAGTTCTACAAAAGATGGATTACTCATGCCTTTATTTCAGGAAGGAAAGAAAATAGGGGATGAAGGAGTTAAATCCCAGGGTTTTTTCAAAATAATGAAGAAATTGAAGTTATTGCTTACTTCTTTCATGTCTTCATAAAATAAAGGATGTGATAATTTTCCTTTTTTCTCCCACCAGCCTTTCATGTGATCATACCAGGATCCAAAGCTCCCTAAGTTAAAGATGAAATGGAAAATTGCAACTATTGACATGAAGTATAAAATAGCTAAAGGTCCCTTTAAGTTATCATTATCTGTTCTTACACATTGATTACTGTCAGTTCAAGAAATAGAGGTGGCTGGCAGAGTAGCACATGCCCTTATTTCGAGCAGAAGAGGTGGATCTCTGTGAGATCAAGGAGGCCAGCTTGGTCTACATAATGAGTTCCTGACCAGCTGGGGCTACAGTCTTACAAGAAAAGGGGAGAGAAAAGCTGGTAGTATATGAAATAACCACATTCTCATTGAAATCTACTTAGAAGAGCACAATTCTGTTATAAGGTGAGTTATGTATTTCTAAAACTAATATGCTAAAATGCTAATTCTTATTTTAAATTTTTGTGGATTTCATACAACATATCTTTGTCGTATATAGCCCTCCCTTTCCTATCTGTTCCCCATCTATAACCCACCTGCAGGACATTGTGCATTTGGTCATGTATATCAAGGCCTAAATAAACACCCTTACAGGTTCCTGGGAAGCTTATATGAACTTACAACAGTGCTGTCACCATGCACAAGACCCATGCAAATCCAACTGGACAAAAACTAGCATAGAACTGGGTAAATGGGCAGGAGGCCACAACTTTGTTGTGGAACTATTGACAGCTGAATAGTTGGGTGAGGAGGAGCTGATCTTTAATGGAGTAGTCATGTTAGAAAAGCTAAACAGGATCTAGAGGGTCTTTCATGAAGGGACATCTGGGTAAAATAATGATTCATCATCAATCTGAATGAAGAAGGAGATATAAACTACAGTTTTTGCTTGTGGGTCTTAATCTTATATGACCAATGACATTACAGGTACAGGAATTATCACACACATAGAAGAAAGACCAACAGAAGAGCAGGGGAAGGCAGCCAGGGCAATCTTGGGAGAAAAACTGTAGAATAAACTCAGGTTGCTTGTTCTTAGATTTACGGCTTGTCAATGTGTGAAAAATAAATCTCTGTCATTTAATCCAGGTCCCCTGCTATTTTTTGTGGGAGCCTCAGCAAACTAATAACTTTTGATAAACATAACTAAGACTGTAAAAACAAGGTGGCAGATGCTGAACAACACAAATGGTAAAGGGAAAAGAAGTTCATGGGGGAAGGAAGTAGGGAATAAAGGCCATGACAAGGAAGCTACAAAAGGTCCTGGAGGAAATCGAGTGCATTTTGTTTGAGAAGCTTCTGAGCCTTGAGAATGAAAATGGCATTGACACTCTACGAGCAAAGAACAGCTCAAAGTGGCAGCTGTTAGGTCTGTGCTTCATACCACAGACTTGTATTTGCCTCAAAGCTGCAGATTATATATGGGAGCATGCTTATTGGAGAATTCTCTCTAGAGTTGTTGTGATGAGTGTGAAAAAGATGGTTAACATACACAAAAGAACCAGTCACTCAAGAGATTTTGCAGATCATTTAATAAAAATGTAAAATTAGCAAAGAAAACAATCCAAGAATGATTTGTAGAATTAAACTAGTATAAAATAGGCATTGAGATTTGAAAATACTTAAATAAATTGGCAGCATCCAGTAATCACCAATAAAAGGATGAACCCAGACCTAGGAAAGATGTGTGTCACAAATGCCTCAAAATTTCTCTGATAGAAGAAATAGCCACATAATCTTCCTCAAAAGTGTTTCTGATGCGTTATTAGAGATCTTGGTACATACTAGTTCTTCTTCATATTTAATTGATTTTTGCGTATTTCATACAGAACATCTCGATCAATCTTGATCCCGTTTATACCCCCTCCCCCTGGGACCCTTCCAGGCCACCTCCCACTGCAATTCATGTGCTCCATTTGTGTGCCAGCCCCTCGTGCCAAGTTAGACATTTCCCAGTGCAAGTTGATCCACTGAGGTCTAGTCAGCCTTTCCAGAGACCCTCGTTTAAGATCACCTCAGCTCTTCCTCACCCAGCAGTAATAAACTGTCAAGATTTCTTCTGCTATGAATGGGACCTGGTGTCCATTTCCACAGTTCTATGCTGGGCTTTGTTTGCTTATGTCTATCTAGTGCATGCTGACACCACCACTGTAGGATCATGTGAACAGGGTCCTTGGAGCTTGTTCAGACATTCACCTCCTCCCTGGCGCTTACTATCTATCTAGTGCATGCTGACATCACCACTGTAGGATCATGTGAACTGGATCCTTGGAGCTTGTTCAGACATTTACCTCCTCCCAGGCCCTTACTATCTTTCTAGTGCATGCTGACATCAACACTGTAGGATCATGTGAACAGAGTCCTTGGAGCTTGTTCAGACATTCACCTCCTCTCTGGCACTTACTATCTTTCTAGTGCATGCTGACATCAACACTGTAGGATCATGTGAACACAGTCCTTGGAGCTTGTTCAGACATTCACCTCTTCCCTGGCGCTTACTATCTTTCAAGCCCCTCTTCTTCAATGGTTCCTGAGCCCTGGGTGAATGAAGCTTAATATAGGAGTCCTGTCAAATTACCCACACTCCGTAGACTCCTAATAGCCATGCTTTGACCATTTGTCCACTTTTGTGTTCCTGACCCCTGTTACACAAGGAAGCTTCATTAGTGCGAGTGGAGAGATTCATTAGTGTCTTCTTTGTCTCTGGTTCTACGCTGCATGAATCTTAGGTATAGTGGTTGCATTATAGATGTGCCACTTAAGCTAGGGCAATTCACAGGCAATGTCCATGTGTGACCACTTGTGGTATACTGATTGTCATATCCCTAGACTAATGTAATACCTTACTAAGTGCAAAATATGTGGCCTCATATTTACAGTTAAATATACCAGTCACCACTCATCAAAGAAGTTTCTTTTGCACCAAATAGAGAGACATGCTAGTTTTACAATAAACACAAGATTTAGATTTAAACTTCATATTGCCTTGTAAAAAAAAGCTTTATTCATTATAAAACCACAATGAAAGGAAAACTTGGATACACCTTTCCCAACCATGAATTTATCAAGGAACTCCTCCTAGGTACCAGGCTCTGGATGCATTTTTGCCATCTGGTAAAAGTAGTAGTAAGATACAGCCACATCTTTGGCATTCTGTGCCATGTAGATCATCTGTAATGACATATGGAAAGCTCACATTTATTTCTGTCAGGAATATTTGTTAACGTTCACTTACTTTCTCAGAATGCATTTTCTCCTTTGTAATTCCGTTCCTCTTGCTGGTATAGCACATTCACAACTGCATACTGTTTTCATACAGAAAAGGCCCAGCTGTCAATTCTGGGGGTCTCTACATTCTCTTGACTTTGCAAAAGTCATCTTCTGAAGTGTGAAAATCAAGTATAATAAGAACTACACTATCTGCTAAATTAACTAAGTAGCTAATATTACTCTTAAATTTATAATACTCATCTGTATCTCTTATTAGACATAATAATTATAAAAGCAGTTCTTTTAATAGGCTGAAAAGGGATGGAAGATAGATAATAGAGTGTGAGGTGACAGTAATCAGTAACATTGATTCAAAAATTGATAAGAATAAGAATGATTATGAAGAAGGTTAAGATGGAAGGGCAAGAGAAAAAAATTGCAACAAAAGAAAATATTTAATAGCAAAAAAAAAAACATTTTGTTATAAATGAAATTAAACCCCTACCTCTCACACTGTAAAAAAGTCAACTCCAGATGGATCAAAGACCTCATCGTGCAACCCCAAACTCTGGAGATGATAGAAGAGAAACTTGGCAGCAGACTACAAGACATAGGCATAGGAAAAGACTTCCTAAATCAGACAGCAGCTGCACAAGAAATAAGATGCTAGGCCACACTCTGAGGCTCTAAGTGGGTATGACACCATTTGACCCACCTCAGAGCAGTGGTCACCAGAGCAGTCAGGGTGCTGTTACAATGTGACTTGAGTCTGGAACAAGTGCAAGTGGTGAGAGGTGAAATGGCCCAGCTATGACCCAGTAAGTGAGTTTCATCTGGCCAACTTCCAGCCCTGGCTGATGCATCACAAAAATCCCTATAAACCTGCCTTTTTCCTCATCAGAGACTGAATAGGCTTCTCCCTTCCTCCATCAGTAAAAACAGTCCCTTGTTCACATTGCGACCCCCTTCGTCCAGCAAAAGAAGATGCGACACGAGAGCGATCTTCCTCGAGCAGTTTATTCGGGTACCCTTACATCTGCTCTCTCCCTTTCCCTTCCCGGTTCACCACCTATAAGGCATGTCACAACCAATCAACTTCCACCATGTGGGTCTCAAGGATAGGATATCTCTATGCGGAACAGAGGGCTTCAGCAAGGCCAAACCAAATAAGGACATGTTTACTGCATGGAGCGCTCACCCCCGTGGGGGTGGGAGGCGGAAACTGGCACCATCTTTGAGGCGCGGCACTTCGCAGCTCCCAACAGTTCCCCCTTTTTGTTTTAATAGAGCATGGTCTCGAGGCCACGGATGGCTGAATTCAACAATCCCCCCTGTCTTAGGATCATTCCTTCATTAAACCTGTCATAGGATACTCCATCGCCCTGAGGATTCCATGCCTTAGGTAGAAGGAAAGTTGCCCATCTCTGAGTAGGATCGTGAAGACATTCAGGGGTGACACGACCTTTAAGATTTTTGCATAATTGAGAGCCAAGCTTATGGGGAATGTCCATCTTCAATGGCAGCAAAAGCCTGTGCTAGTAAAGCCATGTTCCGTTGTCGAGATAGTCTCATTTTACAAAGACACCACAGGAAGAGGAAAGATACGAACAACATTACACATGCCAAGGATCCCAACCCCACCCATTCCTTGAGATGATTCATGGCTGTTGAGATCCAGGATGACCTGGACCTTGTCCGATGGCAAGGTCCAGGTCCACTCGCGTTGAATTCACTGTCACTATTTCCACTCTTAGTTGGGTCACCAATCATTCAAACTGCTCAGACCAGTTTCCTAGAAGATAGCTAGAAAGTTGTTTAGATAGATTTGCAGCATGGGAAAAGTTATTATACTGAATACTAGTTACGCAGAGGCCTGAATGTTTAAATTCACATCCTAATTGTGCTATNTTGCACACAATATATCTATCTCTTCCTGGACAAAATCAATGCGTTGATTAACAATCATCAGTCCTCCTTTCAGGAGGATGTTGATGTGTAGCTGAGTGTCCAGGACCTGGGCAACATTGAAGGAAAGCTATTTAAGGCCAAGGCCAGAATTTCCCCCCAATTAATGCACCAACATAGGAGTGGCAGCATATTTAGGGTGGGGTGCTTTGTTAGTTCCCCATGCTTAAGCGTGTGCCAGCCATGCACTAAGTCCAGAGGCATTGAGCAGAATGCAGGGTCCATAGGAACCTCTGGCAAAATCAAACCAAGCCGCATAATCTGATTGCCCTATACATCTGAACCACATTTTGAATTTTTTAGTAATATTTGTTAACCTTAAGGAAAAATTATGGAAACCTACTAGCTTAAATGCAAAACTTCTATTTTTTCATTATACTGGCTATTCCTACATCTAAGAGCAAATAGGGATATCCCAAGATGAATTAGTACTAAAAAGGCGAGGGAAAAGCTTAGCATCATGGTGAACTGGCATAGGTCTCGGACAGGGAACACCGACAGTATCCCCCATCGTGGATCCATCCGAGGTGGTGTTACCAGACTCAGGATCACCGACAGCCTCAGCAGAGGAAACTTCATCCTTGAGAAGTTCTCGTTTCACTTTCTTGGTGAGTCTTTCTAGGCACCCACATCAGGGGTCAGTTCAGATTCTTTCGTGGAGGATAAAAACACAACAGAAGCCTCTTGCCCCGACCAGGAGGGTTCCGGTCTCTTATGCCATGTTACAGTCAAACATATCCTTTTCACATAACCAGCCTTAAGAGAAATGTCGGGTTAGCATGACATTCAGCAGCAGCTCATCCGCTTATTAGATTCAAAAAATTAAAGTAAAAAAGAGCGATTGGCGCTACTATGTTCCCTGGGTCTGTGGAGCGACAGAGGCTTATTCCCCCTTTTGTAACATTAAGCTATAAATGGCAAAACAACACAAAGGAAGCAGAAGTGTAAGTGGGGCCATTATCTTTTAGTTCTTTAGGTTGGCTCCAAGGCAGCCCAGGCCTCAAAACAATGGGAAATTACATGATGCGCCTTTTCCCCCCATGTAAGGAGGCGTATAGGAACCCGGAGGCCGTAAGGAGGTTCTGCCCTGGTAAAGAGCAGCCCAACCCTTTTCCAAGCACATTGTAGTGAACTCCTCAAGGCTGCCTGCTCTTCTTCCAATGCTGCCGACAGCACTTTTGATTTATCCCCCCAACAGGCACGCACCACCTCCATATTGGGCGGGTACAGCCTTAAGCGTGCCTTGCTCTGGCAAAATCAAGATCTCTCCCAATTTATCCCAGCTTGTTACTGTCAAACTCCCTGACACTAAGACCAGGGGGCAATAAGATCACATGTCTGTGAAAAAAGTTTAACCATGTTTTTTTTTTAAGTTTAGCCCCTTTGCCTTAAACAAGTCTTTGAGGGCATAAAAAATTGGGGTGGTCGGTGAGTTCCCCATTTAACTCCTTTTGGACATGCCCTGCAGAATACTTAGAAGACAATCACCCCAAAAAGAAAACTAACAAACAGACTCCCAGCAAAAAGTCTAGATATACTTCCATCATACTAGATCCTGGCTCGCAAATCCACGAAGCTTTCACTTTTGATTCACCAAACAGCGGGAAGTTTATCCTTGCCTGCGTTATACGCAGGTCTTTGACTTGTATCGCTAACCTACGACTTTATCGTCCCTCGCTTACCCTGCGAGACCTTCCGGCGCCCACCCTGTTCGACCAGCTGCCCAGAGTATTCTAGATGATCAGAAGTCGGGTCATGTGTGGCGTCACTTTGTGCCGCCTATCGTTACTAGGACCACACTATGTGGTCCCCCGAGCATAAGATTCGATCGAGAGCGATCTTCCTCGAGAGCAGTTTAGTTGCGGGTACACCTACATCGCTCTCTCCCTTTCCCTTCCCGGTTCACCACCTAAGGCATGTCACAACCAATAAACTTCCACCACGTGGGTCTCAAAGATAGGATATCTCTTATGGGAAACAGAGGCCAACCCAGAGCTGGCAACACAAAAACTAAGAACATGTCTTTTCCTGCATGGACCTCACCCCCTGGTGGAACTAGGCGCTCTTTCGGGCTGCATTAATACAGTCCCTTGCCAACTTCAGCTTTCCCACACCTTCTCTGCCTAGAAAACCTCTCGACACCCCTCCCAGTGCTAGGGATGGTAAGCCCCAGCCACCTCAACATCACACTCAATCTTGCCACATGCTCTCTCACTGCTCCAACTATGCTCGATGCATACCTTTTACCCAAAAACAACTCTCCTCACACCTAAGGCCCTGCCCATTGCCAGATGGGATCAGGAGTAAAGAGGGACTGTAACCACAAAAAATGTAATTCATGGATTAACATACCATCCAAACATCTGTGTCTATACCAAAGTAACCTACCATAACAATTAGTACTATTTAAATACCTATATATCTAATTGCCTGTGCTTCATTAGTAGGATCGAAAGGTTATGCCTGGACAAACTGTCAGCCCATGAAAGAAAACAGCCAGAATTGACCAGAGACCAAGACAACAGTTCCAGATAAAGTAGACTGTTTTGCTTCTCATCCACCTGTGCCCTTTTTCTAAGCCTAGGGAACAATCTACGGAAGAGGGGGCATGGTAGAATGTAAGGGCTGTGATTGGGGTGAATGGTGAAACAACAATATAGACTGGACACTCATTTGATCAACTTGATTGAACATACAAGCCCCCCACTGCTGGATGGTGGGACCCTTGGGCTGTGTGGGTTTGGGCACAACTGCTTGCAAATTCGTTTTGCATGAAGGATGCTTGTGCTCATAAATTATCACTTATTGTTAAAAAAATGAAAAATAAAAACAGAGAAAAATGCAGGAAAGTTACGTCAGAATGCATGATCTGGGATGGGCTGAGGTGGGGTAGGGGGAAGGGAAAGGGATATATGCCTGAACTGAATTGGAAAATGATGTATGAAATACACAAAGCATCAATAAAAAATGAAAATTAAAAAAAAAGCAAGGGCTTCCCAATAGACTGCCTAGAGCTCAGAGGATAAACTGGCACTAGAGAGTGGCCAGGGAGATTAATTTGACACAGTAGTCCTAGCAAAAATGACAGAATGTGAATTCCAAGGGGGGAGGAGGGGTTTTGTAGATTGTGTACCAATGAGAAGGGGGTATAAAGGCCATGAGGACTAATTGAGTTGTTGCATATGAAATACACAAAAATTCAATAAAAAAGAAATAGAATTTTTTTTGTCTTTTCCAGACAGGGTCTCCCTGTAGCTCTGGCTGTCCTGGAACTCTCTCTGTAGACCAGGCTGGCCTGGAACTCACAAAGATCAGCCTGCCTCTGCTAGGATTAAAGGTGTGCACCACCACACACGGCAAAAGACAATTTTTTAAAAAAAGAAAGACATTCAATACAATAAAATATATAGCTTGTATTGATACAGTGTTTATAATGATTCGGGCACTAGGCCAAGCAGGTTTCAAGCACAATTTCTATTACCTATATTAAGAATATGCTGTAATACTGATCATTTACACAAACAAACTGAGGCTTGGAGAATTTAACTATTTTTCAGAATAATCTTTATAACAAATTATAATTAAAATCTATATTTGGGTTAAACTAAAAGTAATTCACATTCATTAAAAATTATTAAAGGCTGGGGGTTGGAAAGATAACTCAGTGGTTAAGAGAACTGGCAGCTCTTGCAGAGGACCCAGGTTTGATTACAAGCACCCACATTGTGGCTAAAAATCATCCATAACTCCAGTTCCAGGGAATCCAATACCCTCTTCTGACTTCTGTGGGTATTACGTGACATGGGTGAACCTACACACATTCAGACAATACACTCATATATGAAAAGTAAAGTAATAAATATAAATATTTTAAAATTATTAAATAAAAATAATAGTAATCAAGTATTGTGCATATATACATATATATATATATATATATATATATATATATATATATATGTATAAATGAGATACCTTTTAGGTGACACCTGCTTTCATCTTTCTAAACTTGTTCATAAAAATTAGTGTATAGTGCAATTCTAATAAAATTCAAATCTGGTTACCTTGCAATTATTTTCCCAAAATGATGCTGGAAGCAGCTCACTTGGTAGATGAGTTTTCACTATTCTAGGAGGCTCCATTTCTTTTAATTCCCTCACTCCTGATAAAAAATATAAAAATTAGATATTGAAAATTCTTTGTATGAATTTATATATTTCAAAAGAGGTAACTTAAGGTTCTAGATTGCCTTCATAATAATGACATAGTCTCATCATTAAAAACTTGTACATAAAGAAAATTACAGGGAAAAAATAAGATAAAAAAATCTCAACAATTGAACTGATTTTTCAGATTTTTTCACAAGAAATCTTTCATGAGTGTACTTTTGAATATATCACTTAATGGATATTTAAGGATAACTTAATGGATGTTTCCTAAGAATTTAAAATATTCTCAAGTCCAGGAGACGGAGAAACAACTGCTGGCATATTATTAGACTCTGCTGAACACATAACTAAGCTTCTTCCCTAGCCCATACTCTGCCATATATGAAACTACGCCCATACTTAAACTATAGTTTTGCCTATGTAGAAAACAAAATACCAATTGTCCCTCTTGCTTAAGACCCCTGAATATATGGCATTATCTCCATCTGTATCTTAAAATATATGCATGCAACTTTTAAAAATTAACTTATGATTACCATTTATCACCTGCTGATGTTTGCATTCCAGGTAAGGTATTCGCTTAAAAATTGGATCTTCTTTGCATTTTTCAACATCTCCCTCTTTGTAGATCATATACACAATTTCACTAATCCATGTTGTGCCTGTGAATATTAAACACATATGCATCTTCAATGGCCATGCATGGGTGATAACAATATTATTTAAATGTTTTGCTGGGGCTGGAGAGATGGCAGTTAAAAGTGCCGACTGCTCTTGCAAAGGAACCACGTTCGATCCACAGTACCCACATGGCAGCTGAGAACCTTCTTTAACTCCAGTTCCAGGGGAATCCAACACCCTCTTCTGACCTCCACGGCTTTGCACGACATGGGTGCGCAAACCTACATGCAGACAGTACATTCATATACATACAAAAATAAATAAAATTTAAAAAAAATTTAAAAAAAGTTTTACTATCCATCAATCTCAAGCAATGTTTTCTTGAACATTTAAGAAATATTCAAAATAACTTCAACAAATATAGCTCTATAAAGTCATGAATAATATCTGTTTAGGTGTTCTGAATTTCTCATGTTGAATTGTGGCATTATAAAAACTGATAACCTTCCAGCACTCGGGAAGGAGAGACAAGCAGATCTCTGTGAGTTCAAGGCCAGCCTGGTCTACACAGCGAGCTTCAGGCCATCTAGGAATAAAGGGAGACCCTGTCTCAAAAAGACAAAAATAAAAATACTGATAACCATTTGGACTTCAATTTCTAAATTAAGAGTTAGGAGACTTGAATAAAAGGTGATACATGGATGATATAAGTGAGCATGCTTTGTAGCTAAACACTCAACTGTAGTTCTTATGCCTCAGCTATGGACTAGTTCAAAGAACACAGAAAAGTAAAAATTGTATGTCTGACCTCTGCTGGTCCTCATAAAAGTAAAACAAATCCAGTAATAGCAAAATATACTCCTTACTGAAGAAATTGTAATATGAAAGTAACGGGGTTTAAAGAAATACAAAGGTGGCCCACGCCTTTAACCCTAGCACTTGGGAGGCAGAGGCAGGCGGATGTCTGTGAAATTCAAGGCCAGCCTGGTCTACAAAACAAGCTCCAGGATAGCTGAGACTATAGAGAGACCCTGTCTCAAAAAGACAAAAACAAAACAAAACAAAACAAAAGGAAGTAGATATGGTCAATGTGTTTGCTGCCTTTGCTACTCCTATGAGATGTTTAGCAAAAGTCCCCTAGGGTGACAAGGCAATTGAATTTAAGCTTAATAAACCACGAGCATGAATTTACCATTAGAGGTATGGTAAACCACCACACAGAAGCATGTCTTCCTTTCTTTTCACTTCTGTATGGGACTCAAAGCCTTGTATAGAGGTGAGAAAAAGAATCGACACAGAATACACAGCATACAAGAAGAACTTACTTATTGTGTGGTAAGGTTACAGATGTAAGTGGATGGCCAACAGAACATATCTTGCCCTTTATACTGAAATATCTCAGTTTTTAATCAAACTTGTGGAAAGATATGGACATACATCTAGAAGTAGAGCATGATTATAAATAAATGTTTAGAATAATGTTTCCTTAACAGAATAAGCACAATGATCCAGAGGAGGTGAGAGGTCTATTAAGATGCTGACTGTGAGATATCTACCAGACTAAGTGGTCGAATAATTTTGGTGGACTGATGGAAATAAAAATAAGAATTGAAGCTAGATTACCTCTTCACTCCCTTTTCAGATAACTAACTGCATGCATACATATGTATATGTTTATATATATGCACTTGATATACAAACAATTAATTGAGTGTGTGTGTGTGCGTGTATCTGTTTTGAGATAGTCTCTCAAATTATCCCAGGTTGGTCTCCTTCCTCAGCATCTTCAGTGCTGTTATCACAGATCCATATGGCCATTCATAGCTGAAATACTTATTTTTAATACTAAATGTTAATAAGCAGAAATACAATGCTAAGTAGGACTATTCTAACTTCTAATGGCATATATTGGTAAGACTCTAAATCTATTTATAGTAGTAGTAATAATCTCAGAAGATAAGAATTGCTTTAAAAGTGAGATTTTTTAAATGTATGTAATAAAGAGAATGTAGTTGTAAACACAGTAATTTTCAATATTGATCCCCATTACTTCTTTCACAGAATTAGCAAAAACATCCTAAAATTCATATGGAAAACTGAAAACACCCTGGATAGCAAAAGCAACCCTGAGCAAAAAGAGTAATGCAGGGGGAAATACTATTCCAAATTTCAATCTCTACTATAGAGCTATAGTTATAAAAATGGACCCCTAAATCAAAGCAATAAAATCTTAGACTCAAACTTGAGTACATACAATTTCAGCCACTTTATATTGGAAAAAGGAGCCAAAAACACTCAATGGAGGAAAGGTAGCATTTTAGCCAATGGTGCTGTCAAAACTGGATCACCTTCTGTAGAAGAATGAAATTAAAACCCCTAGATTTCCCCTTATACAAAAGTCAATTCTAAATGGATTAGAGATCTCAAAGTTAATTCTGAAAATGTTAAAAGAAAATATTCACAGTAACCATCAAGATACATGTGTAGGAAAAGACTTTCTAAATCAGACAGTAGTAGCACAGAAATTAAGGTCAACAATCAACAAGTGAGACATCATTAAACTAAAAAGCTTCTGTACAGTGAAAGAAATGATCAAAGAAGTGATGAGAAAACCCACAGGGTTTCACCAGTGACTCATCTGACAGAGGTTTAACATCCAGAATAATACGTTACTCAAAACACAAAGGACCAAGAAAACAAAGGACCCAGTTAAGAGATGGGTTAAAAATATGAACAGAGACTTCTCAAGAGAAGAAGTTAAGATGGCTCAGAAACATCGGTAAAAGTGTTCAACATAGTTAGTAATTAAGGAAATGCAAATCAAAACCACTTTAAGATTTCATCTTACACCAATAAAATTGGCTATGATCAAGAAAACAAAGGACACCAAATACTGGAGAAAGTGTGGAGAAAGGTGGATACTCATTCACTGCTGGTGGGATTGCAAACTCATGCAGCCCTTATGAAAGCAGTGTGGAGAACTCTTAAAAGACTAAACATGAACCTAACATTTGACCCAATTACACCATTCATAGGTGTATGCGCAAAGGATTCATCCTATAAGAGAGATTCCTGCACAACCATGTGTATTGCTACTCTTTTCACAATATTGAAGAGCTGGAAGCAGCCTAGGTGTCCCTCAACTGATGGGTGAATAATCATGTAGCACATTTTTATACAATGGAATTCTATGCAACGGCGAAGAAGGACATCACTGGTCAGTAAAAATTTACTATTATCTCTGTGGATATAGCTTAAAGTATATGTCTCTATTTTTCTCAGTTCAAAGATTTATGAGAAAGAACAAATCTTTTTTAAGTACATTAAAATATACATCAATTCTCTATGTAATTTAGGAATGTAAAGTTGTATTTTTTTAACCTGTATAGAAGCTTACAGTTAAACTGTGTGTCCCTAAATATGTTTTGCAATTAAACTATGGTTTGATTTCAGACTTTGTAAATTTGCAATACGTAAGGATTTACAAAAAAAAAAAAAGCTAAGAGTAGAATCATGAACATCAAAATGCTGGGACAGATGCTCCCAAAACACAGAGTTAAAGTGTTGCTGAGTGTACGGGAGTACAAGAAGGCTGTGACATGCTTCAAGTAAAAACCACATTGTTTTATAAGATTTGTTCAAAATACAAAGTGCAAGCTCTTAGCTATGAATTTGATGTTAATGAAGTAACAATGCACTGAATAAGAATATTATATTTTTATAACAAAGCATTCATAAAGCAAGGCTATATGGGGATGGCTTTATTCAGTAGAAGCAGGAAATGAGAAATTATTGATAAAAGCCACAAAGGTATAGTTACACAAAATGAATAAACACCGAGAATGTAATGTACAACATGCTAGCCTAAGGAACAATTTATAGTGCAAACTTGAACAATTCTAAGATGGCAATTTTAAATGCTTTCACTAAAAAGAAAGAAAATGATAACAAAGTTACGTAGTAATTGATTGATTGATTGGTTGGTTGAGATTTGTTACCAGAGACCTCAGAACTTACCACTGTGATACTTTAAGGAACAATGGTCTGATAATTGATAATTTAATATTTAAGGCAACTTTAGAAGTCTGAATAAATAACAACTATATGTATATAGTTTTAATGTTATTATTTGATTTGGAATCATTTTCAATAAAACTTGTTAAATTAAAATAAATATTTGTCATGCAATACATAAAGATTTACTCATTTTCATTGAATGAATTATTTGTGTGACCATCAGTTTGCATTTATCAATGCATTAATGAAGCTATAGAATTTATTCTTAGAGTCTGAGATTGTAGAATAGAGCTGTAATGTGCTATTTATTATCTGGGAACCAAAAGTTCTATGATCTTCCTTATTTAATATAGAAAATGAATGTGAAATATGTGAACAATGTAATGCTGATAATTGATGACGTGTTTATAATTTATATGTGAAAAGCAACAACTTTTTCATAGCAAGGGGACTTACCAGATTTTGGGTAAGTAGCAATTACAAGATCATCTGGCCTTGCAGGGAACGTTTCAACATCTTCCCATGATTTAGTGAACGCTCTATCCATTAGAACTCCACGGAACTCTCCAAAGATTTCATAATACTTGGATTTGGAAGTCTCCATCCCGAAGTGGTACACTGAAAAAAAACAAAGCATGTTTTACTATTTTGTATGTACGTTGCAATATTTTCATGGGGGAGGAGTCGGGGGAGAGTATAGTAAATTTTATTGATAATATTCAAGAGAGTAGGGCTCCCTAAGTCCCGCCTCCTTTTCTGGGGGTCTAGAATAGAAACTGTGGCCAGAGATACTCAGTGCCTTGAGGGTTGAGTTAGGGCAGGACCCACCCAGATGAGAGTTTCTCTCTTCCTCTGGCTGGAGTGAGTGTTTCTGGAGGCCATGTGGACCTTGAGGTCCATGACTCTTGCTGTAGCCAAATTCATTGTCATAACAGGAAATGACCTTGAGAATTTGGTCATTGAGGGCCCAGCACCAAAGGTAGAAGAGTGGGTGTTGCTAAAGTCACAGGAGACTACCCGGTCCTCGGTATAGCCTTTTAAGGGGTCCTACGTTGCTTGCTTCACCACTTTCTTGATTTCATCGTATTTATCAGTTTTCTGCAAGAGGCAGATAAAATCCACTATGGACACATTGGGTGTAGGAACATGGAAGTCATGCCCATCACACTACCCAGGACACTGTGGACAGCCCCTCCAGGAAACTATGGCTTGGCAATGTTTTGACAATAGCAGTAGCTATGTATATAGTATATAGCCTACTTAGATGCCTACTAATTATTTCCTGTTACATAGGGATAAAAGCATATACTAAATATATCTGCAAATCCCCTTAGTGTTTAGAGATTCTATTCTTATTAGGAATGTAATTCTAACATCTAAACAACTGAAAATGTTCAAGACATCATAAAGTAAAATTTTAACACTAAATAATAATATAGGTTATATATGTACATATGCATATATAGGCACATATTCCATGATGAATTGAAACAATAACCTCAAATTTGTCAAAAATAATGGGACATATAAAAAGACTAAGATGTCTTAATACAGCGCTATTTCAGCAATGAGATCAATCATGAATGCATTAAACAATAAAGATTGGTTTTCACATGATAAATTTATTCTGAGGTCTCTAATTCAAAATTTTATTTGTTTCTGAATATGGATCATATAGAATTCAAATGTTCAGTAAACATATTTAAAAGGCATTGAGATTAATGACACTTTGATAGTTATGTCTAACATTCAGAATATTGAGGTTATATAACATGTCCTTGTGATCACTGACACTGTCTCTACTCTTCTTCTTTTCTATCAAAATTAGTTGACATGCTCATACAGATTCCAAGACCCAGGTAAAAGCAAAGTTACATGGTGCACATTTGTAACCTCAGGACTAAAGAGGGCCAGAGAGCCAGATCTTGGGTCTCACTAGCATCCAGTCTAGACAAATTGACAAACTCCAGGTTAAGTGGTATATTCTATCAAAAATATAAGGTGGAGGGTGACAAAGAACTCATGATATGAGCCTTTGAACACTACATGCTCAGACATAGCCCAGAACACCTGTTTACACATGTCCACACACAAATATGCACCATACACAACAAGTATCTTAAGTCAGCCTTTAATATACTTCATAAGTTTCATAACCTATATAATGACTATTTATCTCTCTGTTTATAATATTGCCTTGTCATAGGTTTTGTTTTGTTTTGTTTTAGTATTGTTTTGGATGTTGAGAATAAAGTTTTTCTTATATTCCAACTCTCTTTTAACTTTTTTAACTGTTTTATACATAAGATTATTACTCATGTACCCAATGTGTCAAATTCTCCTTTATCTAAATATTTAACTCTGTGGCTATGATGGGGAAATATGTATCCCACATGTTAAAGTTTGTGAATTTATATTAATTCAAATGATGAATGTGCACACAACAAATGATGCAGGTTTTTTAACTTTTATTTTTTTAATTATTTTTTATGTATATGAATGTACTGTCTGCATGTAGGTTTGTACACCGGTGTCCTGCAATGTTGTGGAGGTCAGAAGAGGGCATTGGAGTCCCCTGAACTGGAGTCAAAGATGGTTCTTAGCAGCCATGTGGGTGCTGGGAATCGATCCCCAGATCCTCTGCAAGAGCAATCAGTGCTCTTAACTGCTGAACCATCTTTCCAGCCCCCAAATGATGCAGTTTTAAGAGCTAGGCCCTCACATTCCCACCCTGGTTTAGATCTGATCTCTACATTTTGAAATTTGAAATTGCCCTTGTAAAATTATTTTAGCTCTAACTATGCTCCACTTTATCATGTACCCATTGAAGACAATGACAGTTATAACACTTATCTGAAAGTAACTGGGAATTAAGTGAGATTAAAAACCCTAGAGAGTAAACAATGGTTGTCTTTTGTATGCTGTTATTCAAAGAATGGCTTACATGTGTTCAGAAAAACACACAAAAACATATTAGCCATAGATATTCTTCCAAAAGGGAAGAAGATTCCAGTTTCTAATAATAATCTCAACTATTTTAAAATCTCTGAAGCATATCAATCTAACATCTCCAAAATTTTACTTCTATTCCAAATACAGACTTGCTGAAACCTGACTTTCTGAAAATACACATTAGCTAGAAAAATCTGTCTTTTTAAAAATCATAAAATAGGCATCACTTGCTAACTAATTTGTTTATTCATGTGAATTATGTTTTGGGGGTGAAGCCAGGTCTAAAAATTGGCTTGCAGTCAACTGGGATTGGATCGAGTTGTGCCTTTAAGGCTAATTTTGGTCTCACAGTTGAGGGGGTGAAGGGTCATAATGCCTCTTTCCTCTTTTCATTCTTTTTCAAGGATTACCTCAAATATTACACTTGGATTCATTATCTACTTGTACCTTTGTTTCCTAAATAGTTTATTTCAGTCAGAAATTCTTAATTTCATCTGATAAATAGGTGGTACAACATAGTTATATAGAAACACCAACACGAATTGTTCAAAATATGACTCACAAATGTAATTGATCTTAAAACAGCATTTTCCTTCTTTTCTGTTTCTGTTTCCTTTTCTTTAACAGCTCCTCTTTGTCCACCTCCTACCCTGACTTTTATCCAGCCGACATTTTCTGTGTGAATGTGTTCCTTCTAGGCACTATGATAAATGCTGAGGAATTTTTTTTTTTTTGAATTTTCAGTCTTCCAGTTTTTAGAATTACCTGGATTTAAGGAATTTGGCTGAAAGTAGAAGCTGTCTTTTTGCACATCATTCTGTCTAACCTCAGCACCGTGACACAAATTAGTTACACAGAAAAGTTTGTTACATTTAGTTATTAGTGTTTTGGATTAACTATATTGCAGTAGATTTGTACATAAAATAAACAGTATTCTGGAGGCAGTGTATCTGTGAATGTTTTATCAATATACTTGGATTTTCACTGTATTATTGACTTTTAGATTAAAAAAATCTCAGTAGCATTTTCTTTTGGTCTTTTCAAGACAAAGTCTCCCTGTAGCCCCAGCTGTCCTGGAACTCACTTTATAGACCAGGCTGTCCTTGAACTCACAAAGATCCGCCTGCCTCTGCCTCCCAAGTGCTAGGACTAAAGGCATGTGTCACCATGCCCTGCTAATCACAGTAGCATTTTTAAGGTCCCCTATAATAATTACAGTCAGTTTTTTCCAGGTATCTACAACACTTCAATTTCATTTTTAAGATCTATAAACAACAAACTATGTATAAATAGATATTTTTACAAGTGATTTTAAAAAGCTTTAAATGATTTACATTATCAACTAGACATAATACCCATCTCTCTCTATTTTAGCATCTTAGTAATATATAACATAAATTTTATATTTATATATATCTAAAATATCACTGTTAATATCAATAATAAAATGTACAACCTGTCCAGATGATTCTTTCAATGAAGTTTAGTTCTCTTCAAATGACAACACAGATTTTAAGCTGCAAAAAAGAGAAAGAGATAGAGAACTGCTTGTAAACTTGGAATGTTTTCTTGTGAACTGTTTTTCTTACAGCCAGGGAAGGAGGCAGCGATGGTTTTGTAAGTTTTGGCTCTGTAATGCTAAGAATTAGGGCAAACATTTATACACACCTTCAGTTGTATTTAGCCACAGGATCATATTCTTTCACACAGATATGTAAATATCCCTTTTCCTGTCCCCACCTCCTTCAGATCATAATTAAATTCTAAATAACCAAACAGTATTCCATGGTTTGGGGAATGGAGGGAGAAGAAGTGAACAGGGACACAAGAAGAGGCTTGGAGAAAACCAGAAGCTAGTATAAACTACGAAAAGCTCTTACTCATTGATTATAATAACAAGGGGGATATTGAAAAGACTAATCTTAGAGGAAGGAGAAAAGATACTGACAAAGAATCTCAAGTATAGTTACCACCATAGATCAGGAGACCAACTGAAAAAGGCTGTGTGGCAATTCAGTATACCCTAACAAGACAAAGGGAGGGTACAATTGACTTAAAGGCTTTGCCTGTAACTCTGAAACAGCCTTGAATACAAAAGAGCACATGACTAGAAAAGAATGAATATAACCATCATTCACCTCAGGGTAATTATTTTAGAACTTTGCTCCACTCTGTTCCAAATCACAAGGTGTGTAACACACATTTACAGATAAAGTCATCAATAGTGCTGTATGCAAGCAGGAGAATGAAAAGAGCAAGTCTCCGAGGCTTTAGAAGCCATGGGCACTTAATCTTTCCCTGTATCAGCTTTGGCTTCACTGAAAGAAATTCTCACTCACCTCTATCCATCCATCTCCATTCATACCTCAAAATCAATTGTTATAATTTTTGTTACCTCTTCTGCTTCTTATGTATAACAATATAGTTCGAGAGAGCTTGCCTGACTCTTACATGCTTTCATAGCTCTCCAGTTGATGTTCAAATCTTGTTTTTTTTTTTTTTTTTTTGGTCTTTTTGAGACAGGGTCTCCCTGTAGCACCAGCCTTGGAACTCTCTCTGTAGACCAGGCTGACCTTGAACTCACAAAGATCCGCCTCCCTTTAACTAAGATCTGTTTCACTATGGTGAAAGTAATCTTCAGTATTAAATCACGCATAGTTTAAACAGGAGGATGTGCTCTGCTCTTAGACACTGCTTTGTATACAGTAGACTAGGCATTGGATAAGTAGTCCCTTAAAGAAAGCACCTGATTTTTTTTTAAAGCAGTTTAAGTGATCATAATCATTATAGCAGTAAATAATATGTAGCCTTACCCACTAGAAGTGCTGTTACTTTCTGTAAGGCTGGATTTCCTTAAAAAGAAAAGGTGGCCTTGCAACTTCATTCCTGTCCCTGAGTAATGTTCACAAAATAAGTTACAAAACGTTTGAATCAGTGACCCATTCTCTTTTGTACTGTAGCCAATAAACCTCTCCAAGTTAATTATTAGTTTTGCTTTTTTAAATATAACTGATCCTTAGAATTCACAGATATCTTCTATTATATTCTGAAACACTAAAACAACTGTGGAGCTGGCATGTTTTGTGGAAAAAATACTCCTAAGACCATGATTGTTTGTTGTTTGTTACCTGTGACCTTTTCCTTATATGTTATACATGCATTTTATCTGTTTAGTAATCCTAGAATATGGAATTGTAGAGATCACCCAGTGAGTAAAAGCACTGACTGCTTACGCACAAGACCTGGCATCGATTACCAACATCCACATGGAGGTTAACAACCATCTGTAACTCCATTTCTAGGGGAGCTAACACCTTCTTCTGACCTCCATGAGAATCCAAGACACAGTGCACTTACACATGTACAGCCAATACACTCATATACGTAGAATAAAAATAATAAATAGAATATTTTAAGAAAAGAATCTTAGAATTTGTTTTGTAAATAACTTGATCTTCATATTGGTAGTACAAAATATTTTGCAATATAACTGAATTTTTAAATTATTAACACAATTTATTACTTCAACAGTTTTAAGTTTAAAAACAAACAGATAATGCAGAGGTCTCACATATCTCCTACACAGTTATCCCTGCCATAAACATGTTGAAATTATGTGATTAAACTATTATAATTAAAAATACAGTAAGTACTATACATTACTATCAATTCAAATTTTAATTTAATTTCCATCTGTTGTGAAGAATGTCATAGACATGAACAAATGTAGAATGCCATATGTTCACCATTAGAGAAGCTTCCAAAATAGGTTAAGTATCCTAAAAAAAGGCTTTATACTCAAGGCATGGAAGTATCACTCATTGGTTAGAGTACTCTTGCAGAACACTTAAGTTCAGGTCCTAATACTGACATGGCATCTAACAACTGTCTGTAACCCCAGCTAAAGAGGATCCAATGCTCTATTCTCATCTCTGTGGGCATTTCATGCACATGTCACACAAACACACATGTAGGCAGACACACATTAAAAATGAACTTACATTTAAACAATCATTTACTTCTTCTAAAATGTCCTTTAGTTGGAGTAAAATAGTATGTAGCTTTTCCAGAATATTTTCTCTGACTTACTGATCCAAATTCGTCCTTGTCTTTGGTCGGCTTAATGATTTTTTGTTGTTGTTAAACATTATTCTATAGGTACAGCATAGTATTTCTTTTCAGCTGTTAAAATACATCATGCTTACTTCCAATTTTGGAAACTATAACAGGTATAAACCTTCATGTTCAAGGTCTGTGGAGACAGATGTATTACTTTGGTATAAAAAGCTAACATGCAAGATTGCTGGAAAGCATCATAGCATAATGTTTAACTTTGTTGGAAACTGCCAAAACATCTTCCAAAATAGCTCTGGCATCATGACCAGCTATAAACAAAAATTCTAGTTGATATACATCATGGACAGTATTTTGTATTATCGAATTGCTATATGTGCTCTGGTGCTTTTTAGGCTGTTTTTGTTGTTGTTGTTGCTATCTCAACAGCCTTGATAATTTAAGTATAATCCTTATAGTTCTTTTAGCTATACGTTCACTTATTTTATAAGAACCTTGCTAATACATTGGCAAGAAATTAAGGATAGCAAGAACGTCAGTCATCTTTGATTATTTGTGTATTTTAATAATGCTTTAATAGCTATAACAGTCAATTTTGATTCACAGCCCAATCCATTGCCCCATTTTGTGATAGTAGAGGGCCAATCCTGGGACATTTCTTGTCTCCCAGGTCAAATACATTGCTCATAAAACATTTTCCTTTGCTAGGTAGTTATTTGTTGTAACACATCCTCTACCTTTATTTTAAAATGGTTAGTTTTCTTCCTTTCTGCATCTGAATTGAATAGTTATTTTTCTGGTTCTTCAATGTGATGAAGTGATGAGGCTTCTGGACATAAGCTGACCAAAACATGGGTGAGCACTGGATCCTACATTCTAACATTTGAAGTTAAGCAATTTTGCCCTGTAAGTACAGAACATTAAACTTAGGCTTTGAGCACATAGAGAAATTCTTAGTCATCACATATGAGTGGGGACTATCTTTTCAGAGTTTTGTTGGATGATGTTAGAAATCAGTCAATGTCATTATATTTCTTAATTTAAAAACGTGCCCCAAATTTATAGAAAATGTCACCTCGCATCATTTTTTTATACATGGCCATTAAGAATTGCCAGTGCAACTCTATAAAGGGTCCATGTGTTAATTTTCACTAATAGCTGAGCTGTTAGAGATATCCACTATTGGTTTTCAAATCTAGTATGTGAAGAACCAATTCCAGAAGTCCAAAAACCAATTTAGAACATTGGAGAGATGCTATTCATCTAGAACTATATTGCCAAATACTATATTAATAAATGCTTTCCAGAAAGAAACAAAACAGAAATGTGGGTGTCTATGGGAGAGAGAGAGAGAGAGAGAGAGAGAGAGAGAGAGAGAGAGAGAGAGAGAGAGTTAGACTTATGGATGTTAACTCACAAGGTTATAAAGGCTGATCAGTTACAACCTCTTCTGTCTTCAAGCTGAACCAAAGAGCTCCTGGAATAAAAAGTTTCTTCAGGTTCTAAAGTCTGAAACCTGGGGCTGGAGAGATAGCCTAGCGGTTAAGAGCGCCGACTGCTCTTGCAGAGGACCTGGGTTCAATCCCCAGCACCCACATGGCGGCTAAGAACAGTCTGTAACTCCAATTCCAGGAGAACTCCAGTTCCAGGGGAATCTGAGGCCCTCTTCTGACCTCCGCGGCATTGCACGACATGGGTGCACAGACCTACATGCAGACAGTACAGTCATACACATACAAAAATAAATAAAAAGTAAATAAATAAATAAAGTCTGAAACCTGAGGGTGGTTTTGTTTGTTGCTTTCAGCAGTCCAACATGTCAAAAGCAAAATGTGAAAATATATGCCACTTAAATAGTATGTATTTTTTATTTCAATATGTCAACTTGGAAATGTAGGAAGTACTCTTTTTTTTTTTTTAATGTGAATCAAAAGATAATCTCCTCCTTTCATTTAGACAGAAAAAAAGCTTATGGAGAGTGGCATGTTAGAGTGGATTTTACAATTAAAACCTATTCCCCATACTGGGGTAATCCAAAGGACATACTTTTCATTAATACTTTTGAGAGATTTATAAGAGAAACCTCAGGATACTTAAAGAGGTTAGAGATACCTTCTTTGTAAGCCGCTCCTTATAATTTAAGCCACTCAGTTTGAAGATCTACATGCAGTAAGATTATGATGAATGACACAATCAAAACAGCCATGAAAACAATCTGAGTCACGTATACCCACAGTGTTTCTCAAATGAATCATAGTATTTTTAGAATTGACACACAGGAATCCTACTAAATTCTTTACACAATCAGAAATATTCCAGCAAAATAAAAGTCATAAAAATAGAGGTTAATTTTTTGTAGTGATCAATAAAACAAGAAAATCCCCAAAAGATCTCTGTTCACATAAAGCCTACTCTGACATTGGACTATATGATGCTGCAGAACTTGGTGCTTGAATCATCCACTGGCAGAGATAGAGGGTCTGTTTTGACCTTTCATGAACACTCATATTTGATTCCTAGACTTGGGATATTGGAACAAAGCCATCTTTTGCAGATAACTCTTTTTGAGAGAAAGTTTATGTCTGCTAGTGGAACTGAAAGAAAATCAAATGCTTGACCATGAAACATCCATTTGCCCGACCACTTGTACTGTCCTTCATTAACTAGGAGTTGGCCTTTTCATGTTAAGCATACAAAGTAACATCCTGTAGGAATGGAACTTTGGGTGGCTTGAGGCAAGAACTTATAAGACCTGTCCCTAAGACCTCTGGTTATCTGATATCTCTGTAGGCATTCAGTTACCTCTCTGAGTTATCTGTAGCTCCAGAAGGTTTGGGATATTACAATGTTTTCTCACTTCGCATATCTCTGCAAAGTTCCAGGACCAGATGGCCCGTTCCCTTGAGACATTGAGCAAAATGTCGCATCTCTAGTTACCTGTTGCACAAACAGGAGCTCCGCAGCCCTCTGATTAGAGCCAAGGTGGCTCACCCCTACCTTCTACCTGCCCCCCAGTTCCTTGCCCAGAGCACACTAGCTTTTGGTATATAAGCACACTGCTAGCATCAATAAAGAGAGACTCTATTCTCCCGGACCTCGCCCTCTGAGTCTGTCTTTTATTACCATTCCCATCTGGTAACTCTCCTGCAGTCCCCTCCCCCCTCCATGCCAGAGCTAAGCTGAGAAATTGTCTGCCTGCAGGCAGAAGACAGCCTCGAGAAATGCAAGAAGGGAAGAACACCATGTGGATGCTGGCCATGCATGACTAAAGGACTATTCAGACGTTATTAAACTCCTACAACATCCCAAGATCAAATGAGTTGCTTGTATCTGGTGCTGCTTAAGTAATACTTCATTTAAACTCCAGAGACACTGGCCCAATCACCATGATTTCCATTCCTGCTACATGGGCCTCTTTCTCCCAGCCTTTACTTTAGTCCCCATAAGGAATTCTCTTCTGTCAGATGTCATGAAAGAGATTCAAATATGGTCTGTAGAAGGTTTTGTGCAACGTGCAGTTTCTCCTAAAAGTGGGAAGCTATACCATTTCATTTCCTCAGAAGAACAATTCTAATAATGTTATCTCCACTGTATACTAAACCAGTTACCCATCAAATCCTTGTGTGGGTCACACCATCATAATAATATCTTTATCAAAATATCAGAGGATATCTTGAAGCTTCCTGCTGAGTCCCTTAAATGAGGGTTACCCCAAAGACCCATCACAGATTACCAGGAACAGCACCTCCTCTTGGACCCTCTCCCTTCCTTTGGGATCTCCCTGTTCCCAGCCCACCCCCAGCTAGGGAATCTCCAGTTGTTCCGTTCTCCCACAAGACCTGGAGTCCCAGGCAGGCTACCTGTATCCTTTTATTGGCCATCTTCCATATTGGTCACCACAGCCCTCCCACTTCTTGCCTGGGGCTCTACCTTCCCATTGCTTCCCTTTGGGACTCTCTAGATCCCAGTTCAGTCCTGAACAGGAACTCCTCCAACTTCTGGGAAATCCTGGCTCCTCTCTCCATTTAAGACTCACCAGAGCCCTGTGAACTGCCTGATTGGGCCCTTCAATGGTTCATTTGGCCTTGAGATACAGGCTCACTATTTATTTCAAAGGGAATTTTTATTACTTTTGAGAAAATAAGTTCTAGGCCAGCAGAGCATAAAATGAAGAAGAAGAAGCAAGAATATTGCTAGTGGGTCATTAGTGATAAAATGATTAGCACTTCTTCCACTTTCATCTTTTAAGTTTGTGACCATTGAATCTTCACCTCAGAAAAACAGTATATATTGGGCATTGATTCATATCATAGCCAGCGTTCTGCAAATCCATCTCATATATTCCAAACTTTTCTCATGTAAGCTCCTGAGGATTGTGTGGAATATGGAAAGAATTAAAGCACAGGGCTTCCCTGCTTGATATCCCTTTGTTGATGGAAGCTGTTGTTTATGAGCATGGTCCCCTGGTTTAATGAAACCCAGGCTGGTAAAGGCTTCTAGTCCTTCCTACAGTGCCTTTCATATGTTAATCTCCAGAATCTTCTCCACTCAGGTAGCACACAGAGATCAGAAGAGAGACCCAAGCCTCAACTTTTGTTAGAATTTATTTTCAGTACACCTCAGTAATGTTTAATTTATTGTGAATTATTAATCCAAAATATATTTTGAAGAGCATTACACAAACTCTTTCTTTCTGGCCTGCCAAAATATCTAAGGCTCTGTGTTTTGACAGACCATTTGATCAAGAGTTTCAAGGTTTACATGTTGCATCATTGATAGAAAAAAACAGTCTCACCTCAAAGATGATGTAAGATAGAATGAAAGTTCCCAGAAAAAAACAACTTTATATCTTCAAACTGGACATTTTTTTCTGCCCAAACTCTGTCTACAGGTTACATGGTGTTTTAGGACTTAGTAAAAGTAAATATGTGTATATTAAACAACATTGGTTTAAAGGTTTTGATAAAACGGTAATGCATCTGAGTTAATTGGAAATATAAATTGTTGTCCACATTTGTTTTACTTAAAATCTATATAACAATAACTTTGGAATTGGCACATACAAATGTTCTCTATAATTTTTCTGTGGTACAGTATCATCTTGTAGTATTCTCTTTTACCTGTAGGATGATTTAACTTAAGGAATTAAGTTTGCTTCCCAAGTTAATAACATACAGTCACCCAAAACAGCTTGGGTGAATTTGATGAAATCTGCGCCTTGATTCCTGCCAATAGGTATGTGTACTGCAGCTGCCTTTTTGAGACTCATGGGTCAAAAAATAACAACCTAAATTAAAAAGGGGCAAAACAGATATATATATATATATATATAATATTATATGAAGGACATTTTTTGTCAAAACTTTGCAATTCAAATAACTTAAAACTAACTATGGGAAATGTAAGGTCCACAAGTCAAAATGTCACCAACTTAATGGCTGAGAAAGAAAAGATACAGCTTTGCATTGTGTTGGATGTACCAGGCAGTGCCAGCAGAAAGGTTGGCCCATCTGAACATTGAAAGGAAGAAAAGCCTCAGACTGCTACAGGCATCAAACCCCTCTGTTGATCCTACTTGTAACAACTGTTTATAATGAGTCCTAATGAAACTTACCTTCTAGGTGCTGCAAAGTTTTAATACGAGAGACTTTCTTACCTCCCCTTCATTGAACAAGGAGGAATATGATGATGATGATGTCGTTCTCTAACTGTAAATTGGTGCCAACTGTTATAGAGGTAATCTCTTATAAAACTGGTAAAACTGCCTTCTTTAATTGACTAATAGACATAGGAACTGTGAAAAGGATTAGTCTCTATTCAGAACCAAATATAATACTAAAGTCTCCTTAAGCTGTGCATTTAAGCAAAATATATTAATACAGGAGAGCTCTGATATCAGCAATGGATTATTCTACCAAGGAGATTTTGGCCAGGGGATCCAATCCCCCCACCCCAGAAGGTAAAGGCTTCTTGCCTGTAAACTGGGATACCTGCAAGAAGAGAGGCGATAAGGCCCTGCTGTTGAATACCTAAGGTAAGCACAGGAAAGATGTATTGAGACTGCACTTTCAAGTGTACAGTTTGTTTCTGGAATACCAGAGAGTGTTACCAAAGGCCACTAAACCAATAAAGAAAATATAGGTCTCTTTGAGTCAAGCAAGACTCCTCCGTTAGCACCAGCTACACCTCACTTGTCTAGAAATACTGTACAATAGTGGCAGCCATATGTCTGTATATCCCAAATCTAATTGGCTATTAGCTCTCTCCTTGGAGGAATAACCCATGGCTGATGCCACAAGCTTACATTATCTAGTGGTTAGGGGATGTTATAAGCCACAGTAAAACCCTGTCATATTTTACAGAAAAAACGTAATTCATGGATTAACATACCATCTAAACATCTGTGTCTATACCAAAGTAACCTACCATAGCAATTAGTGCTGTTTAAATACCTATATATCTAATTGCTTGTGCTTCATTAGTAAGAATGAAAGGTTATTCCTGGACAAACCGTCAGCCCATGAAAGGAAACAGCCAGAACTGACCAGGGTCTAAAATGACAGCTCCAGAGAAAGTAGACTGTTTGGCTTCTCGTCCACCTGTGCCCCTTTTGTAAGCCTAGGGAACAATCTGCAGAAGAGGGGGTGAGGTAGAATGTAAGGGCTGCGATTGGGGTGAATGGTGAAACTACAGCAAAATGGTATCTTGATATCTGGGCCATCCTTAACTTGAATTACTGTACAAACACTCTTCTGCAATCCACCCTGAATAAGCCTTAATGTACAATTTCTGAGGATATGTAATCCATCTGATGAACTTTTATCTTACTTCTTCATATACACTCTCTTCTGTCCTTGTTCATGCATGTCTGCAGAGCGAATGGAAAGCTGTAGAGCATTTTCTGCCCAATTTATAAGATACTTATTCAACTTATAGTTAGAACATTCTTTTTACTACAATATTATACCTCCCTACATTTCATCTATCTAATTTCTATCTAATTTCTATCTAATTTCTATCTAATTTCTATCTAATTTCTTTCAGTGGTTATTTGAAATCCTTGCTAATAAGTATTTTCTTCAATCCATAATTTTTACATTCTCTTTTTTTTTTTTTGGACTTTTCGAGACAGGGTCTCCCTGTAGCCCCAGCTGTCCTGGAACTCACTCTGTAGACCAGGCTGACCTTGAACTCACAAAGATCTGCCAGCCTCTGCCTCCCAAGTGCTAGGATTAAAGGTGTGCACCATCATGCCCAGCAATTTTTACATTCTCTATCAAAGTGCTATAATCCAAATGTAATATTCTACATATCACTTCCAGAAATATTATCCATGCCTTTTAAAAATATTAATCTGTCCTTTTTATGTCCATGATCTAAACTCTAAGTACCATTTCCTTTTCATAATTACTATACACACTTTTTTTCATTACCTGTTGTATTGATAGAATTCAATATCCTTAACAGAGCATTGCTTTTAGCTCAGGTTTTAGAGGAGAGTCTGTCATGGGAGGTGTGTCATGGAAACAACAGCTTGAAGCATCTGGTAACAACACCTTCATATTCAGGAGATGGGGAGTGATGAATGCTTATATTCAGTTAGAAAATTTCTTTTATATTCCATTCAGGACTCCAATGATACTGCCAATATCTAGGGTGGGTCTTCAAGACACAGATTAGTTGAATGGATTAAGAAACAAAATTCATCTTTTGTTTCTACAAGACACTGATCTTAGCCTCAAGGACAGGGACCACCTTAGAGTGAAAAAATGGAAAGAAATATTTCAAGCAAATGGGAACAAGAAATAAATAGGTGTTGTTATCCTTATATCTGACAAAATATACTTTGAAGCAAAACCGTTCAGCAGAGATAGAGAATGACATTTCATTGTAATCAAGAGAGCAATCACAAATATAAAGGGGCCAAGCTCTAGCACACCCAGTTTCATAAAATGAGTAATACTGGACTTCAGGACAAACTACTCCCTACTCAGTATTCATTGACCTCAACACCCCACTTTTTCCAATAAAGAGGAACTATGGACATGGAATAGAGAAACAACTGAATTAAATAATGTCGTATAGTAAATGGACCTAACAGGCATCTGCAGAATATTCCATCTGAGCACCAAAGAACACACTTCTACACACATAGCTTTTGGAAATTTCTCTAAAATAGACCACATGCTAGAACAAATAGAGAACAAATTAAATAATTCCGCCGGGTGTGGTGGCTCACACCTTTCATCCTAGCACTTGGGGGGGAGAGGCAGGCAGATCTTTGTGAGTTTAAGCCTGGCCTCATCTACAGAGGGAGTTCCAGGACAGCTGGGGCTACAGGGAGACCCTGTCTCGAAAAGATCAAAAAATAATAATAATAACTTGTGTCCTATCTGACCACAATTTAATAAAGCTTAAAATCAGCAGCAAAAGAATTCCTAGTAACTATAGGATCCTATGGAGATTAAACAACACACTCCTGAATGATGAATGGGTCAAGGAAGAAATCAAGAAAAAAATAAAATTACTCCTGAAATTAAATGCAGATGAACACACATCACACCAACAATTATGGTCACAGTAAGAATAGTCTCAAGGGAAATTTTTATATTTATAAGCACCAACATTAAAATTGAATAGTATCATAAATAAATGGCTTAATGATACATTTCAAGTATGTGGGAAAGCAAGAACAAACTAAGCCTCAAACTAGCAGGTGAGAAGAAATAATTTTAAAAAGTCAAAACAAAAAGTAATATATATATATATATATATATATATATATATATATATGAACAAAGAAAAAAAGTATAAAGAATCGATGACTCTAGTAGAAAATTCTTTGAAAAGATGACTGAGATTGTTAGACCCTTAACTGAACTAATCAAAAGAAAGAATAGAGCCAAATCAACAAAATCAGAGTAAAGAGGGAAACATTACAATGGACAGTAAAGTAATACAGAACATATAAAGGAATACTTTAAAAACCTATACTCCAACAAATTAGAAACGAATGACTATCTAAGTACAAAACATACTTCAGACCTAGGACAAGCAGGTATTTAGCTGGAACTGACTTGGAAGACTCTTCCTGTAAGATTATCCTCCATAATATCAGAAGGTACTATGCAAGCTGCAAGAGAATAAACCTTGTGGTTCAACTCTGCTGTAAAGCCATGAAGCACAATGATGACCAGGCCAGCAAATTACCCTTATTGGTACAGTAGTGGGACTTTTATCTTGGAGGCGATCAACAACAGTTTAGACAGCCCATACAACAGGAGGTAATGATACTGTAAACACAGCCAAGTACAGTTAGAGAGGTCATACTTAGACTTCAGACAGGAATATACTACTGCTAATTCCCTAAACCAATATAATGTCTTATAATAATATAATACACATCCTTTTACTCAAAGACAAGATAGCTCTTGCCATTCAACAAACATCTTTTTGCAACAAATGGAAAATATGTATGCATTTAATATATTTACCTCCACAGTAGAAACCAGAGTGTGATGAGGACTCAGACTACAGCTTCTAGGATCTAACTTCCACTGCTTTCCCTGATTCCTAGAATAACATAATACTTAGCTATTTAGATATTAAATATATATTTACTATCTCTTATGTAATATTTACTGTATCACAATATACAAGAGATATTTGCTATATTTCAGTAAACATTCTGAGCACACTTTGTTAACCAGAAGAACTTGGGACAATTGATAATATTCCTCTGCCAGAAGGAAAGCTTTTTGTTACTAGTCATAAGAAATATTGTCCAGGCTATTTTCTTCAGTTCAGTCTTCTCTCCTGTGACGGTTAATCCTGTGTGTCAACTTGACTGGACTAAGGAACAAATAAGAGAAAAGGGATGTTTGGATTGGACCACCTCAACCCGGATGGCCCACCCCAAATATGGGCGTTACCTTCTGCCGGCAGGCTGTATAAAAGGCCATGGCAGAAGGAGCTGGTCCCTTTTTCTCCTGCAGCTTGCCTCTCTCGTCTGGTGAGTTTGTCTTGCTGCTGTGATCAACCTTTCGGATCCCAGCATGTACTGAGACTGGCAGATCTCTTGGAATCCATCAGGCCTTCAGCACTAGATTGGGACTACGGAGACATCCAGCCTTGC
>VZQC01006146.1:133116-213892 GCA_009823505.1 Rhizomys pruinosus | reverse complement strand
CCCCTTGTTATTATAATCAATGAGTAAGAGCTTTTCGTAGTTTATACTAGCTCCTGGTTTTCTCCAAGCCTCTTCTTGTGTTCCTGTTCACTTCTTCTCCCTCCATTCCCCAAACCATGGAATACTGTTTGGTTATTTAGAATTTAATTATGATCTGAAGGAGGTGGGGACAGGAAAAAGGATATTTACATCTCCGCGTGAAAGAATATGATCCTGAGGCTAAATACAACTGAAGGTATGTATAAATGTTTGCCCTAATTCTTAGCATTACAGAGCCAAAACTTACAAAATGATCTCTGCCTTCTTCCCTGGCTGTAAGAAAAACAGATCACAAGAAAACATTCCAAGTGTACAAGCAGTTCTCTATCTCTTTCTCCCTTTACAGCTTAAAATCTGTGTTGTCATTTGAAGAGAACTAAACTAGATCATTTCACTTCATTGATAGGGTCATCTGGACAGGTTGTACATTTTATTATTGATATTAACAGTGATATTTTAAATATAAATATAAAATTTATGTTATATATTACTAAGATGCTAAAATAGAGGAAGATAGGTATTATGTCTAGCTGATAATGTAAATCATTTAAAGCTTTTCATTTTATTTTATTTTTAAATTTTATTTGTCTAGCTGATAATGTAAATCATTTAAATCTTTTTATTTTATTTTATTTTTTAAATTTTATTTATTTCTGTATGTGTATGAATGTATTGTTTGCATGCAAGTCTGTGCACCCGTGACGTGCAATGCCGCGGAGGTCAGAAGAGGGCGTCGGACTCCCCTGGAACTGAAGTTCTCCTGGAATTGGAGTTTCCGACGCCTCTCGGCCACCATGTGGGTGCTGGGGATCGAACCCGGGTCCTCTGCAAGAGCGGTCGGCGCTCTTAACCGCTAGGCCATCTCTCCAGCCCCCATTTAAAGCTTTTTAAAATCACTTGTAAAAAATATCTATTTATACATGGTTTGTTGTTTAAAGATCTTAAAAATGAAATAGAATTGTTGAATTGAATTGTTGTAGATACATATAAAGAACTGACTGTAATTATTATATGGGACCTTAAAGATACTACTGTGATTTTTTTTTAATCTAAAAGTCAATAATACAGTGAAAATACAGGTATTTTGACAAAACATTCACAGTTACACTGCTTCCAGAATACTGTTTATTTTATGTACAAATCTACTGCAATATAGTTAATCCAAAACACTATCTAATAACTAAATGTAACAATCTTTTCTGTGTAAGTAATTTGTGTCACAGTGCTGTGGTTGGACAGAAAGATGTATAAAAAGACAGCTTCTACTTTCAGCCACATTCCTTAAATCCAGGTAATTCTAAAAACTGAAAGACTGAAAATTCAAAAAAAATATTCCTCAACATTTATCATAGTGCCTAGAAGGTACACATTCACACAGTAAATGTCAGCTGGATAAAAGTCAGGGTAGGAGGTGGACAAGGAGGAACTGTTAAAGAAAAGGAAACAGAAACAGAAAAGAAGGAAAATGCTGTTTTAGGATCAATTACATTTGTGAGTCATGTTTTGAACAATTCGTGTTGGTGTTTCTGTATAACTATGTTGTACCAGCTATTTATCAGATGAAATTAAGAATTTCTTCTTTTTTATTTTTATTTTTTTTTATTTTTAAGGGATTCTACAATATGACACAGTTGTTTGCAGATAACATTGATGTTACTCAGTATGTCATACAATTAGGTAATTGGTGCATTTTGCAAGTATCTACGTCCAAATTTTGAACAACCCAAGGTTCCCATATTCCAGTTGGAGAAGCTTGTATACACAGGCATGTTGATCAATCAGGAGTCCAGACTATATTCCTGTAGTCTCATGATTCACCCCTATCTCTCCGCAGCCCTTACAATCTACCACACCTCCTCTTCCGCAGTTTGTTCCCTGGGCTTTGGGAAAGGGGCACAAGTGGGTGAGAAGAAAACAGTCTAATTTCTTTGGAGTTGTCAGTTGTCATTTTGGACTCCGTCTGTTCAGGTTGTTTCCCCTTTCATGGATTAACAGCTTTCCCAGTGATACCTTTTTTAGTCTTACTAAAAAGTACAAGTATTGGTGATGTTACGAGGCTCTCTAAGCAGTACCAATTTATTGTCAAAGTTAAGACTTGTGAGCATAGACACAATTGCTTGGATGGTATGCTAATACACAAACTGTAGTTTCTCTACTTAAGTAAAAAGGTGTACAAATCATTTCTATTGGGTGGTCTTTATGACCTATTTAACCATCTTAACTTCTACCACCTTAGAGTGACAATTAAAGCTCAAAGTGTGGCATCCGCGTTGAGTATTCCTCCAAGTGAGAAGCTAATAGCCCAAATAGATTTTTGGATATATAGAGACACTTGCGAGCTGCCACTGTTTGCAACTTGAAGTATCTCCAGGCTTTGATAGGTTTACTGATTATTGATGGAGGGAGTCTTGCTCTCGTCATTCAGGGGAGACCATATAATTAGTGCTGCCTTATTCGCTATTTAGTTGGATCCTTTGGTAATGACGCCTCTCTTAGCCATTTCAGGTAAAGGCCAGTTGCTTAGTGTTATGTACTGAAAATATGAATCTATTTCAGGAAAACAAAGATAAACAAAGGTAGAATTAATTGAATCCATTAGTAATTATTTGAAAGGGCAATCCTTTTCGAAAAAGTAAGCCCATGTAAAAGATGAAGATGGCATTATGACCCTTCACGCCCCTTCATGACATCCTAGAGTAATGTAGAGACCAAAAATTAGCCTTAAACGCAACAGCTTCGATCCAATAACCCACAGTTGACTGCAAGCCACAGTTTAGATCACTGAGCTTCTATTCCTCCTATCAAAAATACGACTTGAACATTAACACCGAGATAAACAAATTAGTTTTGTGAGGCAAAGTGGCAGTGCCATCTATATTTTTTTTGTAGTTAGATTTTTTAAAAATACAATATTTTTTTAAAAAGGATATGGTATTTTGCCATAAAAGTCAGGTTTCAGAGAAAGTCTGTATATTGGAGTATAGAAGATTATTAAATTTTTTGTGTAATTCAGATGTTTGAGTCATATGACAATTATGTTTCCTTCAGAGATTTAAAATACTGTGAGTAGATTATTATTAGAACTGGGAATCTTCTCTTTCCCTTTTGTGCAAGTAATACTACTATTGAGTCTAAGTCAGTTTATTATGTGTGATTTTTTGCCTGTAACATGTAAGCCATTCTTTTGAGAGTAACAAGGCATTACACAAAATGTACAACACTGTAGCATTATTTTACTCATTCTCAAGGGTTTTTTTTAACTTCCTCCTCAACCTATACCTATTCCCCAATGTATACTCTTCATGATAAGTGTTTAATAACTGTCATTTCTCATGGTACATGTAAATAAATAGTGGATAAGCTATAATAGTTGTAGAGCTAAAATAACATTTATAACAAGTTGGGCTTAATTTTTCAAATTCATCAAATGTTAGAGATATTCAGACTAAACCTAGGATATGGGATCTCGTTAGATAAGGGACCCACGTAGGTGCCTTCATTATGGGCCGTGGACTGTGAGTAGATTGTCGCAGTGTTAAGGAGGCACTGAACTGATTCTTAGACAGAGCGTTCCTGGCGTCTCGCATTCCCAGCACACCTTAAATGGCAGATGCTGAGAACTATGTCCTTGACTCTCCAAAGTCTCCAAGAGGGGATCATCTTGAAACATTAGACATCCTTTCCTGATATTCCGCACAGCATGTCACATACAAGAGTGCGCACAAAACCTACAATGCGCCACAGTATATTCACACATATACACTTTAAAAAATAATGTTTTAAAAAATAACAATTAAAAATAAAATCTAAATCTCATCCAGCCTGTCATCATCGTGGTGTTTGGTACCAACTGATGTGATCCCATGGCCTTCACTCTTTATTGGTCATTCAACTTATATATACATTCCACATATAACTATTAACCACCTAGCTAGGATGATTGGCTACTTGACAGGAAATAATACATACTATTTCCTCCATTTCTCTTTAATTATGTCAGCTTCTACACGCTCTCGAATATATTTTAGATAAAATTGACGTAGAATTTTTAGGTACCACTTACTTTAAGAAAGGAAATCAAGACAGCTTCTAAATATGAGAACCTTTTATACATGGTAATATTTGCCCAACAATTTTAAGCACTGTGGGATTAGTAATTCTCGGAAGTAGTTGCTTTTATTATGATGTTCAATTTAAGCTCTTTCGCTTGTAACTGTAAACTATACATCATCATGACAGAAAATAAAATAGAAAGAGTTCGTTATGTTATACATATTCAAGAACTAAATAACAAATATTATTTCTTAATCCTACTGTACTTCCAAAGTTCCCTTTTACTTTCGGACACATAAGTTCTCTTATTGTCTTCATGCTATTTGCTTAGTATATAGTAATAATATAATCAACTTCTTCGCACTGATACCATATTTAGGTATGATAGGATATATAAATGTGAGACAATCCTTGATTGGAAAATAGCGCGATATTATAAACAAGATAAAATAATTCATTATACTGAAGTGAATAAATCCAATGATCCAGTATATCAAAGTCTGGCTTAAGATACTTTTTGTTGTCATTTCTGTGTATGGTGCATATTTCCGATCGTTGGACATGTGTAAAAGGATGGTTCTGGGCTATGTTTTCATCACTTAGCGTAGCCCAGATAGGCAGTGAGGCGCTAGCGGCAAGGGACATCTGGAGTTAATGCCATTCTAGAGGTTCATTTGTAGATCCTGCACCTAAGTAATCAAGTTTTTGATCGTGATTGGTGAAGCGCAAATTTAAACCTGGTAGCGTTTTGGTCATTGGTCTGTTGCTACGCTACCTGGCTATGCTAGTGTGACCCCCAATATTCTGGCTCTCTGGCCCTTCTTCTGAGTCCTTGAGATTTACGCCCTAAGTGGCCTCTCTGCCCATGTCAATACTTTGCTTTTAATCAATTGAGGTCTTATGTGAGCACAAAATCTTGACCTGCCCAATGAGCAGTCAATAATTTTGATTTGAAAAGATGAGAGTAGGAGACGTGTCAGGTGAATCCACAAGGACATCTTGCGTATATACCTCAATATTGTCTGAATGTGATATCATTAACTTCAAAGTGGTCATTAATTGGGCCCTCACCAACCTGCATTCTATTGTGGGAGCATGTAGGCATTTCACATCCTTGACAACCATTATGACATTCATATCATACTTAAGAGATCCATATCAGAAAACAAACACACCAACAATTATCTAATGAATTAGAAGCTTCAGAGTACTCCACAAAATAGTAAGATTCTCCAATCATGTGACAAAGGACCCAGACTACTCTCTCTCTAAGCATATCAGTGGGAATTGATTGCTCTCGCTAGTTACCAACATCCGAGGTGTGTAGTCTTCGACACTCCTTTCAACAGCATGCTCTCTTACATGTTCCATCTAGTTTCTCATAGGTGTTAGCACAATAAGTATATGAGCTCATGTTTCTCAATTCCTACAACGCGAACACTATAATATCTGATCATTCGTGGCACTATGTGAACTTGATATAACCACCAAAACATCTTATTTCACTTGAGTCCTGTGAATACGTAGTTTTAATGAGTGTTTAAAATTTTACCCTTTTCCATTATGCAGTGGTCTAAGTGTCGATACCATTTTGCAAGTCTTGTTTCAGCTTTGATACAGTGAGGAATGCCACTTCTGGGTTTCTATAGAAATACGACCCACATCGTCTTAACATGCTCCACAAAGTGGAGTTCTGTGCATATATATTTAGTATATGTCTCTTGATCCCTATGTAACAGGAAATAATTAGTAGGCATCTAAGTAGCGACGAACCTAGTCTTAGATAAACTCCTATAATACAATTACCATAACTGCTCAATGTACAAACATCCAAACTTCCAATGTGCGGGCCAAAGCACATAGTTTCCCCTGGAAATACGCAGGTGCTTCTGATCCCACTAGGCTCCGCTCGGCAGGTAGTGTGGCAATGCGCGCAACATCAGGACTTTCCATGTTCCTAGCCACCCCAGTGGCATAGCATCCAACTATGTGCAGTGAGAGACTACTCGTATATCCATGCCTTCTATATGCCGAGATAAAGTGAAGAAATAAATGACGATGAAAAATACTGAGAAAAAAGTGAGATAGAGAAAAGATAAAGGCAAACTGATCAAGAGCGGCCCCCATTCACAGTGATTACACCTCGAGCGGCAACCGCACCTGGTAGTCTCTCGCTGTCGATACCTTTTACATAACCACCCAACCATTCTAGTTACTTACGCGCGTTTTTAGTGCTGTGTAGACCTCCTCACATGACCATAAGACTCTGGTGTCAAAACACTTTGGATTAACAGCCTCATATTACCTCCTTTGTAAATATGAACTCCACCAATACACTATAAAAGTTTTTGGCAGCTCTATTTACAGGACATCTCGTATTGTAACTGTGCGATGTGCGTGGAGCTTCAGTAAGTCAACATCCGGCAATACCACTAATGTACATCTATTTCTCACATTCCAGACCAATAGGGGAAGGAGAGAAACATCTGCAAATTTCCTGGGTTGGTACCCCACACTCTGCACAACCCCCAAGTCATACCAGCCCAATGAAGGTAGCACTCCTGGAAGTGTGCATGTGCTCACATCCTGGGGCCCTCACACTATCTACTAATCTACTTCTAGCATACGCGGAGCCAATCACAGAGACAGACATATAGAGAAGAGGCATTCTCAGCAGCTCCCCTCTCTGACTCTGCCATCTGTGGCACACACAGTCTCATCTGGCAGGCCCAGGCCGACTTCATTCCACACTGCCGCTGCTGTCTTTGGTGGTCATCCCATGGTTTTGGAATCTCCAAAAAGCTGGAATCGCCACTGAAACTGAGGCTTCACTTTCACCAATGGTTTTTCCTGGCCTCTCATGGTGCCGGGCCTCAGCTTCTCTCCATGTACCCTGCAATCCTGGGGTCTGTGCTGCAACCAAGGTGCACTTTCAACTGATCTTTCCAGACCTCTCACAGTTGTCCTATATGCTCAGATTCTGGCAGACGAGGCCTGCTTAGTCTGATGGACCCCCCCTACATTAAGTACTTTTCAACTCCACGCACTCCACGTGAAAACAAAACGCAATCTATGGGAGACTCCCCTATTTCAGCGAACTTACTCACCTACACATGCTATCGCTCGGCTCCTCGATACCAGATGGAAGTGCCTCACGGTCCACCGTATGGATTGACACCTCTAGCATTGCACTGAGGTGGAACTGCTACGCTCTGAATATCACTATATTATGCCTGTCCACCTCAGGATTTATTTCACATCAGATTGCACGCTGAGTCGACTTAGATAGCAAGTTGACTCTACCAGTACTGCTACACCTTATATATTAACAAAGCCTGTCAACCTCACGCCAAACTAGACACATCCAAATAATCAATTCGTAAACCCCCTAGTACATAAACTACCAATATAGCTATAAAGTCAACGGCACTATCCCTACAGTCTATCATCGAGTCAAATCATTGATAATCATATAAACTTGCTACAATATCTTCAGCCCCAGAATGGAAGCACACTGTCTAACCTTGGCACACAGAAAGGCTCTTAGAAGGAATCCACATTATCAATCTTTAAAAAGACCGGATGATCTTCTGACTTCCTTTGGAAACTAGAAAACTTCCCAAGCCAGTCCATCTATCTGCAAACTCTTCCACAAACTGATTCTCAATATTTCCACAGCACATGATCTTTAAGGACTAGTCAATGATTTTTTCATAAGCACAAAAGTCTCAAAATCTTCCAAATCTCTTCAACCCAAATACACCAAAGTCAGGCTTCCTGTCACGAGCAAAATACCCCAATTCATTTGAATATCATCAGTAAAATGTGGTACCAATTTCTGTTCTAGTGTTTGTTCTTCCATTGCTGTGACATAAACACTAATACCTACACCAACTTGTGGAGGAAAGGGTATTCAGCTCAATCTACCTGGTCAAGTTCAACAACTATGAAGCCCAAGGCAAGGAACTCAGTGCAGGAACCTGTAGGCAGGAACTAAAGCACAAGCCAATGGTCCAGGAACGCTGGTTCCTGGCTTGCTCCCCTGCCCTATGCCCAGCCTGATTCTGCTCATCTTATACTGTAGCACAACAAACCTGCCCAGATTCGGTAAGGCACCAACCCATAGTGGAAGCTAAAGGCACCTCCCACATTGCCCAACAATCAAGACAATACACTGCAGACAGAATTGTGGCCACAGGAGCACAGTCCAAGTGAGCCAAATTCCCCAATTGGCTCCCTCTAACTCTCTAATCATTGCGCCTGTGTCACACTCCCGTTACATCTCACAAGCTGTTCCCTCCAAAGCACCCCACCGGCACTCCCGCTCTTCCATGGACCCATTTTAACACCCTATTTTCTCCCCATAATATACAAATGCTATCCCTTTAATATACGAAAACATTAATATAATTACCTATTTTCATCCTATTCCAAATAGTACCATAGGTAAGAAGTCAAATTGCTCAGTGCCAGTATATGTTACCAATTTCATAGTCTCCTGTATTTTTAAATTATCAATCTATACCTTATGTCTTTTGCTTAACCAAACACTGATATGGGTAATCATTTTCTCTGCAGTACCAACTACAAAATATAGGTTTTAATATTTTATTAATATTTTTGGTCTAGACGTTTAAAGACATGTTTATTTTTGTTTTTTTTTTATATTATTTTTTTGAGTGATTAGATATCATCTTCGTATGAGTAGTACACATCTTCCTTTTGTTCCCCACAGCCTAGACAATAGGATTTCCAGATTAAAGATTACAAGTTCTACTTCCAGGAATAAATATATGAAACAATCCTTAGCGAGGCAGACAAACACAATATGATTTCATGAGATTTTGGTTAGCTGTCTCAGGTAGAGTCTCTAAGCAGAAGTGTAGATCAATATGCAAACTAGAGAGTGGAACACGAAACATATTAGTGTGAAGGCAGTATTCTCTTTCTTATTAAGATTGGTTCCACTTAAAATTCATGAGGGAAAAGATCGGGAAATGTGTCTGAAACGTAGCCGTACGCCTTGCCCCAGTTTTAATTATTTTTTATTTTACTCTTATTTATTTTGATGTTATGAATGACTGTGCAGTAGGTTTGTGCACCCGTGTTGTTTAATGAGGACGCCATGCCGAAGGGTCAGAAGAGGAGCTTGGATTCCCCTGGAACTTGTGAGTTTCTACCTGGAATTGGAGTTATCAGACGGTTTGCTCCGGAGCGTCCTCCATGTGGGTGCTGGCGGGGTGAACCTATGGTTCTCTGCTTGTTGAGACGCTATGTCAGTTGCTCTATACGACTGCCTATAGGGCTATCTTCTCCAGCCCCAAAAGCCTAGATTCTTTTAACTAAACCCACAACTGCAATAAATAGGTGAATTTAGAAGAAAGCAGTCAGAGAATATATGCCTGTATCTGGTTATTTGTGTCACAGGAAACATTACTCTGACCTACTCACAATATTATCTACCCCGTCCTTGTGATCTCCACTCAAAAAGTTCATATGTGAGTGTCCGTCATTAAAGCATTGCTAGAAGATTGATTAGGTTTTTTTTTGAAAATGTAGAAAAGCTCCAAGATTCTTTGCAGGGGTGACCAGTAGAGCCTAGACAACATTTGAAAGAAAACATTCGAAGAGTCCTTTTGAAAGGAGAGGAGAAGAAAAAGACTAGAGGCAATTGTTTAGAACACCTTTTCAATGTAAGAGAGGAAAATGGTCAGACACCATTATGTAGAACATTTCCCCCAGGGAACAGGGAGGAATGTGGCCAGAGACCACTATGTTGTCTGGAACAATTTGCTCTCTCCTTTAGAAGTGGAGACAGAAATTGAAAATATGCCAAAGCAGTTGACTTCTAAAAAAGACAAACTCAAACAGTAAGAGTTGACAATGGCCAAAGAGCCCATTGTCATTGAATACTGTCAAGGGATGAGAGTGAATAGCAGCTGAAGAAACCATTATGCTCACAGACACTTTAGGAAGGCTTTCTGCTATTTCTACACTCTCTATAGAAGACAGCTATTTTTGACCTGTGTTTTCTCTTCTAAGTGATAGACAGCTCCATATGGACTAACTTTTACAGAAAAGGCCAATGCTATGTTCTTGTTCTTTACCATGAAGCCTTGGCTACATTGTAATCTTATAAAGTTTTTACAGTTATATTTTACTTACATTCTTGGAAATTCTGGATTATCTGTTTTCTTTTAGGCCAGATATATTATTTAGATACTGGTTCATTTGACCAGTGACCAACTTCCTACAGTTTCCATTCTCAGTTTAACGAGCTGAGCTGCTGATTCTGATGGAGGAGTCCATCCTCAATGACCTCCAAACTTTCTAATATCTAACTTTCAAATTAATAAGTCCCTTGAGATTCTGAACCCATTTAAGAGATGTGCATTTAGTCAATATGGCTATTTAGTGCTGAAATAGGGCATGGTAAGGTTCAGAGTCTCCAATCTTGCTGACTTTTAGAGGTCAGAGAATGATCTAGGGGATCCAGCTGCATGTCAGATACATGCGTTTAGATGTCTAAGAGAGCCTAGGAGGAGGGATTAACTGTACATGAAAAGAGACAAAATTAACACAATAATTAAGTATGCAAGGTTCAAAGACTTGAATAGGATCACTAAGATTACAACAGACATAAGTTATTGCCATGAAAAATATAAGTCACAAATAATTAAAATCCATAATGCTTGTCTTCCACAAAAAGTGACAGTGAGGATTGATGCTATATTGTTTCTTAGATTTTTGATTCTTTTTGAGATTCTGTAGAGCAAGTAAGACATTAATGGTATTATCAGGAATATACACTTAGCATCCATTGCTAATAACAGCATACCCTGGTAGTGGCTGTGAATTCTCAAGTTGGTGAACTTATCTACCTGCTTCAGCTTGGTCACACAAATTAAATTAAGCCGTTTAGATAAATATCTCATGGCCTGATGTACTTGACTTAAGGTCGACATGAGAAATCACAGGGGTAAAACTTACCATTCAGTAATACACAGTTTTAAAAGCCTGCCAGGTTTACTACCCCTTCAAGCACTAGATTTTGGCAGACATTTTTCATCTTTATCTCATAAATAAGACATTCTGCTGTTTTGATCCAAAGAAGGAAAATTGCTTTACTTTTTTACCAAGATTCATAGATTGTTTAGTCAAGTTTCCAAAGCCAGTATTAATCTGATTAATTCCCTCAGTTGGTACTGACACTTAGTTAATTGGTTAATTAGAAGTGGTCTGTTGGTGGCATAAGTTATGACATAGATGCACAAGGAGTAAGTGAGTGGGTCCGGGCTCTAGTGGGCATTTTAATCCCAGCACTCTGGAGCGCAGAGGCCAGGTTCGTGGTAGCTAGGTGGATCTTCTGGAATTCAAGGCCAGCTCTGATCTTATACTAGTGAAGCTCCAGGCTAGCTGGGTCTAAAGTGAGACCCTATCTCAAAAAAGTTTTTTTTTTTTTAAGGAAAAAAGAAAAAAGAATGGGCCGGGAGAGCTGAAAGTCCACTGGGAAAAGGTTTTAGTCAGGCTTTAGGAAATTCAATGCTTGTATTAGGTGGTTTTGGAGTGGAGTAGTGTTCAAGGAAGGAAAAAAGATAAAGAGGTCATTTACATTGTATACATTTATTAAGTTATGTAAAGTTAAGTGACTTAGGCACCTAACAACCTGTTCACTAGGACTGTCTCTACAACTCTTGGAAAAACAGACTAGGTGAATTGTCTTTTCTAACTTTGTGGATCAGACCATTCCAAAACCGAAAAGAAATTGATGATTTCATAGTGTGGAAATACAAAAGAAAACATCTTTAAATTCAAGAACTATCAACCATTGGCTATTAAAAGGAATTTGGGTAAATGTTGACCATTTAAAAGACTATTACACAGCCATTCTGTTATTTCATCTTGGAATGTCTGTTTTAGTTTCATTTGCTCCAGTTTCTTAATAATTGATGATTTGGTTCTCGATTCATTCCTCCCTTTTTATGTTTACTACTGTAAGTTCTTCCCTTTAAGTTTATAGTTTCTACACGTTAAATTTAGACTATAAGGCAATAAAAGAGCCTCTGTCACGTACTGTTTAAATAAGATGGACTTCCACTCATTCTGTATAGAGGCTGATCTCTTCTCCCTCAATATAATTTTCCTCCATTTTTGCTGTACAGATCGTGTTTTTTATCATTAAGACACTTTTTAAAATGATTGTGCCTCTTTTTTTTCAAAAGAAAAAATTATTTTTGTCATTTGTTTATTTTTAATTCAAAACACTTGAGCAAAAACGTGTCCCCTCCACCACTCCCTACTGTCACACCTAAGGCTCAATGCATCACTCTGACCACAAAACCATGCTTATTTTCATCTCATTTACTTATCTATTTCTCAATAGTAATTCTCCCATGTGGTGAATTTGATCTGTTGTAAGAGCAAGATAAGTGTGCGACTGTTTCCCTCTAGATCTGTCTCCTTTTATGCAGTCTCTTTCTGTTGATTGTTTAGTTTGTTGTTATTTCCAATTACATGTCAACTGCCCAAAAATGCGCTTGTTTATTGGACAAAAAAGCTCAAGGGGCTGTAGTGCACAAGAAATACTTACATAATAATAATTGGCACTAGCATCCACAGATGAAGTGATTCCATTCGTCATTTGTTTATCTGGGGCTGTTATTTGAATTGATTTATTATACAACAAGGCCTACTTTTTGAGGAACAGATATGTTTGTTTCCTCTTATGCAACTCCATCCCTTTCTCTGTAAAGTTTGTGATGTCATCTTCTTTACTGGTGCATAGAACTGCATTGTGTAAATGTACACATTTTCTCTATCCACTCATCAGTTGCAGGGGCCATTTGAACTGGGTCCAGCTCCTTGCTATTTTGAAAAGAACGAAATAAAATGGCCGTGCATGTATCCCTGCAGTGGGATGATCTGAGGGTACATGCCTAGGAGTGGTATGGCTGTGTTCAGGTTGGCAAGTTCAATTCCAAGTCTTCCAAGGGTCTCTTACCACACTCTTTCCATAGTGGCCGTCGAGTTTACATTCCCCACCAGCAGTGATGAGTGTTCCCCTTTCCCACAACCTCACCAGCACTAGGTATCATTTGTTTTTTCTTGATCCTAGCTAGTCCTTATTGGAGTAAGATGATATCTTAACAATCAAGGCTTGATTTGCATTCCCTTAATGATTAATGATGTTGAACACTTCTTGTGTTTCTCATCCATCTCTAATTTCACTTGTGAAGTCTCTGGTCAGGTCTTTGCTCCATCTATTGAGTTGAGTCATTTGTTTCTTTTTTTTCTTGTTTTTTGGAGTAGTTTATAAATTCTTGAAGTTAATGCTTTTTCAGATTGTTTCCTGCAGTGAGGGTTTCCTTCCACTCTGTTGGATTTCTTATCACTTCCTTAATTGTTTCTTTTTGATTACAGAAGCTTTGAAGATTTAATGAGGGTCCCATTCTGTCAATGTCCACCTTATGTTACTTTGCGGCCAGCTGTTGTTTGATTAGGAAGTCTTTTCCTATTGCCTATGTCTTGTAGTCTGCTCCAACTTTTTCTTCTATTGCTTTCAGAGTTTGAGGTCATGTTTTGAGGTCTTTGATTCCATCTTGGAGTTGACTTTGTACAGGGTGAGATGGTAGAGAGGTTTAATTTCATTCTCTTCTACAAGTGGTTTGATCCAGTTTTGCAAACACCAATTGCTGAAGATGCTGTTTCTTTTTCTTCATTGTGTCTTCTTTGGCCCCCTTGTTCCAAATATGAGATGGCTTGAAAATTGTATGTGCTCAGGTTTGGAACTTCGGTTTTGTTCCATTAGTCAATTGGGTCTGTTTTTTTGTTCCAGTACCAGGCTGTTTATATGACTATAGCCCTGTGTATATTTTGAAGTCGGGGTTAGAGATCCCTCCTGTGTTAAAGGCTCTTTTTGCTCGGGGGTTGCTTTGGCTATTTTTGGTGTCTTTTGTTTTCCAAATTGAATTTAAGGACCTTTTTTTTTTCCATGCCTTGTGAAGAAAACTCTTGGGGATTTTGATTGGGATTGCGTTAAATTCTATAGAATTAGTTTCTGGTAGAATGGCATTTTTACAATGTTAATTTTCCCAGTCCAGGCATGAGGTTTTTCCATCTTCTGAATTCTCTTCAATTCTTTCTTTAAAGGTTTAAAAGTTGTAGAGATCTGGTGTCTTTGATTAGGTTGGTTCCTAGGTATTTTTATTGTTTTTTTGGGCCTATTGTGAGTGGGGAAGGTCTCTTTAGAATTCTTTCTCCAGTTGCTTGTTCTTTGTGAAAAGAAAGGCCATTTTGATTTCTTTTTGGTTTTAAGTTTTGTATCCTGCACTCTGCTGAAGCTGTTAATTGTTTTCTAGGAGTTTTCTCTGTTGGAGGTTTAGCATCCCTTAAGTAAACAATCATAATCATCAGCAAATAGGGATACCGTTGAATTTTCTTTTCCAATTAGTACTCTTAATTTCTTTTTTCTTTGCCGTATTGCTCTAAAAACAAGTGTTTCAAGCACCTCTATTGAAGGAGGAAGGTGGGAACAGGGGCCAGCCTTGCTTTAGTTCCTACCTCTTAAAGGGGAATGTTTCCCATCTCCCCATGTTAGGATGATAGTTGGCTGTTGGGTTTCCTGTGATATGGCTTTGATTACATGAGGAAAGATCCTCCAATCCAATTCCTTTCTTCTGTACTTTAAGCATGAAGGGATGGCTGGATTTTTGTCAAAGGCTCTTTCATCATCAATTTGAGATGATAGTGTGGTTTTTGTCTTTTCGTTTCCATTTATGTGTTTGATGATTTTTATTGATTTCGTAGATTGAACCATTCCTGCATCTTCTGGTTGAATCCAACTTGGTCATGATTGGATGATCTTCTTGATGCTGCGGTCTGTTTATGGGATTTGCCAGTTCCTGTTTAGAATTTTGGCAACTGTGTTCATTAGGGAAATGGGTTTATAACTCTCCTTTTTAGTTGTATCTTTGCCTGGTTGGGTAATAGAGTGATGCTGGCCTTTCATAGAACGAATTTGGGAGAATTCCCTCTGTTTATATCCTTCTAACAGTTTCAGTGATAATGGTTGGAGGTCTTTTTGAAATGTTTTGTAGAACTCTGCCATGAAACTTTTCTGGGCTTGGTGGGATTTTTTAGTTGTGAGGTTTTATTACATCTTCAATTCTTAATATATTATGGGCCTGTTTAAACTTTTGATCTTCTTCTTGGTTGAAGCTTTTGGTGATTTCCCAGGATCAGATATTTTCATTCGTTTCTTTCTAAGTTTTTCAACTCAGTAGAGTTATAGGTTTTTCAAGTATTCCGTATGATTCTCCAAATGGAATATTTAAAGAACTTGTTTCCAAGCCTTGTGAAGAAACTCTTGGGATTTTGATTGGGATTGCATTAAATCTATACAAAGAGTTTTGGTAAAAATGGACATTTTTTACAATGTTTATTTTCCCAATCATGAGCATGGGAGGTTTTTCCATTTCTTCTGTGGTCTTCTTCAATTTCTTTCTTTTAAGTGGTTTAAATTAATTTTTTGTTGTAGAGAGTCTTTTGGTGTCCTTTAGGTTAGTTTGTTCTTAGGTTATCTTTGTTTTGAGGCTATTGTGAGTGGGAAGGTCTCTTTGAATTCTTCTCCAGTCTTGTCTTGTGTAAAGAAGGCCATTTGATTTTTCTACAGGTTAATTTGTATCCTTGCCACCTTGCTGAAGCTCTTAAATCGTTTCTAGGAGTTTCTGGGTGGAGTTTTTTGCATCTTTAAGTAAAACAATCATATCATCAGCAAATAGGGATAGTTTGACTTCCTCTTTTTGAATTAGATTACTCCTTTTAATATCCTTTTCTTGCCTTATGCTCTAGCAAGTGTTTCAAGGCCACTATATTTGAAGAGGAGTGGTGATAGGGCAGCCTTGCCGAGTTCCTACCTAAAGGGAATGTTTTTCCGCAATTTCCCCATTTAGGATGATTGGCTGTGGCGTTCCTGTATATGGTTGGTTACATTGATGAATGATCCCTCCAATCCAATCCTTTCTAGGATAGGGATGCTGGATTCTTTGTCAAAGGCTTTTGCAGCATCAATTGCGATGATGATGTGGTTTTTGTTCTTGTTCCGTTTTGTGTTTTTGATGATGTTTATTGATTTTGTATGTTGAACATCCCTGCATATCTGGTATAAATCCAACTTGTTCATGCATGGATGATCTTCTTGATTGTGGGTCTGTATGCGATTGCCAGTATACTGTTTAGAATTTTAGCATCTGTGGTTCAGAGGGAGATGGGGGATCTATAATTCTCCTTTTTTAGTTCTGTCTTTGCCTTGTTTTGGTAATAGAGTATGTTGGTTTTCATAGAAGGAATTTGGGAGGAGTCCCTCCATTTGTATCCTCTTAACCAGTTCAGAAAATATGTGTAGGTTCTTTTTAAATTGTTTTATAGAATTCTGCTGTTGAAACCGTTGGGCCTGGGCTTTTGTTTAGTTTGGAGAGGCTTCTTCCTACATCCTCTATTTCTTCATTATGTTTATGGGTCTGTTTTAAGCTGCTGGTCTCCTCTTGCCCAAGCTTTGGTGATTCCCAAGATTTTCAATATTTCATCCATTTCTTCTTAGATTTTCAAACTTGGTAGGATATAGATTCTTGTAATATTCCCACATAATTTTCTGNGGTGACAAGTTCTTATTGTGGCTTATAACATCTCCTAACCACTAGAGGACATAAGCTTGTGGCATCCGCTGTGAGTTATTCCTCCAAGGAGAGAGCTAATAGCCAAATAGATTTGGGATATATAGAGACACTTGGCTGCCACTGTTGCACAGTATCTCCAGGCTGTTGAGGTGTAGCTGATATTGATGGAGGAGTCTTGCTTGTCTCAGGGAGACCAATATTGTGCTGTATTGCTTTAGTGGCCTTTGGTAACGCTCTCTAGCATTTCAGAGGCCAGTTGTATGCTAGCAAGTGACTGAAATAAATTATTTAGGAAACAAAGATACAAGTAGATAATGAATCCAAGTGTAATATTTGAGGCAATCCTTGAAAAAGAATGAAAAGAGGAAAGAGGCATTATGACCCTTCACCCCCTCAACTGTGAGACCAAAATTAGCCTTAAACGCACAGCTCGATCCAATCCCAGTTGACTGCAAGCCAAGTTTTAGACCTGGCTTCATCCCCAAAACATAATACACACGAATAAACAAATAGTTAGGCAAGTGATCCTATTTTATGATTTTTAAAAAGACAATTTTTTCTAGCTAATATGTATTTTCAAAAAGTCAGGTTTCAGTAAGTCTGTATTTGGAATAGAAGTAAAATTTTGGAGATGTTAGATTGATATGCTTCAGAGATTTTAAAATAGTTGAGATTATTATTAGAAACTGGGATCTTCTTCCCTTTTGGAAGAATATCTATTGCTAACATGTTTTTGTGTGTTTTTCTGAACACATGTAAGCCATTCTTTGAATAACAGCATACAAAAGACAACCATTATTTACTCTCTAGGGTTTTTAATCTCACTTAATTCCCAGTTACTTTCAGATAAGTGTTATAACTGTCATTGTCTTCAATGGGTACATGATAAAGTGGAGCATAGTTAGAGCTAAAATAATTTTACAAGGGCAATTTCAAATTTCAAAATGTAGAGATCAGATCTAAACCAGGTTGGGAATGTGAGGGCCCAGCTCATTTGGGGGCTGGAGAGATGGGTCAGCTGTTAAGAGCACTGACTGATCTTGCAGAGGATCCGGGTTCGATTCCCAGCACCTAAATGGCAGCTGAGAACTGTCTTTGACTCCAGTTCCAGGGGACTCTGATAACCTCTTCTGACTTCCGCAGCATTGCACAACAAGAGTGCACAAACCTACATGCACACAGTATATTCATATACATAAAAAATAATTTAAAAAATAACAATTAAAAAAACCCTGCATCACTTGTTGTGTACACATTCATCATTTTAATCAATATAAATTCACAAACTTTAACATGTGGGATACATATTTCCCCATTATAGCCACACAGTTAAATATTTAGATAAAGGAGAATTTGACACATTGGGTAACATGGGTAATAATCTTCTGTATAAAACAGATAAAAAGTTAAAAGAGAGTTGGAATATAAGACAAAAATTATTTTATTCTCAACATCCAAAACAATGCTATATATATATATATATATACACATATATATATATTATATATATACAACCTATGAAAAGGCAATATTATAAACAGATAAAATAATCATTATATGAAAATTATGAAGTATATCAAAGTCTGGCTTAAGATACTTTTTGTTGTCATTTCTGTGTATGGTGCATATTTGTGTGTGGACATGTGTAAACAGGTGTTCTGGGCTATGTCTGAGTATGTGGTGTTCAAAGGCTGATATCATGAGTTCTTTGTCATCCCCCACCTTATATTTTTGATGGGATGTACCACTTAACCTGGGGTTTGTCATTTTGTCTAGACTGGATGCTAGTGGACCCAAGATCTGGCTCTCTGGCCCTCTCTAGTCCTGAGATTACAAATGTGCCCCATGTAACTTTGCTTTTACATGGGTCTTGGAATCTGAATGAGCATGTCAACTAATTTTGATTGAAAAGATGAAGAGTAGAGACAGTGTCAGTGATCACAAGGACATCTTCTATAACCTCAATATTCTGAATGTTAGACATAACTATCAAAGTGTCATTAATCTCAATGTCTTTTAAATATATTTACTGAACATTTGAATTCTATCACTAAATGATCCATATTCAGAAACAAATAAAATTTTGAATTAGAGACTTCAGAATAAATTTATCATGTGAAAACCAATCTTTGTTTAATGCATTCATGATTGATTGTTGCTGAAATAGTGTTATATTAAGACATCTTAGTCTCTCTATATGTTCCATCATTTTTTACAAAGTTTGAGATCATTGTTTCAATTCATCAAGGAATATATCTATATGTGCATATGTACATATATATGCTATACTATTATTTAGTGTTAAAATTTTACTTTATGATGTCTTGAACATTTTCAGTTGTTTAGATGTTAGAATTGCATTCGTTATAGGAATAGAAACTCTTTAAACGCTAAGGGGATTTGCATATATATTTAGTATATGCTTTTATCCCTATGTAACAGGAAATAATTAGTAGGCATCTAAGTAGGCTATATACTATATACATAGCTACTGCTAATGTCAAAACATTGCCAAGCCATAGTTTCCTGGAGGGGCTGTCCACAGTGTCCTGGGTAGTGTGATGGGCATGACTTCCATGTTCCTACACCCAATGTGTCCATAGTGGATCTGATCTGCCTCTTGCAGAAAGCTGATAAATACGATGAAATCAGGAAAGTGGTGAAGCAGGCAATGTAGGGCCCCCTAAAGGGCTACACCGAAGACCCGGGAGTCTCCTGTGACTTTAACAACACCCACTCTTCTACCTTTGGTGCTGGGCCCTCAATGACCAAATTGTCAAGGTCATTTCCTGTTATGACAATGAATTTGGCTACAGCAAGAGTCATGGACCTCAAAGTCCACATGGCTCCAGAAACACTCACTCCAGCCATAGGAAGAGAGAAACTCTCATCTGGGTGGTCCCTGCCCCAACTCAACCCTCAAGGCACTGAGTATCTCTGGCCACAGTTTCTATTCTAGACACCGAGAAGAAGAGGCAGAGCTTAGGGAGCCCTACTCTCTTGAATATCATCAGTAAAATTTACTGCCCTCTCCCCACCCCCGACTCCTCCCCCCATGAAAATATTGCAACGTACATACAAAATAGTAAAACATGTTTTTTTTTTTTTTTCAGTGTATCACTTCGTGATGGAGACTTCCAAATCCAAGTATTATGAAACCTTTGGAGATTTTCGTGGAGTTCTAATGGATAGAGCGTTCACTAAATCATGGGAAGATGTTGAAACGTTCCCTGCAAGGCCAGATGATCTTGTAGTTGCTACTTACCCAAAATCTGGTAAGTCCCCTTGCTATGAAAAGGTTGTTGTTTTTCACATATAAATTATAAACTCATCATCAATTATCAGCATTACATTGTTCACATATTTCACATTCATTTTCTATATTAAATAAGGAAGATTATAGTACTTTTGGTTCCCGGATAATAAATAGCACATTCTAGCTCTATTCTACAATCTCAGACTCTAAGAATAAATTCCATCAGTTCATTAATGCGTTGATAAATGCAAACTGATGATCACACAAATAATTCATTCAATGAAAATGAGTAAATCTTTATGTATTGCATGACAAGTATTTATTTTAATTTAACAAGCTTTATTGAAAATGTTTTCAAATCAAATAATAACAAAACTACATACATATAGTTGTCATTTATTAAGATTTCTAAAGTTTCCTTAATTATTAAAGTATCAAGTATCAGACCATTGTTCCTTAAAGAATCACAGTGGTAAGTTCTGAGGTCTCTGGTAACAAATCTCAATCAATCAATCAATCAATTAATATGTAACTTTGTTATCATTTTCTTTCTTTTTAGTGAGAGCATTTAAAATTACCCTCTTAGAATTATTCAAGAATGCACTACAAATTGTTCCTTATGGCTACCATGTTGTACATTACATTCTCGGTGTTTATTCATTTTGGGTAACTAAACTTTTGTGACTTTTATCAATAATTTCTCATTTCCTGCTTCTGCTGTATAAAGCCGTCCCCATATAGCCTTGCTTTATGAATGCTTTATTATAAAAACACAATATCCTTATTCAGTACATTGTTACTTCATTAGCATCAAATTCATAGCTAAGAGCTTGTACTTTATATTTTGAACAAATTTTATAAAACAATGTGGTTTTTACTTGAAGCATGTCACAGCCTTCTTGTACTCCAGTACTCTAAGCAACACTTTAACTCTGTGTTTTGGGAGCATCTGTCCCAGCATTTTGATGTTCATGATTCTACTCTTAGCTTTTTTTTTTTGGAAATCCTTATGTATAGCAAATTTACAAAGTCTGAAGTCAAACTATAGTTTAATTGCAAAACATATTTAGGGATTCACAGTTTAACCGTAAGCTTTTATACAGGTTAAAAATACAACTTTACATTCCTAAATTACATAGAGAATTGATGTATATTTTAATGTACTTAAAAAAAGATTTGTTCTTTCTCATAAATCTTTGAACTGAGAAAAATAGAGACATATACTTTAAGCTATATCCACAGAGATAATAGTAAATTTTTACTGACCAGTGATGTCCTTCTTCACCATTGCATAGAACTCCATCGTATAAAAATGTACCACATGGTTATTCACCCATCAGTTGAGGGACACCTAGGCTGCTTCCAGCTCTTCAATATTGTGAAAAGAGTAGCAATACACATGGTTGTGCAGGAATCTCTCTTATAGGATGAATCCTTTGCGCATACACCTATGAATGGTGTAATTGGGTCAAATGTTAGGTTCATGTTTAGTCTTTTAAGAGTTCTCCACACTGCTTTCATAAGGGCTGCATGAGTTTGCAATCCCACCAGCAGTGAATGAGTATCCACCTTTCTCCACACCTTCTCCAGTATTTGGTGTCCTTTGTTTTCTTGATCATAGCCAATTTTATTGGTGTAAGATGAAATCTTAAAGTGGTTTTGATTTGCATTTCCTTAATTACTAACTATGTTGAACACTTTTACCGATGTTTCTGAGCCATCTTAACTTCTTCTCTTGAGAAGTCTCTGTTCATATTTTTAGCCCATCTCTTAACTGGGTCCTTTGTTTTCTTGGTCCTTTGTGTTTTGAGTAACGTATTATTCTGGATGTTAAACCTCTGTCAGATGAGTCACTGGTGAAACCCTGTGGGTTTTCTCATCACTTCTTTGATCATTTCTTTCACTGTACAGAAGCTTTTTAGTTTAATGATGTCTCACTTGTTGATTGTTGACCTTAATTTCTGTGCTACTACTGTCTGATTTAGAAAGTCTTTTCCTACACATGTATCTTGATAGTTGCTGTGAATATTTTCTTTTAACATTTTTAGAATTAACTTTGAGATCTTTAATCCATTTAGAATTGACTTTTGTATAAAGGGAAAGCTAGGGGTTTTAATTTCATTCTTCTACAGAAGGTGATCCAGTTTTGACAGCACCATTGGCTAAAAATGTTACCTTTCCTCCATTGAGTATTTTTGGTTCCTTTGTCCAATATAAAGTGGCTGAAATTGTATGTACTCAAGTTTGGGTCTAAGATTTTATTTTTTTGATTTAGTGATCCATTTTTATGCTGGTACCATCCTATTTTTATAACTATAGCTCTATAGTAGAGATTGAAATTTGGTATAGTAATTCCCCCTGCATTACTCTTTTTGCTCGGGGTTTCTTTGGCTATCCAGGGGTTTTTGGTTTTCCATATGAATTTTAGGACCTTTTTTCCTAATTCTGTGAAAGAAGTAATGAGGATCAATATTGAAAATTACTGTGTTTATAACTACATTCTCTTTATTACATATATTAAAAAATCTCACTTTCAAAGCAATTCTTATTTTCTGAGATTATTTCTACTATTATTAATAGATTTAGAGTCTTACCAATATATGCCATTAAAAGTTAGAATAGTCCAACTTAGCATTGTATTTCTGCTTATTAACATTTAGTATTAAAAATAAGTATTTCAGCTACGAATGGCCATATGGATCTGTGATAACAGCACTGAAGATACTGAAGAAGGAGAATCGGACATTTGAGACCAGCCTNAAGGAAGTGGGGGCAGGCGTAAGGGAGGGGTGAGCCACCTTGGCTCTAATTGGGCTGCAGAGCTTGCTTTGATAACCAGGTGACCAAGAGATGTGACATTTTGCTCAATGCCTTAAGGGAAGGGGCCATCCATTACTGGAACTTTGCAGAGATAGGGAGAAGCAAGAATCATTGTAATACCCCAAATCTCCCTGCTACAGATAACTGACAGAGGCAACGAATGCACATAGAGATATCAGATAACCAGAGGTCTTCTAGGACAGTTCTTACAAGTTCTTGCTTCAAACCACAAACAAAGTTTCATTCCCACAATGGCCCGTCCTTTCGATTTTAATTACAAATGGAGTGGCTACCAACTGGCCCTCCGGGGTTCGTGGGTATCCAGGGTCCTCTTGGCAGGAAAAAAAACACAGAGGTGGTGAACGCTACTCGAAGAAAAACTACGAGAAGTTTTCCTGAACTCTGTTAGCGATTTTACTGAGCACAAGGCAGTGATTTTATAGTAAATTCAAGAAGAAACAGCAAGGAAAGTTGGCAAAATTTCCAGAACTACTGGACAGGTTACTAACAATTTAATCTTTCTACATTAATCAAAGTACATAGCCATGGGTCATGGTTGGCAGATAACAGCATAATACATCTTTGAGTTTCGACAATGGTCACAAAACCGCAGGCACAAGTCTTGGAACAAAACCGTTTTTTTTATTTTCATGGTGTATTGATGGTTTGTGCATTTCGTACATCCTTTTCCAATCAGATCAGGCATTATTTCCCTGCCCTCCCCCCCCCAACCCATCCCAGCTCATGTATTCTGCAATAACTGCCTGCATCTTTCAGGGTTTTTTTTTTTTTTCATTTTTAGCTATAAGTGCTCATCCATGAGTATACGCATCCTTCGTGCAAAACCATCTAACAGGCTGTTTGTGCCCAAACCCCCACCAGTCCCACCATTCAGTGGGGGTTGGCAGGTTGTTTGTTCAATCAAGTTGATCAAATGAGTGTCAAGGGACATACATCGCTTGTCGTTTCACCGTTCACCCCAAATCACAGCCTTTACCTTCTACCATGCCCCCTCTTCTGCGTATTGTTGGAGACGCACATGCAATGTACAGATGGTCTCTGGGATGGCAGAGAGTGTTACCAAAAGTCACTAAAAACCCATACAGCAAATACGGGTCTCCTGAGTCAAGCAGGACTCCACCGTCAGCCACCAGCTACACCTCACCTGCCTGGATAATACTGTGCAGCAGAGGCAGCCATGTGCCTGTATATCCCAAATCTAATTGGTCATTGGCTCTTCCTCCTTGAGAATAAAACCCATGGCTGATGCCAGAAGCCTACATCCTCTACAGGTTAAGAGCTGTTATAAGCCACAGTAAAAACCCTGTCATATTCTCAGGGGGTTTAAAAAATTGTAATTCATGGATAACATATCATCCAAACATAAATGTCTATACCAAAGTAACCAAACATAACTATTAGTGCTGTTTTTTTAAATACGTATATCTAATCTCTTGTGCTTATTAGTAGGATCGAAAGGTTACTCCTAAACAAACTGTCAGCCCCTATGAAAGCAAAGAGCCAGAATTGACCAGAATCCAAAATCAACATCTCCAGAGAGAGCGGACTGTTCCGCTTCTCATCCACCTGTGCCCTTTTTATAAACTAGAGGAACAAAACATTTTTGAACTGAGAGATTGTGGCTTTTTTTATTATTATTACTGTATAACTAAAATAACCTTTACTTTGTGATCTTAAAGTTGTTTTTTTTTTTTTTTTTTTTTTTTGTCTCCCAGGGAAATGTTCAGGCCAATTGTAATGCACCCAGAGTCAATTTTTCAACATGTCTCGCTTTGGTACAGTGTGGGCAATGCCACCATTTACTATTGTATATTTAATAGTTAATAACCGTTTGTTTTTGCTGTGGGGTTACCAAGCACCAAAGAGGCCTAGTTCTTAGCAATTTTGCATGAAGTTTAAAGTACAGTAAAGGACACACTGCCCATCTATATTAACCCTCTATCTTCCCATTCATTATATGTTCTGTGAAAGGAGGGGGAGAATCAGGGACCCTTTGCATGTTATGTTTTCTTAAAGGAGGAGCCCACCATCTGCCTTTAATTAAAAATGCCTCCCATCACACACGACTGCCACTGGAATTCCCATTTTACTCATTAACAGTCATTAATATAAACACATCATTTTTACCTGATACCTATTTTGGAACTTTTTCAAAACCAATTATTTTGTAATTGGTTTATGATATCACCCAATGTAATGTTGCTTTTTTAATGCATTTTGCAAGAGCTTTTAAGAAAGGAGAGTCGTACTCAAAAATTATTTTTATATTTAATTTGACTAAGATTTACAGAAAGTTTCTGCTCCAAGAATGGCCAAGAACTGGGGGAGGTATTTGGCTATTATTGCCAACTCCCGGAACATTTAGGTAACTCTGTCCTTTGTCTATAAGGAACATTTAATTAAACTTGAGAGAGGACTTTGTTGTATTTAGAAAGTATATTGTAAATAAGAAAGACAGCATGCCAAGACCAGCATCAGGAAGCGTGACATCTTAAAAACATATCAAAAAATGGTCAAGGCCGAGCACTCTGTCAGGTACCTCCAGGGGGTCAGGCCCCGAAGGACTTTGCTCCCCCGCTTGCCTCGAATATGACTTTCGTCACAGGTCATACACAAGCGACACTGGAGTTGGTGTAACAAGCTCTCGGTCTTTTTTTTTTTAAGATGCAGCTCCATTCATATCCAACTTCACCGATTTGGATGATCTTAGCATGAGTGAAAAGGCAAGGGAAAAAAGAATACAGCCTATAAACAAAGAAGGTAATACCACTCCAATTGAGATAAAATTATTGTGTCCAACCTAATGGATTAAGGGCTATAATTCCACTTCAAGGCCAGATGGCCAGAGCTTTTAATTTCATTATCCAAATGCGCCTTCCTCAGAGCAGCAATTGCCTTCTGCAAATTTATAGTTAATGGTTAAATCAGTATTTTTTCAACCACCCTGAAGGTGAGTTTTACTTTTTCCATTTGTTTTGAGGCATTATAAGGTAATATATTGAAAGGCGGCATGACACCAGGTTTCCATCCTGGTTTTTATATTTGTTATATCCTGTCCAAGGGCCAAAACCACTTTTTTAAAGCATTTGTTTTGACTCTAGTTTTCTATCTATAATGGATTGTTCTGTAAGTGTAACTGAAATATTTTTGTTCATTTCATTTTGCAAAGTGAGCTGATGTATTTCTTCACCCCAAAAGCTGAGTTGAAAAGTGCAACGGACGTTAAAATGCAAAGAAGCAGTTACTACCCCCAAATAAGAGTAGTATAAACTTTTAGGTCTTTAGAGCATTTAAGTAATTTTTAAGTGTGTAAAGCAGTATTTTTATACCAAGGATCCTGTTTCAGGTCAACAGAAAGCATTACATATGGTGGTCTCTTTACTAAAATCATTACAGTATACTGTTTATCCATACCAGAATTAATACAATTAGTAAGTTTACAGGCAGTACAATTAATAAGATATGAATTACCAACATGAGCAGTATTTACTTGAAGTCTGGATCCTAATAATATAGCAAAAGGGTAAGATACAGAAGCATGGGTAACCAAGGGAATGAGAGCTTTATCAGTGGGTTTTTTCTGTAATATTATGTTGACACTTGCTGCAAGTCTAAAAAGATCATAATGAGTGGCAGTGAGATTTTTAATTGGGTCCCTAGCAACCCAAATTGGTTCTACATATCCTGGAGAAAAACCATCTCTGTAATTTTTGCGTGTTATCTTTATTTGTATTTAATTTTTATATTTTATGAGACCCACATCACTTAGTCTTTCAAAATATTGAGAATAATCATAACCTCCTGACGAGATAGAGAAATCCCAAATTTCCAAATTAGTTCCTCCTGGGGTATGCTTTGAAGCAGGTATATATTTAAATCCACAAGAGAGCCATCAGGGATGAGTGTTAGAATTACCATTCAAAAATTGATTTATGTCTCTATATTTTTCATTACACATGGGGAGTGGCATGAATGGAGCATTTTGAAAAGTCTCATTATTAATACGATATCCCAAAGTCATTATTTGTAATTCCCAAATGGACCTTGGTCTAAATTTCTTATCAGATGGTGATGGATCAGGTGCATCAGTAAGAAAGATCCGATAATTTACAGGAAGGCACCCTAAAGGAGGGTAACCATATAAAGCTAAGCAAATAGGAGGGAAACCTGATCTCCCTTCAAAATTTAACAAAGCAGAACTATTTGGTCTCTCATCATAGTCCTGCATTTCTCCAAGTAAATTTGTATCATTAGTTAATACCTTTATATAATCAGAACCAAGCCAGCCCACAGGATGAATCAAAGGGGGTTTTGGTATATATGCCCAATAACTTTCCCATATGTGACAGTAGACTGAGCTGCAATTAAAGATAGAATAGCAAGAAAAATAAAAGGCGTCAGCGGTTTCTGTTGGAGGTCACGAGCTCCTTCGCTTCCTTTGTCAGGATTCTCAGTTGACTTCACAAGTCGGCATCTCTTCGGAGTTCAGAGTCAGGGTTTCTGCAGCTTGGCCTCCACCGCTTTTAAGGCTTTCTAGCATGCATGTTTCCTGGGATACCTCAGATCTGAGTCCCCAGCAATATCGTTAGAAACAGAGGGCTAAGTTCTTCCTGTACAGTGATTTTTCAAATAAGGCCTAATCCAATTGATATTGCCTAATAATTTCTGAAGTAAATTTAGGAGCCTTAGGATTTAATCTGATTGATCACTCCTTTCATTCTTTTCTCTTTCTAAAGAGGGACTGAGAGGCTGCCCCAAAAGCTACAAGTTTTTATATTTCTTTTTCTCCTCTTTTTTCTAAAAGAGGGGGTCCCATTCATTTATGAAATTTTGATTTACTATTCATCTTCAATGTTTTGCCCTTTTTGGCATCTAGGGCACAACCCAGGAGGGAGGTCCTTTTTTGAGGAATTCTTATTCTTTTTTCCCCCATTAGGGCAGGCCCTTTGCATATGTCCTGTCTCTCCACATATAAAACATGTGGGATCTGAGGATCCTTGTTCCTTTCTTCCATAAGTCTTTTTTACATAGGCGCTATTAAGTCGCCCTTCACGCTGCAGCGTAAGGTCCATACCTTGCGACCACTGCTGGTGAGGCATCAACACAGCAGCTTCTTATAAAGTCCTGTATAGTCCTGTCTTTCTTAATGGGCCTTATGCGGTCCTGACAGAGAGTATTAGCATTCTCCCATGCTAACTGTTTAAGCAAAATTTTGTTCCCTCTGATTGTGGCAACATTTTGAAATAGCTTCCTCATGCCTAGAGCTGCTTTAATCCTCTCTCTGCCATCTGTTGTTTAAATACAGAAAGAATGAATTTTTTTGCTTTGACTCACCATGCCCCATAACTTCAATCGATTACTCGCTATGCTTAACCGATGATCCTTTATCACGAGACCCGGGCTCCCTGGCGAGAACCTTCCTGTCTATTTGGAAGAAACAAAGAAACAGAAGAAACAAAGCAAATTACCTGTCCAAGGTCCATTCTTGTTCGGGCCCAACTGCTTACAGACTGGCCCTCCGGGGGATCGTGGGAATACAGGGTTCTTGGTAAGGAAAAACACATGTGTCGGTGAAGCTTACAGAAGAAAAAACTTAAGAAGAAAAGTTTCCTTAATCATTGTTTAGCATATTTATTTGAACTCAGGCACGTATTTATAGTAAATTCAGGAAGATAGAAACAAGCAAGGAAATGTTGGCAAACATTTCCAGAATATCTGGACAGGTTACTAACAATTTAATTTTCATACATTAACTCAAAGTACATATCATGGGTCATGGTTGGCAGATTACAGCATAATATATCTTTGAGTTTAGACAATTGGTCACAAACCGCAGGCACAAGTCTGGAACAAAACCTTTTTGAATGAGAGATTGTGGCTTTTCTTTTTTATTATTTACTTTTATACTAGATAATAACCTTTACTTTTGTGATCTTAAAGTTTTCTTTTTTTGTCTCCCAGGGAAATGCTCAGGCCAATTGTAATGCACCCGGAGTTCAATTTTTCAAATGCTTGCTTGGAAGGTACCAGATGTGCCATGCCACCATTTACGATTGTATATTAATAATAAATAGTTTTTTGCTGTGGGGTTAACAAGCAGCCAAGAGGCCCAGCTCTTAGCAATTTTTTGCATTAAGTTTAAAGTATAGTAGAGAGACCCACTACCCATCTATATTTAACCCATCTATCTTCTCCATTCATTTTATGTTCCTGTGAAAGGAGGGGAGAATCAGGACCCTTTCCTGTTTATTTTTTCTTAAAGGAGGAGCCCACACATCTGCCTTTAATTAAATAACCTACCCGTCATACTACGCACTGCCACTGGCTGAATTCCCATTTTAATCGTAACAGTCATGTACTAAAACATCATTTTTACCTGATATCCTATTTTGAACTTTCTTCTCAAAACAATTATATTTTTTGTAATTGGTCTATGAATCACCCAATTAATGTGATTTTTTAATGTAATTTGTTCTTAAAATATATAAGAAAGAATACTCCAAAAATATTAAAAAAAAATATTTTTATAATTTGACTAATTTACAGAAGTTTCTGCTCCAAGAGAAGGCCAAAACTGGGGGAGAGTAATTGGCTATTATTGCCAACTCCTGGAACATCTAGGTAACTCTGTCCTTATGTCTATAAGGAACATTTAATAAACTTGAGAGAGGACTTGTGTAGTTTTAGAAAGTATTATTGTAACTAAAAAGACAGCATGCCAAGCCCAGCACCAAAAGAAGCGTGACAATCTTAGGAGATATGTCGGGAAATGGCAAGGCCGAGCACTCTGTCAGGACCTCCAGGGGGTCAGGCCCAGAAGGACTTTGCTCCCCCGCTTCCTCGAATATGACTTTTCATCACAGGTCATACGCAAGCGACACTGGATTGTTTTGTTTGTGTAACATGGAAGCAGTAGTGTCATAAGTTCCTCTAGGGGGTCTCCCTGGGATGGCCTGGTATTGGATAGACACAGTCTTGGTCACGCAACCTCAGATGAGTGTATTTAATTCGTTTTTGATAAACTGGAGGACACAGGTGCAGATAGTAGGAGGACTCCTAGGGTGAAAAATGGGTCCCAGTAAGGGAAATAACCAGGTAGTCAGGGGGTTGGAAAACCATGGGACAGAAACTTGTATGGAGTGTACTCTTTCATGGAAGTTCTTTCCTAAGTTCTTTAGGGGGTTTTATCATCTTGCAACAATAACAACTTATTTAAATAAAACAGCATTCCTCCCCCCAGGAACACACAGGTTCCCCATTTTCTGCAGTTAACAAGTCCAGGCCTCACCATATCTGGCATCTACCACCTCTGCCAGGGAAGTTGTTTGTCTCTGGAGTGGTTCAAGCTTTTTGTTCTGGATGCTGTAAACCTTCTCATAGGGCTCCACCCACAGTTCCCATCCTGCTGTAGAGAGAACGATGCCTAGGCTGACCAGAAGTAGGATGAATAATCTCTCTCTCTATTGATGGTCACTGGTTGTGATCTCAGCCATCCAAGAGACTTCTCCTTCTCATAAATTAAGAGCTGGGGGTTGTAATTACAGGCAAACAAATTCCAGAACTAGTAGCATTTGCACTGAGGGATGCATTGTCATCACACCAGAGAAAGAATGGGGATTTGACACACAGGGTTCCTGTCCAGAGGAACACTTCTAGGCACTGTAGTCTGGAGCTGCTGCAGCTCTACTAAACAAATAAGGAGTGTCAGTGAGTCAGTCAAGAGGAGAAATACAGGTGTAAACACCAGCTCTGTCTCCATGGGGCAGATTCCTGTAAGGAGCATTAGTAAGGAATGGCATGAAAAGAGGACATTAAGGTGTGCACAGAAAAACATTGGGAACATTAGGGTGCGGTGGTGTAGTTGAGGAGTTATCTAACTGGACTATATTCATGTTACGGGGCCATGTTACAGTGGACTATAGCTTCCTTCTACTTTGGATTCCTGTAACAGACTGGTGGGATTGAGTGAGGATGGGCTGAGGATCCTAAAGAAGAAGCTGCAAGATATACGGCTATCCGTTCAGGAGGTACCAGTGTGTTGATTTACAGGCGTAGAGTTTACTCACCTCTACTCTAGCTCTCCTATACTCTACCCAGGGGTCCTGCTATATTAAATTTAAATTTATTTGATTTGGAACAGGCTGCTTGGGATGGTGAATACTCTCCAACCTGCAAGGATCAGATATCTGCAACCATCCATTAAGTATCACTTCCTGTCAAACACCATCCTTTGTTAAGATCCACGAAGCAGATAAAGGGTGCCTGAGAGTAGTGGTGGAATTGGTGAAAACAGTGATTGTGATTGCCTTGCACTAGCCCACCTGCAAAGAGATCGCTGGTGCCAATTACGAACTGATTTCGATACCGCTCCTCTCCCCAAAGTTTCTCTGTAAACAGGAATTGCCACACGACATGGGTCCAAGTACAGATGGTTCTGTCCTGGGCTGGGCAGAGACAGATTTAGTGTTTTGAACTATTATCAGAGAGTGCTAAAAGGTATGACAGACAGGGTTTTCAGAGGGGAGAACACATGGATTTTCAGAAGTTGAGGAGTTGGTCAAGTTTTTTACCAGATGGACAGGTCGTGCCATCTTTTTGTTCGGCTGGGGATGAATCTGACATTTCGGCCGGAATCCAAATGGGTCTCAGACATCTGTGGGAAGATGCAATTAGGCACGACGCTCCCTCCCGAGCTGTTATACAGGGGGAGTCAGGTCCTTGTCCATATGATTGTCTTAGAGGGGTCATTTCATTGCTTGACAAGTCTTGAAGTACATCGTGCTCCGGTGTAGCTGCCAATGATATTGACTATGGCTGACATGTCTTTGAATCGCCCGTAAATGTTAAAAAGAGTTTAGAGTCTGTCAGAATTCGCTCTGCGCATGCTAGGATTGTATCAATGGGGGTATTTCCCAACCTTTTTTTCAATAACTGGAGTTTTATAGGGCCTGTGGGTCCAATTCTATGAATGTTAATGTCCCATGAGTTATAGGAATACCTAATTTATGGACTGTGCAATATCCATAACTTGACACAAATGATTAAGCAAGAAGCAAGAATATGCTGGTGCCCATGTCCATTAATCTGTTCTGGGAATGCCTGTGGTAGCAAAGGCCTTAAGAAAAACAGGTGGGCAGTGAGTTACCTTGCAGCATCTCTCCTGTCCATCGGGGAGTAGCCAGATAAATTTTGGAATAAGTGCCACTGTGAACCAAGATACATACTTATTTGTCTCCATAAGGAAGCTATGAAGTTGTGTAATGTCAGTTTGCCAGAGCTCATTAGGCTTTCAAGTCCCCTGGGTTAATTCCCAAAACCTTTAGTGATGGGTGTTTTAATTAGAGCAGAACAGGATGAGGGAGGAACAAGTTCTAAGGCTTTGCTGAAGTTGGGCAGAGGGATATTAGGAAAACTAGCTTGAGGCCTTTTAGGTTAACATGTGATGGAGTGTAAGTTCTGTGCTTCAGAGAGGGACAGGATAGACCCGGATCCAGTTACTAAAGAGGCCCTGTAGAAGCTGGGATGTCCGGGGATAGAGGTAGTCTATTCCTAGGGATAAAGGCAATGAGAAACTGGGGAGAGGGTATTTTTGTCTAATCAGACAAAGGATCTGGATAGCCAGGGCAGCTGATTGATCACTTAGATACTGTCTGAAAAGATATTAAGATGCCTGTTGGTTTTTGGACGAGCTAGATAAGCAGCAGCAGAGTTCTTGTACTGTGAAGAATGGTCACGGAGTAGGTTGATAACAGATCTGGAGGCTTGTGATCCAGGCTCCAGGTCGTCATAAATGATGGCATGCAGCGCCGCGATCGATTCCCTGCCATTGCTTGTTAAAAAACAGATGCTGGCACTCCTTATAGGCCATTTGGAAAAATGGGGAGAAAGCCATTCTTTGAGATATTCGAATGCAATGTGATGAGCGGAGACCCAACCATTGCATTAGGGTAGTTGATTTATATCTGTCCGGAAAATTCCATGAGGCTGATGGATCCCAAAAACATGAACATGCATTATCTGCATCTACAACAACTTGTGATATCCAGGAGGAGAGAAGGTAGTCACTTATAACATCACGGCTTCTTCTCCTGTGTTTCAGGGAACACTGCCCTCCCATTTCTTCATCAGCAGTTGGCTAAAGAATCCTATTTCAGTTAAACAGTTGCAGGAGTTCCCCCTATGGGTGGGCATGTGTAGCCAATCTAATACTCCTATGGATTGGTAAGGAGTGCCTACCCATATGAGCAAGGGGTTGGTGTGTTTACAAAGCTAAGCATAATGTACACGAAGAAGAGAGGGTGTAAGAAACGTTCTAAAGCCATGCTCTTGGATGAGCTGGATTGACATTCAGCTAGAGTTCTAGTTGCTTGAGCTTTAGTGAACTGTTGCCTGAGCTTGTTGTTCTAAAAACATCTCACAGAGAGCAGTGAGGCTCAGTAGCAAATGGTGTGGGGATACAACAGCCATGGGCAGAGCCAGTTAAATTTCCTAAGAAAGGACTGAAGGATGCTAGTGTGAGCATAGGGAAAAAGAGAGAGTATCAGAGTTTGATGGCCTCACATGCGCTGAGATGAAATAACTGTAATACATGCCTAGAGAAACAAATTGGGGGAATCAAAATTTGAACAACATAGCATATGGGGAATATTTAAATCATAATAATCTTCTAAGGAAAATAGTATCAGAGCCGTCTTTAAGTTTGCCAGGTCATGTTGATAATTTCGTTCCAACAGGAAAACAAAACAAATGCATTTTGCATATAATAGAAGAACTGTGCAGATCTTTGCCATGTGGCTGTGCCTAAGGAGCCTACTGCTAGTGCCCTCTTGGTCAAGAGTTGTTAGGCTGTCGAGCCATTGCCTTGGACAGTAAGTACACTAATACCTTATTTATCTTACTAATGCAGGCTAACTGGGCTGAAAGCAACAAGCGATGTCATATCCTCAGTGGTAATGTGCAGGATGAACATGAGAAAGTACCGTCTTATTAATCCTAACCCGGTCAGCAGGGGTAATTAATAAGATACATGGCTTTATATCCATAGGGCCTACGGAGTGTGCTGGATTCAGAGACAGGGACGAGCCCTTTGTGGCACCCATATATGCATAGTCTTTAATGGCTCTCAGTCTTGTAGAGACGCCAACCTCCTGTTCTCTTTTTTACTGGACAAACACGGGAGTTCCAGGGACTGCGATGGACGGCAGATCAGAACTGTCGTCCCACGTGAAAATTCTCCTTGACTAAGTTTTGGAGAGCTTGAATTTCTCTTCCTAGGTAAGAAGCCGACTCTAATCCAGACTGGATCATCTGACTTCCAGTCCAGATGAAGGGGAGAATACTCTGCAGTTACCCTAGGATTGGGGGTGCTTCTTGACTGAAGATGATGGAGGCATTTTTCTGCCCAGTTAATGGTCTGTCTGGCATGGTTGTTCTCATTTGGAGTGGCAAAACCACATCCAAAGCCTCCAAAAATCTATCCTAGCATGAATTGCATTTAGTGGGTTATTAATAAGGGAGACCTCTGACCCATGTTTCCATCATGTGATGTGCCTGCCAGGTTTAATTGTGTAACATATTTAGTTATGCTTAAGATCTGTGAGGGGCCCCCTATTCCTAGAAGTTTAGGTCCTGAAGCAAGGGCCATAGGTTGAGGGGGTATTTCTTGCTGTTTATAATGGTTCTGTCTCCCCTGTATCTATCAAACATTTAAAAGGGCTCCCCCCCAATTTTAATCATTAATGCAGGATATGAGCCTTCTGAAATAAGTGCTGCCCAGAAGACGGTTGCGTTTGATCACCCCTTCCCCTTTTTCCCTTGGGCTAGGGTGCGCTCCTGCCTAGGGAGTTTAAAGGTGGCAAATTTTGTAAACCATCGTTATATCATAGATTGAGTCCTAGCAAATCTTTCCTCCAATGATTATCCTTTTTTACACAGTGGACAAGAATGTGAGGCGGTGTGTGCATTCAGAAGTGCCCTCTGGGAGGAGCAATGTAGCTTACGGATTAGTTTTATTCGTTACCTAACGTTGATTCAATCCAGTTTAATCCAGCACACACTTAGACTGAAGACGCTTGTCTTTCCATCTCATTGTCTTCTTGGAGCCCTTTGTCAAAAATATGTAGCTGTCTGAGAAAGGCGTGCTCAGTTGGAATCTTCAATTTGTTTCATTGAATCTATGGGCCTGTTTTGTTCACGTACCAGGCGTTTTTTATGCTCTATACCGTAGAATAATTTAGTCTTGACGATTAGTATATATGTCCATTCCTGCATTTAATGAAGTTCAACCATTCAGTCAGTTCTTGACCCAGTCTTTGTTTCATTTTCCTTCCAATTGTGCATCACCTCCAAAATTTATGGACATTATATACATGCCACATATATTCATAGTATTTAAGCATCTTTCAGTCTGATATTTCTTTTTATTTAATTTTCTATTAAAAGAAGAAAATCTGACAAAACCCCAAACAGCCAATCAGTTCTAGCCCTTGTGCTCCACACTGGAGTTTGCCTTCCCATGGTCCCAAATGAAGGTCCCTAACGACCCAACATTCCTGATCTTTATTCCTAACTGCCTCTACACAACGGATAGTCCAACAATGCAGCTAACATATCTGAAGATGCTAGAACCCCACGAAGGTAGTCATGTCCACGAAAAGCTGGTTCTCAGCAGTCCCATCTCGGCACTGAGGTGAGGATTCTTGAGAACATTGAAGTCTTAGTCTTATTAGAAGGCTGAAAAAATTTGTCTCTAGTCCTTCAATGTGCCAAAAGCATTGGCAGCTCTCCAGGGAGCTGCACTTAGCCAGTAGCACAGTGCCAAATATACTAACTTCTATCCGTGACTTTCTTTTTTTTTTTTTTTTCTTATGCTTTTTATAAATATAAGCTAAAACATCTCAAGTTGTTATACCTGAAGTACAATTGCTCACGGCCCTACACTACTAATTATTTATAATTTCTGGAGTGTATACGTTTCCTTTAAGGAATGTTGTAAGTGTGCCCACACCCATTTAGCCATTAACCACCAATCCATTTGTTGTTGCGTCAAAGGTCGTCGTAAGGATCTGTTCCAACTCAGGGTTCACTTCAGGATTTGTGTGGAGGGAGGGATCCCTTGGTTCCTTTTGGCTTTTCATAAAGTTCTCCACTCGAGGACAAAAGTCAGGTCTTTTAGACCACGGACTTCCCTTTTAAGCATGAGAAACTCCTCGTGACTTCTCTTTATAGATTGGACACTGGCTGAGGTCCCATTATGGATCTCTAAGACTTCCCTACACAGAGAAGAAGGTTGATTCACGATCTTGCAGGAAATTTGCAAGAGATGGCCAAGCCCAATGCAATATGTCCCTGGGGACTTTTGTTAGTCTCTGAGGCAAAGACAAAGAATATCCTTAGTCCCTTCGGCCAAATTGGAATCGTATGCAGGCATTAAGATAATGTTTGGTTCAGCATCCAAGAACGGCTAAGTATAACTGCAATGCCCAGATTTACTTTGAACTACTGTATAATATTTTTAAGAAAAGGCTTGTTTTTTGCAGTTCTTAGCCTACCTTTAACTGCTGTCTATCCCCACAGCCCACATCCTCTAATGGACGAGATGTTACGATAACTCACAAAAGACCCGCCATTTACTGACGAAGAGAAAATGTAACTGCATGAATGACATACCATTTCCAAAATCTGTTGTCATACCAAAGTAACTGACCATAACCATTAGTACTGTTTATATATACCTATATATCTAATTGTGTGTGCTTCATAGTAGGATCAAAAGCTAATTATTATACTGTTTACATGCCTTAAATTATCTCAATTTGCATTGTGCTTTCATTAGTTATGGATTCGAAAGGTTAACGCCTGGGACAGGCGGCAGCCCATGAAAGAAAACGCGCAGAACCTGACTGAGAATTGCAGACCAAGACATCAGCTCCAGAGAATAGTAGCAGTAGAGTGTTGCTTTCATCCACCTGTGCCCCTTTTAAAGCCTAGGGACACAATCTCAGAAGAGGGGCGAATGGTAATGTAAGGGCTTCGATTGGGGTTAATGGTGAAACTACAACAATATAGACTGGACACTCATTTGATCAACTTGATTGAACATACAAGCCCCCCCCTTCAGGATGGTGGGACCCATGAGCTGTGTGGTTTGGGCACAACTGCTTGCAAATTGGTTTTACATGAAGGATGCTTGTACTCACAAATTTCACCTATTTTAAAAAAATGAAAACAAAAAAACAAAACAAAAAGCAGAGAAAGAGCAGAAAAACTTAGCAGAATGCAGATCTGCGATGGGTAGGGGTGGGGGGGGGAAGGGAGGGATATATGCCATGAACTGAATTGGTGGAAATGATGTATGAAATACACCAAAGCATCAATAAAATAAATTAAAAAAAAGAAAAGAAAAGGCTTGATATAAAAGTCACGAAAGCCTTATATAAGACATACCAAGAAGGGGCTGGAGAGATGGCCTAGCGGTTAAGAGTGCTGACCGCTCTTAAGGAGGACCCGGGTTTGATCCCAGCACCCAAGTGGCAGCAGAGAACCGTCTGAAACTCCAATTCCAGGAGAAACTCCAGTTCCAGGGGAATCGTACACCCTCTTCTGACCTCCGTGTCATTGCACAACACGCGGTGCACAAACTTCATGCAGAAGAATATACAAAAAAAAAAAAAAAAAAAAAATTAATAAAAAAAAAGAAATACAAGAAGGACTCCCATAAAATAAATACTGTGGTTAGACATAATGTCATGACAAGCTAGTGTTTCCCTCATTCTTTTATCTTATATTATTCTAAACTATGCTACATTACCTCCACCCATATACCAAAGATTTTGAAGTTTGAAAATAAATGGTAGTTTAGTTCTAGAACCTGTTAAGGGATTCACAATATAAGAGCACAGTTGTTTTCTGATCACGATGAATATAACATGAAAATTGCTCAGTTGCTTACAACTAGGTACTTGACACTAGCATGCAGAGATGAGACATATAATTTGTTGTTTTGTTTTCTGGGACCTGTTACTTCACTTAATATAATTATTCTAGTCCCATCCATTACCTGCAAAGTTCATGATGTCATCTTTTTTTTCTTTTTTTTTTTTTTTTTTTTGGCTGCATAGAACCTCCATTGTGTAGATGTACCATGCTTTTGTTATCCATTTGTCAGTGAGGAGTATTTGGGTTGGTTCCAGCTCTTCACTATTGTGAAGAGAGCTGCAATAAACATGGCTGTGCATGTATCTTTTCAGTAAGATGAGTCATACCAGGAGTGGTAGACTGTGTCAGGTGGCAAAGCCCATTTTGAGTCATTTAAGAGTTCTCCACACTTTTTTCCATAGTGGTTGTATGAGTTAACATTCTCACCAGCAGTAGATAAATGTTCCCCTTTCCCCACAACCTCTCCAGCATTTTTGTCATTCTTTGCTTTCTGATCTTATACAGTTTATCTTAAGTGAGATGATATCTTAAAGTGGTTTATTTGCATTTCCTTATTATTTAGTGATGTTGAACCACTTTTAATTGTTTCTCAGCCATCTCTAATTCCTCATTTGAAGTCTCTGTCAGTTTTGCTCCATCTTTGAGTGGGTCGTTTGTTTTCTTTCTTTCTTTGTTTTGGAGTAGTTCTATATTCTGGAGTTAATCCTTTGTCAGATGTATAGCTAGTGAGAGTTTCTTCCCACTCGTGGGTTTTCTCTTCACTTCCTTGATTGTTTCTTTGCTGTTAAGAAGCTTTTAGTTGATGATGTCCCATTTCCTCAATTGTTCAACCTTATTTCCCTGAGCAGCTGCTGATTCAGAAAGTCTTTTCCTACAGCTATGTCTTGTAGGTGCTGCCAACTTTTTCTTCTTTCATCTTCAGAGTTTTGGGATTCATGTTGAGATCTTTGATCCATTTGGAGTTGATTTTTATACAGGGCAAGAGGTAGGAGTTTAACGTTATTCTTCTATAAATGGTAATCCAGCTTTGCTAACACCATTTGCTGAAGATGCTGTCTTTCCTCCATTGCATCTTATTGTCCTCCTTGTCAAATATGAGGTGGCTGAAATTGTATGTGATCAAGTTTGGAACTTCCGTTTTGTTCCATTGGTCTACAGGTCTGTTTTTTGCAGTACCAATCTGTTTTTACGGCTGTAACCCTGTAGATATTTTTTTTAATTTTATTTATTTTTGTATGTTTTATGATGTACTGTCTATGTAGGTTTGTGCACCCATGTCATGCACATGCCGCAGAGGTCAAAGGAGTTCTCGGATTCCCCTGGAACTGGATTCTCCTGGATTGGAGTTACAGATATTTCTTAGCCACCATGTGGGTGCTGGGATCAACCCGGTCTCTTGAAGAGCAGTCAGTGCTCTTAACCGCTAGGGTATCACTCCAGCCCCAACCCTGTAGTATATTTTGAAGTCTGGTATAGAGATCCTACCCCCCTCCATTGCTCTTTTCACTAAGGTTTGCTTTGGCTAATCTGGGTCTTTTGCTTTTCCATATGAAATTAAGGATTTTTTCCAAGCCAGTGAAGAATCTTTGGGGGATTTTAATTGAGATTGCATTAAATCTGTATATTAATTTGGATAAAATGGACATTTTTACTATATTAATATTTCCAATCCATGACATGGGAGATCTTTCCATCTTCTGATGTCTTCTTCAATTTCCTTGTTCAGGGGTTTAAAAAAAGTTTTTTGAAATCTTTGGGTCTTTGGTTAGGTTTTTCTTGGGTATTTTATTTTTAGAGGTATTGTGGGGAAGGTCTACTTGTATTCCTTCTTCAGTTGCTTGTTGTTTGTGTTAAGAAAGGCTACTGATTTTTCTAGGTAAATTTTGATTCCTGCCACTTTACTGAGACTCTTAATCCTTTTCAGGAGTTTTCTGGTGGGTTTTTTTTGCATCTTAGTAACTATCATATCATCTGCAAAAAGGGATATACTTGACTTCCTCTTTTTCCAATCTAGTGCTCCTTTAATTTCCTTCTGTCTTGCCTTATTGCCTTAGAAAGTGTTTAAGCAACTATATTGAAGAGGAATTGCAGAGGGGCACCCTCGCTGAGTTCCTACATTTAAGGGGAAAGCTTCTAACTTTTCTCCATTTAGGATGATGTTGGTCTTGTCGGTTCTTGTATATGGCTTTGATTGCATTGAGGAATGATCCCTCCAAACAATTCCCTCAGGACTTAAACATGAAGGGATGCTGGTTTTGTCAAGTCCTTTTCTCTCAGTCATTAAGATGAATGTGTGGTTTTTTGACTTTAAAGTCCATTTATGGGTTTATGTATTTACTATTTTCACTTATGTTGAACTATCCCTGCATTTTTGGTATGAATCCACTTGGTCTGATGGATGATCTTTTTGATGTGGGTCTGTATGTGATTTGCAAGTATTTTGTTGAGAATTTTGGCATTTGTGTTCATTAGGGAGATGAGTCTTTAGTTATCCTTTTTGTTGTGTCTTTGCCTGGTTTTGGTATTAGAGTGATGCTGGCTTCTAGAAGGATTGGAGAATTCCTCTGTTGTATCTTCTAACAGATTTGAGTAAATGGTAATCTTTTTGAAATGTTTTATGGAATTCTTCTGTGAGATCATCTGGGCCTGGGCTTTTTTAATTGGGAGGTTTCTTATTACATTTTCAATTTCTTCATATATTATGGGTCTGTTTTTAAGCTTCAATCTCTTCTTGGTTGAGCTTTTGGTTATTCCCAGGATTTCAGATATAATCCATTTCTCTTAGGTTTTTGAAGTATTCTCATATGATTTTCTTGATCTTTTCATTGTCTGTTGTGATAATTCTCCTTTCATTATGAATTCTATTGATTTTTAGTTGCTCTTTCTTTTTGGTTAACTAGGCTAAGGGTCTGTCTATTCTGTTTGTTTATTTTTTCAAAGACACCAACTTGATTCATTGATTTTTTGTATTTGTTTTCTTTGTTTTTATTTTCATTGATTTCTGCTCTGATTTTGTTATTTCTTCCGTCTGTTTGTGTTTAGGGTTTGTTTGTTCTTGTCTCTCAAGTGTTTTTGGATTTTTTGTTTGTTTTGTTTTGCTTTGTTTGTTTGTTTTGTTTTGTGTTCTTTTCAAGACAGCGTCTCCCTGCAGCCCCAGCTGTCCTGGAACTCATTCTGTTGACCAGGCTGGCCTTGAACTCACAAAGATCAGCCTGCTTCTGCCTCCTGATGCTAGATTATGCATGTACCACCACGCCCCTGGCTGTCTTTCAATGTTTTTAGTTGCAGTATTAGATCGCTTATTTCTGCTCTTTCATTTTTCTTTTGTTAACATAGGCACCCAGGGCTATAAACTTCCCTCTTGGGACTGCCTTTAAAATATCCCATAGTTGTCTTGTGTTGTATTGTCATTGTTCTTAGTTCCAGGATTTGTTTTTATTTCTTTCTTTATTTTTTCCTTGACCCATTCATTATTCATGATGTGTTGTTTAGTCTCCATGTGTTCTTGTAGATAGTAGTGCTTATCTGTGTTGATATTGAGCTTTATTGCACTATGGTCTGATAATGCATGAAATTATTTCAGTCTTTTCTGTTTGTTAAGTTTTTTTCTGTGTCCCAGTATGTGATAAATTTTAGAGAATGTTTCTGTGGGTGTTGAGTAGAAGTGTATTTCTCTAGTATTTGGGTCGGCTATTTGATGATGTCTGTGAAGTCCATTTGATCGTATTTCATTCAATCTATCTCTGCTTTGTTTCTTTGTCTGGTTGATCTATCCAAAGGGACTCAGTTTTGAAGGCCCCACTATTGCATACTGGTCCCCACTATCAGTGTTGGGTTAATCTGTACCTTAAGTCCTGGAGATTGTGTTATAAAGTTTGGTGCACCAGAATTTGGTGCCTATATATTCACGATTGTGAATTTTCATGCTTAATTTTTCATTTGATAAAGTTGTAGCAGCCCTCTTTGTCTCATCTGATTTCTTTTACTTTGAAATTTATTTTGTCTGATATTAAAATAACAACTCCTGCTGGTCATTTTTACTATATTAATTCTTCCAATTCATGAGCATGAGAGGTCCTTCCATCTTCTGATGTCTTCGTCTATCTCCATCTACAAGGATTTCAAATATTCATTGTAGATATCTTTATTGTCTTTGATCAGGTTTGTTCTGAGATAGTTTTTTTTTTTTTGAGGCTATGTGATTGTAGTTTTATTTTTTTCTTCTTCTAATTGCTTGGTTGGATAAAAGAAAGGCTACTGATTTTTCTAGATTGATTTTTTTTAGCCTGCCACTTTACTAAAGCTGTTAATCATTTCTAGGAATTTCCTGGTGGAATTTTTGGCATGCCTTAAGTATGCTGTCATTCCTTAGGTATACTATCATGCAAAAATGGTATACTTTGACCTTTTATTTTCCAATTAGTACTCCTTTAATTTCTTTTTCTTGTCTTATTGCTCTAGCAACTATTCCCAACACTATATTGAAGAGGAATGGGCATATGGGGCAGCCTTGCTGGATTACTGACTTTAAGGGGAATGCTTCTAGTTTTTCCCCACTTAGAATGATGTTGGCTGTGGGTTTGTTGTACATGACTTTAATTGTGTTGAGGAATGTTTGCTCCAGTTCGGTTCCCTCTAGGACTTTAAATGAATGAAGGCATGTTTAAATGAAGGCATGTTGGATTTTATTGAAGTACATTTCCATATCTATTAAGATAAACATATAATTTTGTGTTTCAGTCCATTTATGTGTTTTATGCCATTTATTGATATATGCATGTTGAACCATCTCTGCATCTCTGGTATGAATTAGAACTGGTCATGATGGATGAGCTTTTTGATGTGTGCCTGTATTTGGTTGGCAAGTATTTTGTTGAGAATTTTTACATCAATATTCATTAAACAAATGGGTCTGTAGTTTTCTTTTTTGATTGTATCTTTGCCTTGTTTTGGAATGAGAGTTATGCTAGCTTCATAGAAGGAATTTGGGAGATTTCCCTCTGTTTCTATACTTTTGAATAATTTGAGTAATAGTGGCTGTAGGTCCGGTTTAAATTTCTTAGAACTCTACAGTAAATTCATCAGGGCCTGGACTTTTTTTAGCTGGGAGGTTTTGTGTTACTGTTTCAATTTCCTCATATATTATGGGTCTGTTTAAGACATCAATCTCTTCCTGATTAAGGTTTGGTGCTTTCCCTCATTTCATATGTCTAACCATTTTTCTTAGGTTTTCAATTTTAATAGACTATAGGTTGTTAAAGCATTTTCATATAATTGGCTGGATCTTTCTTGTTATCCGTTGTGATGTTTCCCTCTTTATCTCTAATTTTGTTGATTTGGAGTTGCTCTTTCTTTCTTTTGGTTTACTGGGCTAGAGGTCTATCTCTCTTGTTTAATCTTTCAAAGCACCAGCTATTAGATTCAATGAGTCTTTGCATTGTTTTCTTTGTTTCAATTTCCTGTATGATTATTTCTTCATGTCTGTTGGGTTTGGGATTCATTTGTTGTGTCTCTCAAATGTTTTTAATAGTAATGTTAAGAACTGTGCAACGTTAATATTATATTCCTCATGATCTGAAAATAACTGTGCCCTTGTATTGCGAATCCCTTAACAGGTTCTAGAATTAACCTACCATTTATTTTCAAACTTTGGAATTTTGGTATATGGGTGGGGGTATGTGTGCATATTTTCGAGTAATATAAAATCAAAATGGAAAAATATGAATCCTGAAATATGATTGGAAATAAATACACAGTTTTTTTTAGATGACAAACTTTAGTATAGGGTGATATATATAATATATATATATATATATATATAATATAATATACAAGTTGGATGTGAGGAAAAATAGAACTGGGAAAAATAAAAATAAATTAAAATAGCTGAAACAGTGATGTTCTCCCCCAAACAATTATCTTTTGCTTTGAAAAAAACTCTGGAAAGACTTAGAAAAAGATGCAAGACATGTATACAGAGTGCATGAACTCTGGTGGGGTGGGAGCATGGAAAAGAAAAAGAGTCTAAATTGGATTAAGAAATGATTTGATGCATGAAAAAGTTTTAACAATAAAAATATATTAGAATATGATGCTAGGAGTCATTTATTTGTGCTCTTTGTTTTTTTTTTTTTTTTTAATGTAGCACTAGGACTAAATTTCCCCCTTAAGACTGCTTTTAGTGTCCCATCAGTTTTGTTGGTTTGTTTTGTTTTTTTTTTTTCATTCATCAGGAATGCTTTTATTTATTTATTTCTCCCTTGAAAAATAAATAAATAAATAAAAAATTTGGGACACTACCATACATTTTTTCACTTTTATATACCTTCTAGACCTGTAATAGATATTGTCTTTAAATGTTTAAGAAGAAATTATTAGAACATTTTAGAATTCAAAAGTGGAAAGCCAATATGGTTTAGATTTTTACTAAATGCAGGTACTTTAGCAAAAAATAAAGACCATTTACTTTTCTATTGAATTTCTGTGAATTTCATGCTGTATATTTTTATTGTAAGACCCCCTGCTCTGCTGGCACCCCTCTTATATGTATTTCATGTATTATGTTCCATATATGAAGGCCTATAGAGTCATTTGTGTCCCAAAGTAACCTTCAGTGTGGCTCTATCCGCTAATACTTAGTCAAATTATCTTGAGACACAGCCTTAAAGAAAACCACTCTCCTCCCAGTAATTATCAGTTACCAATAGTTCCTCAGCTAAGATTGGGCTTCTTACACAATTTACTCCTTTATGCTGGATTTCATCTGTCTTGAGATTCCATTTTCATCTTATATTTATTATGACAATGAAATAAAATCAGATATCCACATAGCTATTCTGTCATTATACTTCAAAATGTATATATTAAAATTCTGTATTCTCTACTGAAAATCAGAACCATACCAATTTTTTTCAGATACCCTGTGCCATTGATTTTTGTCAAGTTTTTTTACCAGTGTAAATTCTAATGTGACGTGTTGCATTGTGGGAAGCTATGGCTTGTACCCCTGCTTCATGTACTCCTCGCCCTTTGTGATGGAAATAAACACAAAGAAGTGACTTCTGAATCTCTCTCTCTCTCTCGTCTCTCCCCTCTCTCCTCGCTCTCTCTCTCTCATCTCTCTCTCTCTCTCTCTCTCTCTCTCTCTCACACACACACACACACACACACACACACACACACAAAGATTTGTTTACCTGCCTTTACACAAGGACATTTTTCCTTTTATAACTGGATTTTCTCTGTGATTTTGCTCCTTTCAGATCAGTGGAGTGACTGTGTGTAGGTAAATTCAGTGGATACACTATTTTTGCTGCTTCTTCATGTACTGTTTCACAGAGACTCACCAGGGACACTCCAGTCCTAGATAAGAATCAAAAATTAGATCACCTCTAGACATCTTGATTGGATTCCCTGTGACCCAAGGATACAGAAGTCTTCAGATAGTAATGAAGGGAGTACTAAAGACCAATAAGTCTGTAAAGACCTGTGAAATAAGAAATTGGTGCAAATCTTTCATTTTTCTTGCTGTTCAGCACAATTCCAATTGCCACTCTGCTGAAAGCACCATCAGTTTGAGTAATGAGCCTAAAATCCAACATAAGATTATTACTCTAAGCCAAGTATGTCTCGGATTAGAAGGGCTTTAGATGGATTAACTCCCAGTTTTATAATGGGTGGCACAGAGGACTGGTAAATGTCTAGAAAGTAATTCACAAAGAGGAAACCTCACCCTAATCACAGTTCTTGGTTTTATTAAAACTAAATATCAATATCCATAATCATTAACATTTAAATATATTATCATTTAGTAAGAGCCTATTGTAGGGAAAGCTATGAGACCACAGAGTTTTATTTATGTGATACTTTCAAGCTTTAAATCCAAATTTTCCATCATACTTTATTACAGAGAATTAAATAAAATTGTAAATGAACCAGAGAAAAGCCTTGAGATATAAACTTTTTGATCCCTAGGATAAGTCTTATAAAATAAAATTTAGTACAAATACATTATTTTATTGAACTTGTTGAATAAGTATAGACATATCAATAAGAATTTTGTAAATTGCTAACCATTATTATAGGGAGGTTATTTAAATATTTTTAATAGATTTTTGCAGGTAAATATATTTAACAAGTTTGCTGAACTTCTTCTGCACAGGTATGCTGCTTTGGTGGGGGATTTGCTTTGATTATTTTTCTCTTTTATTTAATTTATGTGTGTTTTATACAGAACATCTCAATAATCTTTTTACCCTCTTCCTTGTTGGCACCCTCCCATAGTCCTCCCACAGGATTTTATGCAGCGTGTCACTGATGTTAAGGCCTAGTGAATCAAGTTTCTGTCACCAAACCTCCCTCAGTGTAAGTTTATCCATTGAGATCTAGTCAGCTTATTTAGTTCTCTTCCCTTTAAGATCAGCTGTACTGAAGATACAAACTTGAGCACATAAAACTTCAGCCACCTCCTATTTGACAAAGGGGCCAAGCAGTCTCAATGGAGGAAAGACAGCATCTTCAGCAAATAGTGCTGGAAAAACTGGATCACCACTTGTAGAAGAATAAAATTAAACTCCTACCTTTCACCCTATACAAAAAACAACTCCAAATCGATCAAAGACCCCAATGTGAAACCCAAAACTCTGAAAGTGATAGAAGAAAACATTGGCAATAACCTACAAGGCGTAGGCATAGGAAAAGACTTCCTAATCAGACACCAGCTGCACAAAAATAAGGTCAACAATAATTGACAAGTGGGAACTCATTAAACTCAAAAGCAAAACCAATAATCAACAAACTGAAGAGAAAACCCACAAAGTGGGAGGAAACATTCACCAGTGATACATCTGACAGAGAATTAACATCTAGAATATAGAAACTATTCAAAAAACAAAGAAGAAAGAAAACAAATGACTCACTCACAAAATGGCGTAAGGTTGTGGGGAAAGGGGAACACACATCCATTGCTGGTGAGAATGTCAACTTGTACAACCACTATTGAAAGCAGTGTGGAGAACCCTTAAAAGACTCAAAATGAGTCTACCACCTGACCCAGTCATACCACTCCTGGGTATATTCCAAGACTAATCCTACCACAGAGATACATGCACGTCTAAGTTTATTGCAGCTCTCTTCACAATTCTGAAGTGCTGGAAGCAACCCAAGTGCCCCTCAATTGATAAGTGGATGAAGAAAATGTGTTACATCTACACAATGGATTTCTATTCAGTGGTAAAGAAAGATGACATCATGAACTTTGTAGGCCAATGGATGGAACTAGAATACATTATGCTAAGTGAAGTAACACAGTCCCAGAAAAACAAATGAGGAATGGAACTCCTCATATGTGGATGCTAGCACCAAATCCCTAGTTGTAAGGCAAACTGAGCAATGTTAATGTTATATTTCTTTTTATCTGAATGCACCTGTGCCGTCATAAGGTGAATCCCTTAATGAGCCCTAGAATTAACCTAACATTTATTTTTCAGACTCTTTTTATTGGTTAGTGGTGGAGGATATGTATTCATATTTTAAGTAATATAAAATTAAAGGGAAAAAATTTGAATTTCTAAACATATTTTGGAATTAACTTACAGTTTATTTTCAGATTTCATAATTTTGGTATATGTGACATATATATATATATATATATATACATGCATACATATTTTGAGGCAATACAAATTGGAGGAAGCAACAACAAAAAAGTGGGTCAAAGAACTGACTGAAACAGTAAACTTTTGCCCAAAACAATAAACCTGTGCTTAGAAAAACTTTAAAAAGACTGAGAAAAAAGATGCAAGACATGTATGGCAAAATGCACCCATTTGGGTGAGGTGGGGGGCATGGAAAGGGGAATAAATCTAAACTGTACTGAGAAATGTTGTACAAAATGCACAAAACTTCAACAAAAATATTTTTTGGTCTTTTCAAGACAAGGTCTCCCTGTAGCCCCAGCTGTCCTGGAACTCTCTCTGTAGACCAGGCTGGCCTTGAACTCACAAAGATCCGCCTGCCTCTGCCTCCCAAGTGCTAGGATTAAAGGTGTGTACCACTGCACCCAGCAATAAAAATATTTTTAAAAAAGAAGATCAGCTGTTCCTCACCTAGCAGTAACCAGCTGCTAATAGTTCTGTGGCTAAATTGGGTCCTTCTGCCAATTTCCACAGATCTATGCTTAGCTTTTGTCTGTTTGGGTTTGTATGAAATCTTGTGCATGTTGACAACATTGCTGTAGGTTCATATGAGTGTAGTCCTAAGGAGCATGTAAGACTTATTTTAATAAGGTCATGTACTTTCCTCCCTGGCTCATACAATCTGTACACCCTCTCTTCTGCAGTAGTCCCTGGGGCCTAGATTGGTGAAATTTAATGTAAGTGGCCTATCAAATGTCTCGTACTCTGCAGACTCCTACTCACTATACTTCAGAAAACTGTCTTTTGTGTTTATTGACTTCTGTTGCATGAAGGAATTGGTTGATGAGAGTTGAGAGATGCATTCACATTCTCTCTACCCCTTGTTCTACTATATTCTATGAGTCTTAGGTATAGTGGTTCCATTGTAGACATGTCACTTCAGATCAGACATTTCACAGAAAATCTGTTTGTAACCAGTTGTGGAACTCTGTAATAGTCATCATCTGTTGCAAGAGAAGATTTTGGTGAATGATGACTGTCATATTTGTCTATAAATATAATGGTCCATATTTAGCACATAGTAAGAAATTCATCTGTGGAGCTGTGCACGGTATCAGAGACCTTTAATCACAGCCCTCTGGAGGCAGAGGCAGGTGGATCTCTATGAGGTCAGTGACAGCTATTGTCTAAATAGTTATTCCCAGGACAGCTGGGGCTACAGGAAGACCCTGTCTCAAAAAGCCAAAAAGAAATTGGTCTAGGGATGTGACAGCCTTGGGGTTTTCTCTAATTTCTATGACCTCTCCAGCTATGTGTATTTGGCTGTGTTTACAGTATCACACATGAGTCCCCTCTAACTAAGTGGGCTTTAACTATAGTTAGGTAGCTGTCAATTACCCCCAAGAGAAAAGTGGCACTTTTGTCCCAATATATTTTGTTGTGTCAGTCTTTGTTGTGATCATTAGGCCTTTCACCACTGGCTGTTGTTTTCCCTTAGCAGCTTTCATAGTGTCTCCAAAATTATGAGAGTTAGCCCTCAAGAAGGTGACTTCCAGGTCAATTTCAACTTCATTGCTCCAAATACTGTGTCTGAAGTATGTGCTTTCTTCAGCAATAGGGACAAACCTATAAGTTCTGGGAAGAAATCAAGCTCTGTGGCAATAGCCTGTGTAATTTTGAGATTCTCTTGTACTACCTTGGCCAACAACTCAAAGAAGGGTTTTTCCTGTCTACTATTGTTTCATGTTATATAGCCTTAAGCTATGCACATGTACTTATGTCAGTTGGGGGTATTTGTATTTTTTTTTAATTTCCTATATTATTTGGAGGGGATTGACACAGTGTACATGTGAAAGGTTAGAGGACAGATTCCAGATGCAATTCTCTCCTTTCACCATGTTGGCTCCAATGATAAAACTGAAGTTAATTATTAGGCTTGGTGATAATTGTCTTTAAAAGTTGAAGCATTTCTCCAGTGATGATTGCTTTAAATATATTATTTCACTTTGTTGCCTAACTTGGCTTCAAAATTGTGTTCCTTTTGCCTCAGCTTTCCAAGTGCTATGTTTACAAGCATGTATCACTGTGCCTAGCTTGTTATATATTTTAATTTCTAATAACCTTATTCTTCTGCATGCAACGTTATTTGCACATCTCTTTTCTCTTGTCCTACCAAAAAGGAAAGAAAATTTATCAAAACTACCCAAGTTCTTTGTCTTACTTACTGTTACATAACATTGAACAGTGAATAACATGAATCAAGTTAAATAAAACCGACTCTCTACACACAGTGCATAGAATCTTAGGAGTTTGTAGTATTGTATTTGGATTGCAGGTTGTAGTTTCTAAAGTGGGTAAATTGTTTCACAAGAAACTAAATTAGAAACAATGTAATTGGTTATTAGCGAAAATAAATTTTAAACTAGTGAACCAATGACGATTACACCACTTTTTGTAATTTTAAGAATAGCACTTTGTATGGTAAAACCCTGTTGCAGAACACAACACACACACCCTATTGATATAACACAAAGATAAATGAAGCTGGGAATTGTTTGGAATATTTCCCCCCACTTGCTACTTTTCACAGTGCCAGAAAAAGCTCTTTTGGCTTCTGGGGCAGGAAAAACTTCCATGGTATACTAAGCTATAGACCCTTCCTACTACTACTGATCTGACAGGCAAGAAATAACTGTGGTTAAAATAAAGGACATAGTTGTTTGGAGAGTGACCAGTAGTTTTCTAGTTATATTTGGAGCTCACTCACAGAAAAAAAAAAAAAAATTAACCCTGGTTATGGCTGAGGAGGCCACAAGCCAAGGGATAACTCACTAATGATGTTGTACTCAATGACCATATACACAAACTATCTTCTAAATATTTATATTTATTGATTTGGACCAGTGTTAGTCTTTTTCTCAAAATCTTATTTTTACAATGAGTTATGATTTTTTTAATTTTATTTATTTCTGTATGTGTATCAATGTACTGTCTGCATGCAGGTCTGTGCACCCGTGTCGTGCAATGCCGCGGAGGTCAGAAGAGGGTCTCGGATTCCCCTGGAACTGGAGTTCTCCTGGAATTGGTGTTTCAGACGGTTCTCAGCCGCCATGTGGCTGCTGGGGATCGAACCCGGGTCCTCTGTAAGAGTGGTCGGCGCTCTTAACCGCTAGGCCATCTCTTCAGCCCCATGAGTTATGATTTATATGATTTGTATAAGGATGTATAATTATTCAAAGTACTGAGACTAAGTAACTATAAAGTGCTTCGGTCTAAACAGTATATCTTTCTCTTCATCCAATGTCATAAAAACTGGAGAATAGGGAAGAGCACTATTTAATGTTTTCTAGTGATGACATGGCCAATGTAATCATGAACATGTAGATATGCATGAGAATAATACATAAAGGCAAAAGAGGGACAAATTCAGAAGAAGAGCATCTATAACAATGAGAGGAGGATAAGAGACAATAAAGGGAGTGAATATATGTACACTTTGTACCGTGTATGAAATTGTCAAAAATTTAACATGCTTCAAGGGAGTTCAAATTCTAGCACCCACATGGCAAGCTAACAACGGTCATTAACTCCAATTACAGGGTTTCAGAGGCTCTCTTCTGACTTCCTTGGGCATTTCACAATACAGGTGCATTTATATATATATATATATATGCAAGCATAACACTCATAGACATATAACAAAAAATGAAAATTTTTAAAATGTTTCAGAAGAGAATAGTTGTTTTATGGAAAATATGTTTGAGTAATAAAAATATTCATTCCTTTATTTGTTTTTATAAGAAACATTTTTAATTCTTACTAGATGGAAGCCATATTGTAAAACTATTTACTACTACTACATTATGTATTTACATGCATTAATCACAGTCTTCCAAAGGGAAAATCTCATTAAAAGGTTGGATTTGAAAAGCACATGCTAGGAGCAATATCTGTATAGGAGAGAGATGAAATTACACCAGGAGGCAGAGAATACTTAGACCCCAAAGCAGCTATGGCATCAGTCAAAAGAGAAGGTGCAGAAAAGGCAAATTGGTCACGAAGAGAAACGATAGATGCACAGTTCTGAGAATTATGGGGAAAGGCTGACGAAGATTCCATGAGTTGACACTGTCTGGATATAAATTCGAAGATACCACAGTATCTCAATGAGCTTGCCATGGTCAGTTATCAGCCAAAAGGTTTTTGGCATTTTGATAAAAGCTTCAGTTCAAATGTAGCAAAGGTGTCCACAGGGTCACCTTGGGGGCAGCACTCAATGTCTTATCCTTCATACGTTTTCTGTCTATAGATCTCAGAGTGTTGGGCCTTGTGAACCCTCTCCCTAATCCCACAAACTATTAATTGCTCATAATTACTACAGGATATATGGGCTCAAGAATTCCTCCCCACTCCCTGACGAGATGCTGAATGGCCCAATCTAGTGCAGGTCTTGTTCTGGTAAATTTAACTTTTGTGAGTTCAAGAATGCAATGGCCAGGCCATGCTCAGAGGACAGTCTTCCACCCCACTTTCCCCAATCGCTAGCTACTACATTCTTTCTTCCCATTTCTGCAATGTTTCCCGAGCTTTGGTGAGTATGATACAGGTGTCTTCTGTATCACTGAGCCTTAATTGTCACTTATTCTTGGTACTTTGTATGGTTAAGGATCTCCTTGTGATCAGTTTTAATGAGAAAGTTCCACACACTGCAACCCCATGTCCATCATTCACTTCTCACTTCTCTATGAGTTACATTTTATTATAGTTCTGTTTTTAAGTTAATAGAAGAAATTAATGTGTTGCTCAAGGCCACATCTTAATATCCAGCAAGTTAAATTAAATTTGTTGCTTAGTAATGTTTTATATATTCTGTGACAATATTTTACATATATCCATCTCTAATTTGTTTAAATGATAAATTAATGATGACATCATTAATGATGACAGATATAAATATTTACAGATTCCCTGGCATCCATATGATGTGTTTTTAAATTCAACCTCAATAAAATGTCACTAATATCATAGTAGATATGCTTTAAAAAAAGATAGAAATGTCAAAACTATGTGAGGACATTAAAATCTGACAATAAAAACAAACTAATGAAATAAAATGAAGAAATTAAAATTTACATGTTTATTAGGTAAAATAAGAGTCCAGACATTTGAAGAATATATTTTCCATTGTAAAAGTATACCATTTCTCAGGGCTAATTTCCTATGATGTAAATGCTCTTTGTACTGTTTTCAAATTATATCCATCATCATAATAATAGTTATCAGTATCATTTGCCAAAGGAAACTACAGTGAACAAGATTCTGTGTAACACAGCAAACTATCTAACACTGCTATAATCTCTAGGTAAATTGTATCTTCACTCTTTGAGCCTTCAGTCCATCTGTACACACATGGTGGTAGGTGGATTCCATGCAAAATGTGAAAAAGAAAAGATCATCCAACTTATTTGAGAAGCTATAAAGCAAAAAAAAAAATAAAATAAAATCACATTTCCTAGGCTGAATGACAGAGTAGATTTGGGAGCAACTGCACTAGATGCCAGTGAATTGTATAATTATTTTTAAACATGAGCACTATGAATATAACATTTTAAAATGTATTTTCATTAAACATTAGTTGAATGTAAGCATCTGATCATACCTATAAAATTTTCTATTATACAATCTGATCAAGAAGGGCATAAAATTATATTGTTATATTTTTGACAAAATGTTGCTCAATGTATAATTTATTAGGGTACAATCTGAGTAAGAAATAACAGGGAAAATTTCCTATGTGATATTGAAGTTTTATGAATAAAATATTTTTGAAGTATTTCCCATAATGACCACTTAACATGCCAATAGTAGAAATATGTAACATTTACTAAAATTAGAATTTTATAAAAAGATTTGGATGAAATTATTTTTTCAATTCCTGGACTGTGCATTTGAAAATCCACACCCCTACTACATAGTCTAAAATTTCAGCTGAATGATGATTTTAATTTAAGCTTCTCTGTGTCCAAACATCAGTCATAGATTGCCCCTGCATGCTGCAATTACTTGCAGTCCTTATCTCCAAATGAAATTCAGAAACATGATGTGAACATAATGTGCTGCCCACAGAAGCAGAAAACCAGCTCCTCCTGCTCCCATCACACAGGAGACAACACACTCATCCACAGGAATAAAGAATACACCTTTGAGGCAATAATTTGATTAAACCTTATCAGAGCAACTAATACTGCCTGTTTTCTGTAGTATTTCAAGTACTCCAAAATCTTACAAGTTATGTCCATGTCACAGATACATATCAGAGCAGCTTTTTCAACATACACAAACAAGAAACTGTGTTCTGTCTATATCTTTGTTTCTGTCCATATATCATTGCAAGTATGGAAAGAGAAAATCTCAGCACTGTTTTGCTGCTGTACTTGCTTTGAAATTCCTCAATCAGTGGATAAATTCTCCAAAATAACTACATCAGATAGTTTAATATTTGTAGGCATCATTCCTGTGTCCCCTGGTGCTACTATTTCTGTCCACCTCCCAACACATTATTTAAGCATAGTTTATTTCTTATGGGTGGTCACTAGAAATACTGCTACTATGCTTTGTGACCTCGAGCTTTACTCCATTCTGAGATCAGGAAGATCTATAGCATGAATTGAAGATGGAGGGGAGACACTAAATAAGAAAAGTTAGGCCAACATTCCAGGGATGGAAAAGGAATATCTATATCTATCTATCTATCTATCTATCTATCTATATGTCTTTTTGAGACAGGGTCTCTCTATAGCCCCAGCTGTCCTGGAACTCACATTGTAGACCAGGCTGGCCTTGAACTCACAAAGATCTGCCTGCCTCTGCCTCCCAAGTGAAAAGGAATATATTTTTAAAGCACAATTTAGTTTTCTACTAACCTAATTAAGAGAGATGCTCATTGCCTTTACAATAAATAATCTAAGGCAGATGGATATAAAAAAGAAATTAATATACCTTTGTCTTCTCAATATGTTTCCAGCTTCTAGAGTAGACAACACTAACACTTTTATATAATTCTTTTGTGTACATATGCAGAGATTTTGATATGTATATGTATGTGTTTATTTTATGTTTGTGAGTGTTAGGCCTGCATGAGTGTAAAGGCACTTATGTCCTGAAGTGACCTTGGAGGATAGAAGAGGGAGTTGGATCCCCTGGACCTGGAGTTATGGACAACTGCTAACCACCAAGTGGGTGTTGGAATTCGAACCCCAGTCTTCTGTGAAAGAGACAATGCTCTTAACTGCTGAGCTGTCTCTCCAACCCAAAAATGTATAATTTAATGCAAATCGCACACTGCCTTGTAAGTTGCTTTTTCTTCTTACCTTTGCTTTCCAAACGTATGTGTATGAAGTTAAAACTTGAAATATGTATGTTGCCCTCCAAAGTGAAGGTTTGCTGTGCCCTAATGTTTTGTGCACCCCATAATCTCCATGGGAAACCACTTTTAATTCAGAAATTTCATTTATTCACCAAACAGCCATGCAATGGGAGGTACTATTCCTGGTGCATAAATAATTGATTTAATGAAGAATAAACCCCAGGAATCATTGTACCAAAACAAACAAAGATGCAAACAAAGAAAATGTATTAAAGTAATTAGAACTTATATTAATGATGATTAATAGTCACAAAAGAAGAACAAGGCTTCCAGAGTACTGTTTACTATAAACATTTTTTCAAATATTTAGCTCCATATTAAAAATGTTTTAATAGCTAGTTCATAATTTTGAATACTCAACATTGTTTATCACACTGCTACTTTGGAAGATGATAAGTGATCTACCTTAGACATCCTACCCTCCTTTATAAACCTTATCTTCCCCTCCTTCACAAACTCTTATCCACACAAATATACACACAAGCCATAAGCATAGGCCATATTTATGGTTTGTTCTTATGATTGTTTAATTATAGAGAAAAAGATTGCATTTCTTTTATATTATTTTTGAGGCAGGGTCTCCCTGTAGCTCCAGCTGGCCTGGAGCTCACTATGTAGACCAGACTGGCCTTGATATATTCCTTCCTCTGTCTCTAGAGTGCTGAGATTAAAGGAGAGTGCTACTACACCCAGCTCATTTTAAAGTTTGCACAGTCACAGACTATTTTAGGATAGGAATGCAGGTTATTCTCAAAAAATAATAATAATTAAATAATAATACTCTAATTAGTAATTTTGAAAAATATCCTCAAAGGGCAACATCTGTGCTTGAGATTTAAGGGATATGGTACCCTTGTTAGAAATTCAAGGCATTGAAGAGAGATTTAGAATTCTCTGAAACATCTAATTTAAACTACAAGAAATACAATTATGTACAGAAGTAAGATGTAAGGAAATTAACATTCAATGTTGCACTTCTACATTTATTAAATATTTAGCTTTGGACAAGACAGAAATTTTTTTTCTTCAAAATACTTTTATTATATTTACTTATTTATCATATATGGTAAATATATGTGTTTGACAAAATCATGTGTCTGTGAAAAGAGACAGAGTGAGAAGGAGAGAGTGAGAGAGTCTAAGAGAGTCTGAGAGATTCTTAGAGATTCTGTTTTTGTATTTACAGTTGCATGCGTGTGGAGGTCAGATGTCATGGAAGTTGGTTCTTACCTTCCATCATGTGGGTCTCAGGGAGCAAACTCATGTCCTCAGCCTCAGTGACATGAACTTTTGCTCACTGATCCATCTTACCAGAGCCAGACATTTCTTAACTCAGATTTGTCTTCTTTAAAATACGATTACCTTACACAAATAACAAATGATATGAGTGAGACAGATCTATGGATTACAAAATAGTCCATTATATGAGGTATTGTTGTTATGACAGTATTCTCTGAGCAATTCTACTTTAACAGAATTTTTTTTCTTAATACATCATAAAAGAAAAAATTATATAATATGTTGAGCATGCTATCAAGTTTTGGATATTGCTCAAGGGACATTTCCATGAAAACTTGGAATTGATATTCTCTCATTGTCAAATGCATTGTCGTGGCTGCTTTATAAACATGATTATTTGTGGCATCTTTCACAAATTTAGCTTGTAATGCATATATATAATTTTGCTTTTTGAAGAAAAATAGGGGATGCTACTTTATTAGAATGGAAATGGTTTTCAATTTATTGTAGAAATAAATTCTTATCAAGGTCACCGTGTCCTTGTTTCAACAACCTTAAAAGTCTAAAATATATTCCATTATGACTGTTGAACTATGAATATCATACTGAATAATGAGAGGAATCTGGAACTGTTCAGAATGAGCCAATAGAGCTCAATCCATGCTTCCTAGTGTGCAGTGTAGGAGTACTTGGCTCTGCTGAGCCAGGAATGATGCAATGCATGCTGCCATGTTTCTTCATGTGTTGATCCACCCAATAGCTCTATTTTGAATCAAGGATCACTGCCACAAGATTTCTACTGATCATTAATATTTATGACAAAGCTAAATTTCCAAGCACTCTGACAGAAATAGTAACTTTGTGCTTAAGTAAACTATTTAAGCAAACATTAAATGATTCATTGACATTTAAGCCAGGAAGCTTGAAATCAGTACTTTCAGAGGCTTATTTACTTTAATATATTATATATGTAAGTCCCTGTGGCATATGTTAATGTATCATAGATATGCACATATAACATGCACAGGGATAACAGGGCATGAAACGAATGTAACTTCTTTTTCAATTTCAACTGATTTTCACATCTTTCTACATATATACAAAGATCAAGATTATTACTTGTTTATCTTACATTTAATTTATGACTCTATTTATGTGAGTAACAAAGTATAATATCACAGTCCTTCTTATTTAAGAGGAGATTGTATAACCATCATCTGCCCTTCAGTTTATTCATTTAAAAATGGTATACAAATGTTGGAACAAACAAATCCTTTCCCATAGTTTTAAGATTTGGATTGCAAGGTTTTGTTGACAAAAGGTTTTCGTATCTATCTATATCCCCCTTTTTTAATTTTAGGTTTTTATTTTTGACCCATGAGTCTCACAAAAAGCAAATATATACCTATCAGGTGGAGTCAACAGGCCAGAGTATCACCAATTTGATGGCTGAGAAACAAAATGCGGCTTTGCAGTGAGTGGGATGTACCAGAAAGTGCCAGCAGAAGGATGGAATCCTCTGGGCATTGAAGGGAGGAAATGTCTCAGATTGCTACGGACATCGGGCCCCTCTCTGGATCCTACTTGTAACAACGATTTTTAATGAGTCCTAATGAAGCTTATCTTCTAGGTGCTGCAAGGGTTTTGATACAAGACACTTTCTTAACTCCCCCCTCCATAGAATAAGGAGAAATATGATGATGATGAGGTCATTCTCCAGCTGTAGATTGGAGCCAGCTGTTATAGAGGTATTCTCTTGTAAAATCGGTAAAACTGCCTTCTTTAAGTGACTAATGGACATAGAAACTGTGAAAAGGATTATTCGCTATTCAGAACCAAATATGCTAAAGTCTCCTTAAGCTACGAACTTAAGCAAAATATATTAATACAGGAGCTCTGACATCAACAATGGATTACTCTACCAAGGAGATGTTGGCCAGGGGATCCAAGCCCCCACAAAAGGTAAAGGCTCCTTGCCTCCAAAACTGGGATATCTGCAGGAAAGAAGTTGAGGCACAAGGCCCTGCTGTTGAAGACCTGATATAAACATGGGAAAGATGTATGGAACGCACTTGCAACATACGATGGCCTCTGGATGCCAGAGAATGTTGCCAAAGGCCAATAAACCAATTAAAGCAAATTGGGTCTCCTTGAGTCAAGCAAAACCCCTCCTTCAGCACCAGCTACACTCATCGCCTGGAATACTGTGCAGCAGTGGCAGCCTTATGTCTTATTGACCCAAATCTAATTTGGCTATGTCTCTCTCCTGAGGAATGGCCCACGGCTGATGCCACAAGCTTACATCCTCTAATGGTTAGGAGATTGGGTATAAACTACACGATGACCGTGTGTCATATAACGAAAAAATTAATGTATCGTGATTAACATACCATCCAAACATCGTGTCTATACCAATGTACCTACCATAACAACTAGTAATGTTAAATACCTATATTCCAATTGCAATGCTTGTATTAGTAGGCGAAAAGGTATATATTATACTGTTTAAATACCTATAATCTAATTGTGTGTGCTTCAATTAGTAGGATTGAAAGGTTATGCCTGGACAAGCTGGGCAGCCCATGAAAGAAACACACAGAATTGACTAGGCCAGAAACAACAGCTCCAGAAAAGTAGACTGTTTTGCTCTCATCTGCATGTGGCCCCTTTTCTAAGGCCTAGGGAACAATCTGCGAAGAGGGGGGCCGTAGAATTAAGGGCTGCGATGGGTGAAGGTAAAACTAACAACAGTGTATCTGGACCCTCATTTGATCAGCTTGATTGAACATGCAGCCAGCCCCCCCCCCCCCCGCTGGATGGGGGAACCCATGAGCTGTGTGGGTTTGGGCACAACTGCTCACAAATTGGTTTGACATAAGGATGCTTGTGCTCACGAGATTATCACTTATTGTTAAAAAAAAAATAGAAAACAAAACAACAAAAAAGAACAGAAAGATGCAGAAAATTGCTGCAGAATGCATTGATCTGGGAAGGGTGGGGTGGGTCGGTGAAGGGAAGGTGAATATGCCTGAAATGAATTTGAAAATTGATGTGTAAAATACCACAAAGCATCAATAAAAAAAATTTTTTTGTATTTGTTTTATTATTTTATATCACACACATATATATATACACACATAGGTATGTGTGTGTGTTATATATATATATATATATATATATATATCACCACATTTTATACAGGTGTATAATTTCCACATTAAAATTATGTCTTATTTAACCACATACTTCACTGGAAAGCAGAATGATTTCTACCTGACCATAGCCACAGTGAAACAGGGAATACTGATTTGTCATTACAAAGCAGCACATTGTTTACAGCATCTCATTGGGATAGGCTCCAGTTTCCTAGCATCGAGCTCTGCCTATCCTGGTTGAGGATGCTTATCTGAATACCAAAATCCTGTCCTACTTAAACTTTTACAAATATTTTGAAACTATGATAACAAATCTTTCTCTTAAATTCTTAATTCAGTTCTATGATTTGAATATCGACTGTTGTGAGGATTAAATCCATATTAAATGGACAGCCCAGTAGTGAGCACTAAATATGGTGTACTTCCTCCTTCTTGTGGGTATGATACAAAGACCTGCCCCATCCCCAGGGTGCAGAAGCCCTTTTCTGGCTGAGCAGCCCAGGCCAGTTTAGATAAAATCAAGGCTGAACCTGGTATCTTGAAGCTGTAAATTATCAGCCCTCTCTTTTTGTTTAAGTTGATCAATAAAAATTAGTGGAGGAAGAACTGCTCCATAGAAGAAAAGAAAATAAATTGGAAAGTTCTGAATACCCTCTCCACTTATGGAGTGCTTTTCTTTCTGGGTGAGTATATGCATGTGTGTGAGTTTATTCTTTTTTTTACTTTTTTTTTAATTTTTTTTTTTTTTATCTATTTATTTATTTTTTGTATGTGTAGAATGTACTGTCTGCATGCGGGTCTGTGCACCCGTGTCGTGCCATGCCGCGGAGGTCAGAAGAGGGTCTCGGATTCCCCTGAACATGGAGTTCTCCTGGAATTGGAGTTACAGACGGTTTAGCCGCCATGTGGGTGCTGATCGAACCGGTTCTCTGCAGAGCAGCGGTGTGTCTAACCGCTAGGCTATCTCTCAGCCCAAGAGTTTTATTCTTAATAGTCTGTTGTTCTCTGTTGTCTGAGATATTTCCTGGATTTTAGTTTGTTGTTGTTGTTGTTGTTGTTGGCTTTGTCTTTTTGAGACAGGGTTTCCCTTTAGTCCCAGCTTGCCTGGAACTCACTATATTTTTTTAATTAATTTTATTTATTTTTTTATGTGTATGAATGTTCTGTCTGCATGCAAGTTTGTGCACCCGTGTCATGCAATGCCGCAGGAGATCAGAAGATGGTGTCGGATTCGGAGCTCACTATAGTATACCAGGCGGGCCTTGAACTCACAGAGATCTGCCTGCCTCTGCCTCCCAAGTGCTAGGATTAAAGGCGTGCTCCACCATGCCCAGCTTGCTTTTTAATTCTTAACTGGTGAATAAAACAAAGTCAGTGAAGATCACCAAGTGATCTTCAAGATCACCAAGTGATTACAGGATTATCTTTAAGAAATCAATTTAAATATAGTTTAAAAAAATAATAATTATACAAAAAAAAAAAAAAAAAAAAAAATTGAAAAAAAATGTTTGTTTTTCCATTATTATAATACATGAACACATGCTCCATTTTAGACTTTATTTTTCATGTATATTTTTATCAATTTTTGTGTATTTTATACATCTTAATCATATTATTAGTCTAAAATGGCAGAACTAACTCCACCTCCTTTAGCTAACATTTGCATCGTCCTATGTTTTTGCTCAGCCATTCCCACTTCAGCCACCTAGGCAGAAGGTCTTATGTGGGCAGTCTCAAGGACTACACAGTTTCTTCAATACTGGGAAACTTACACATAGCCAAGCAGCATGATCAGGCAATTTGTCCTCCATCCCAGCTATATGTGCATCTCCATGGAACCCATTGTTTCTTTAATTCTAGAAAATATAGCTTTCTTACGTTACCAGCCCCTGATCTGATTTAACTATGGAGCTCTGATATAATTATGGTTATTGGCTTTGGCCCTGACATGTAATTGTGATTTTTTTTTAAAGTTTATAAACCCTGCCTCGCTTCTCCTTAGGTTTGACAGTTCTTTGGGAGATTTATCTCCCCCTCTCTGACTAATAAAGGACTCCTAATTTGACCATCATTATTGGACCTTCGTCTGTATCTCTCACCCTATTACATTTGGGCACCCCACCACAATTGCCAGCTTGATAAACTGTTACAGGTGAGATGCCCCCTCAGGCATTCCAGGGCCCTGCAACTCTCTCATCAGAACCAGAGAGTCCTGAAATGACTGCTGCCTGACCCTGAAATCAAAACAGATTGAGTCCTTCTGAGCTCCTAGAAGGTAAATTCTGTTATTTCTGGTTGGAGCTCCATTATGGTCTGGTCTGATTAGGTCTGGTATTTAATAATCATATTGTGTCTTGACAACCTTCTTCCCTTTCCATTTCTCAATGGTCAAGACATTGGCTGAGACGGCCATCTGGTAAACTGGTGCACCATTGGAAGCTCGTTACTCTGGTCTCTGTTCAAGTATGATTTCCTTACATGAATAATTATTACTAATTGAGTGATTAGGCAGTCATATGAAGCAAGTTCTTCTCTGGACAGCACCTGTCCACAGTGTCCTGTCTTTTGTTTTTTTATGGTAGAATGAGAGGTGGCCTTGTTTGTTTCAACTGCTATCTTGTGACTTTCCCTTTTTCCTTCCTCCTCAGTTCTCACTGGGAACCAGGGATCCAGCCTGCCCTCTGGTAGGTCTGGTAAACTATGTGTCCTAGCACTGCTTTACAACTCTGTTCTGACAGGTGTGTGCGGCTTTGTGGCTTGTGGTTCTTCCGACCCTATTTAGTAGCCCCTTCTTACAGTCAGGGCCCGCCCTTCTCTCAGGCCTGCCCCTGCAGCTCATCCTCTCTCCATGCCTGGAGCTTTTCTCTGAGGTTTCTGAGATCACAGATCATATCTCTTTGACTCTGATTAAAGCAGCCACTCCAGAAGCCCACAGGTGTTTCTGAGTTCCTTCTCTTTCTCCCCAGGCTCTCTAATGTGAGAAAAGGGAAAAGGAATGGTGTGTAGGTCAGGACTTGCAGCCAAGACACTGCACACTGAAGCCTGTCATCTGCCCATTCTGTGCTGGTGAGATGAAAGAAAAAAGGAAATAAACAATATTCAGTGCAGGCAGCAACACGTACTCATTATTTCTCTCTGAAGGTAGTGCTCCTGGATGTTAGGTCAGGTGATGAACTCAATATGACCCTCTTCCTTGTACCGCCTTCTCCACACTCCAAGGATGTGGGTTGACATTTATGTCTGGATGATTGTTCCTATGGAAATGCTGTTCTACTTTGCCTTAATTTTAGTACTCACGGATTATCACTTAATGCTGATAATTGAAAAAAAAAAAAACTGAGAGAAGATGCAGGACAGTTACGGCAGAATGCATGATCTGGGATGGGGTGGGGGTGGGGGGGGGAGGGGAAGGGGAAATAAGCCTGAACTGAATTGGAAAAAGTGTATGAAATGCACAAAGCATCAATAAAAATTAAATTAAAAAATAAATAAATAAATAAATAAATATTAAAAAAAAACTCAGTTAAAAATACTCTAAAATTTTGGTTTAAAATTAACTCGTTATAATTTTACTGCTTTGGTAAACTTAGTGTTTAAATTCAATAAAAGCTAATTCTAAGACTAAAAAAAAAAAAGAAAAAATAATGTAGCCCACTCAATTTATATCAGCTCAGAATGTCTATTAACCCACCCCTTCCATCTTCAGATAGGCTCCTCTGGAGCTCAAGGATAAGAATAGAAAGAACTAGTGTATTGGGGACCCGCATATAGAAGGATGAAATATGGTTATGGGGAAGACCTCAAGTTTTAAAGTTTTACTGTTGTCTAAAAAGAAAAACATATTTAGTCTAAAATCAAAATGCCTGATTGTGCCAGAATATAAAAGGAGGCAGGAAAAATCCAACTCAAGTATAAATTACAAATGTGAGAGAAAAATGTAAATTTTATTAGCTTTGGTTTAATTTTGGTTAGATATCTTCATAAGAAAAATAAATGATAATGATTCTTTGTTGTAAAATATGTCTGTTAAAAACAAGATTATACTCTGTCGGCAAAGCTAAAAATTAAAAAAAGGAGGTAAATAAATCTCCTTATTAGAAGGAGAGCACAAAGCTTGGCTATTCTTGCCTTCCTATACTCCTCTCATCTTCTGATCTTAGAGCCCAGATGATTCCATCTGTATTTCTCAGAGAATTTCTCACCTTGTAAACCTGTCTGCCTGATCAGGATGATTGGGTAAACTAATGAAAAGCTGTAAAATGAAATGACATGGCAGATGTCACACCACCCTTTGTCTCTTCCACCCCAGCAACGTTCCCAGTGTTCCTCATATTTCTGATACTGTATTTAAGGAATATTAAAATTTAGCAAAACCTTACTAATGCTGATGGGATACAGGGATCTTCAGGGTCCTTCTTCCTTTATTCTGTGCTTCCTCAAAAGCTGTTGCTGTGTCTCTATCTATTGCAGGCACTTGTCCCTTGGGTCTTGGTTTGGGTCCTGACAAGTTTGCTGTGAGTCTATGATTGTGCAGTGGCTCCTGTATGTACCAGCAGTGCCCTAAAACTCCAAGACAGCTGCACATAACCTTTCTCTCTGCGGCCAAATTTCCTGCTACCCTTGTCTATGACAGTCAGATAAGTGCCCCCAATGATCCCCAGTAAAACTCTGAAAGAGGGTCCAGAGCTGTCTCCCTCTTTGCCAGTTATGTAGTGATGTGTTACCCAAGATGCTGTAAATTTGTACATGTGTCCTGCCAAACTCCAGGCCTATTGCCCATCTGCCTGTTCTCTGAACCCCAGATTTGTCAGAGCTCCCAAGTGCAAAGAATACCTATGTCCCTACTGGCCTGGCATCAGTCACTGACCAGGGATCCAGGACCGGGGATCCAGGGATATGTGTTGGACCCAAGGACAGGTGCAGGGTATTTTCTGAAAAGCCTCGGGTCTTGACTGCTCCCAAGCACTGGATACTATTCACTGTACTTTTTTGGTGGAAATCAGCAGGACAGCAAAAAGCCCATCCAAACTACCAAGGTTCTTCAGGGGACTAATGAATCTTTGTGATCCTCTGGCCCCAGAGAACATCAGAGCTCTAAATTGGGCCTTTGCTCACAAATCCCCCATGTTTTTTAAGGAAGCCTTTCAAAAAGACTAGGAAAGTGTCACACCTCTCATCCTGACATGACAATGCTCCAGTGTATGAAGGATATTTGTTGGCTGCTGCTGACCCAGCCACCTAACTACATAGCACGGTGAGACCTGCTCCACCTCCTCCACCTGCTCCACCTCCTCCACCTGCTCCACCTCCTCCACCTGCTCCACCTCCTCCACATGCTGCACCTCCTCCACATGCTCCACCTCCTCCTACTTCTCCACCTCCTCCACCTGCTCCACCTCCTGCACCTGCTCTACCTGCTCCACCTCCTCCTTCCCCCGCTCCCATTCCACCACCTCCTCCACCTCCTCCACCTGCTCCACCTCCTCCACCTGCTCCACCTCCTCCACCTGCTCCACCTCCTCCACATGCTCCACCTCCTCCTACTGCTCCACCTCCTCCACCTGCTCCACCTCCTCCACCTGCTCCACCTGCTCCACCTCCTCCACCTGCCCCACCTCCTCACACCCACCATTCTCTAAATCTCCGCTCCCCCTCACTCCTATTTTCTCCACCTGCTCCACCTCCTAATCTCACCTCCTCCAGCTGCTCCACCCCTCCACCAGTGCTCACCTCCTCCACTGCTCCACCTCTGCCCCTACTCCCAACTCTCACCTCCACCTCCACACTCTTCTACCCCGCCACCCTCGCTCATGCTGCCACCTCCTACATGCTCCACTACTCCACCTCCTCCACCTGCTTACCTCCTCCAGCTGCTCCACCTCCTCACCTGCTAAGCCACAATGCACCTGCACCTTCCCCCTCCTTACACGCTCCACCTCACCCTCCTCACCTCATACGCCCTACCTCCTCCACATGCTCCACTTGCTCCACCTCCTTCTACCTGCTCCCCTGACCCCACATCTCACCTCCCAACTCCTCCCCTCCTCACCTGCTCCTCCTCTCCAATACTCTACTCCTCCACCTGCTCACACCCACCTGCTCCTCCCACTGCTCCACTCTCGCTCCATCCACATGCTCCCCTCGCCGTCCACCGGCCCTCCCCAACTGCTACGCCTCACTCCACCTCGCTCCACTGCTCTCACCTCCTCCACCCAACTGCTTGTCACCTCGCCACCTGCTCCACTGCTCACCTCCTCTCCTCCCCTCCTCCACCTCCTCCACCTGCACCATCTACGTCCACTCCTCCCACCTCTCCACATCCTCCACCTGCTCCATCTGCTCCACCTCCTCCACTTGCTCCACCTCCTACATGTCCTCTACCCACTCCACCTGCTCTACCTGTTCCAGATCCTGAGGTACCATGTCTCCATGAAGAAAGCTCAACTCCTCTAGATGGAAGTCTCCTACTTGTGATAAAAAATTTTCTCAGGGTAAGAGGATCCTTGCTGCAGGCAGGAAGGAAATCATTCTTCAGAAACCCACACTACAAACTGTAGGGAAAAGGAAGCCACCTGTGGATTCTTTTGTGCTAAATTACCTGCTCTTCTTTTTACACTGAAACCTGGCCTTAGGCAGGATTTGCCTGTGCATTAGCCAGCCTGTGATACCTTGGTATCAAAGGCATTGACAAATACTCATGATGTTGTAGCACACGAGGCATGGGGGTCTGAAACCATGCCCTGAGATATGATTTTATACTCTGGGTATTAAAACAGAATGCTGTGAATGAAAAGACGAGTCCTTCTTACCATCAGACAGGGACTATGAGCAGTTATTTGTAATCTTAGTCCATGAGGCTTGTGTAGTAGTGACCAGTGGTTTGGATGGTGGTCAATCAGACCACCAACCTGGGAAACTGGTGTGGGGCTGGAAGGAGACCTATCATGTTACCATCTGTGATCTGTGGTGAGTATCAGGGCAGGAATTCCACGGTAGAGTGCCTATCAGGTGACAGTCTGGGAATTAGGCTATAGAGTGCCAATCATGCAGCAGCCTGGAGGATCTGGGAGTGTCAATAAGGTATTGCTTGTTGTAGATGTTAGATGAGACAGTTGGGCAGTGGAAAGGTTGTCAGCCTTCAGCCCCAAGGTTTAGGACAGCTACTTGTGGCTGTCTTTCTTCTTCCCTCTTCCCTGTAATCCAGTGGATGGGGTTCAAGTATCCACTTCTATGGGTGGCAGAGTGATATCACAACAAAGGGAAAAAACAGGTACAAAAGTTCCTGAGGCAGCAGCATACTGCCACCTTTGAATCCCAGGCTTGGCTGGAGTTGTAAGGCCCCTCTACTTGGCCATGACTGGGAACCAGCCTTTAAAATGGACAGAGGTAAAGGAACCAGTTTTCCACTGGGCTTGGGCCTAACCCAAGCTCAAGTTCTCATCTTACCTGATGTAGACCTTTTTTTGAAGCCCAGGAGATTGAAAATTTATGCTTACTTAGATTTTGGGACCACAGCATAAGGCCATAGTTATAGAAGAACCTAGAACCAGTAGCTTCAGGGTGGTCCTCCTGTCTACATGCCATATGGATACTGTCCTGTTGGTTAAGGAGGTGGACAAGTGCACCTTGGGCCATGACATAACCAGAATGGCCCTGCATGTGCTGGAAACCCTTCTCTGTGGAGCAAATGGCCAATGGATGTAAAATGCCCACAACACTCAGTACCAGATTCTGTTTCTTGATCAGCACTGTCTCACCTTCTCAGCCAATCACAGCCTCAGTCCAGCAACTTATGATTACTTAGAGGTGCCCCAGCATAATTATAAAGATCTGCTAAAGATTGTCCAGGCCATTTGTCTGGATGCCCAAGACACACCCTTACCTGACACAGGTGCCAAGTTGTTCATGTATGAAAGCAGTTTTGTGGAAGAGGGGACCTGGAAAGTAGAGCTGCTATTACCACCTTATGTGACAGCATCTGGGTTCAATCCTTGCCCCAGGGCACCTCTGCACAAAAGACTGAACTCATCACTCACTCTGGCCCTACATTGGGAAAGGACAAATCGGTGAACATGTTCACAGACAGCAGATATGCCTTTGTCCATGCCATGATTTATAAGGACAGAGGTTTCTGACACTTCTGTGGAAGAAGGCCTGGTGGCACAAGACCCCCTGCTGAGCCTCTCCTGCTCCCAGGAAATGAAAAAGTACCTCAAGGGATGATGATGAACCCTTCCAGACTTCAGAATCATCCTTCCTATACCACTTGGATGACTCCTTATGGATCACCCTCCTCAGATCACCCTCCTGGGTCTCACCAAACTGACTGAACTACATTCTGGTATTTACAGACACATTATCTGATTGGATGTAGGCCTTTTCCTCATAATGATATAAAGCCTCCTATATAAGATAATTTGTAGGATGGTCTGCTTCTGTCAGTTGGCTAAGAAAATGTTCACCTTAGAGAATGGTGAAAACTGGCCCAACCTCCTGCCCCTGGTCCTTCTCTCGGTTAGATGTATTCTCTTTAAGGTGGATTTCATCATACATGAGATTACTGAGGGACACTATTCTGAAAAATTACTGATCAGTATCTCCTGTATTTCCAACAAGTCTGGGCTACAGTATATTCTAACTTGTAAGACACCCTCCACCCCAGTTCCCTTCTCTACATCCTGCTATCCATACTAAAGGAGAGAGGATCCAACAGTTTCTGGTTTTATCACTGATTTGATTGGCATCTATGGCTGACTATCTTCTTTCCACCTCTAACAAAACCTTTTGTCTTTCTTCTCCTGGGTTCAATATTTGGACCTTGCCTATTTAACTGGTTAACTGGTTGCTAAACTTTATCAAACAACAGATAATACCTTTCAAATTCCTCTGTATCTCTCACACTATTACAGACACTCTCACCTATCTGCACCCCTCCTTAACCCACCCCAGGACGTCATATATTCTTTCTTATAAGATAAGAATTTCAATTTTGTGTACACATATATTCCTTTTTGTGAATTCATACACCACTGGAGCCTGATCAACCTATGTAGCTTCATTCCCTTAAAGAAAACCACTTTCTCTCACCCAGCAGTGATTGGCCACTAATAGTTCATCAGCTATGATTGGGGCCTTCCCAGCTCTATAATGAATTTGTTTGATTTAGTTTTCATGGGTCTTGTGCATGCAGTCACCATTGCTGTAAGTTAATACAAGCAATTTCCCAGAAGCCTAGAAGACTGTTTCCTTATAGTCATGCACCAACATCTTGCTCTTATGATCTTTCTGCTACCTATTCCACAATGGTCCCTGTGCACTGAGTGAGTGAGGTTTAGTATGAGACCTATAGAGAGACACATACTCTACAGTCTCTTATTATCTAAGTTTTGGCTAGTTGTGGCATTCTGTGTTCATTGTCTTCTGCTGCATGAGAAAGTTTCACTTGTGAGAGTCAAGAGATGCATTAATATTCTCTCTACCCCCTATTCCACTGTATTTTGTGAGGCTTATGTGTACAGGTTCCATTGTGTCTATGTCACTTAGAACTGAGCATCTCACAGACATTTATCCTTTGTATATGGTGAACTGTAAGATTCTGTAATTGTCATCTGTTACAAAAAGAGATTTCTTTGAGGAGTGGTGATTGGTATACTTAGCTATAAATAGAAACATATATTTAATATATAGTAAGAAATTACATTTGCCTGGGATATGTCAAATGAAGGGGTTTCTCTAGACTCTATGACCTCTCTAGCTATGTGGATTTGGCTACATTTGCTGTGCCTCACATGAGTGGGCTTTAAGTCCAATTAGATAGCTGTGGATTAACTCCAAGATAAATGTGCCACTGCTCTACCAATAGAGTTTTCTGTCCTGGTTATTGTTTTGATTATTGGAGTTTAAAGCTGGGGTTGGACCATTGATTGATTTTCTCCCTTTAGCAGCTTGCATTGTACCTTTAGATCTATGAGAGCTAATCTTCCAGGAGAATGTTTCTAGATCAATTCCAACTCCATTGCTGCAAGTCCTATGTTCAAAGTATGTTCTGTCTTCAACAATGTGTTCTTACCTTCAGGTTCTAGAAGGTAATCAAGAGCTGCGGCAATAGTCTGTCTTATTTTGAGAGTCTCTTAGACTAAAGTCCCAGATTAAAAAAAAAAAAGACATTTCAAAACTTACAGGTAATGTTGTTATAATTTCAAATGACATTGTAAGTTCCATGTACGAAATGATACCATGAAAATATCTCCCCATCTTATAACTTATCCATTAATTCTCGTAGTTTCAGAAAGTTTACAGATTTCTAGAAATTCACCATGTTTTTTAAAAGGAAAGTATGATTGTAAAATCAAAACATATACTTGTCTTATAAAAATCATGAATGGGATTGGGAATTTTTCAATGGTAGAGCATTTGCCTAGCAAGAGCAAAGCCCTGGGGGGGGGGAGCTTTGGAAAAAAAAAGTTAGTCTTCATTAAACGTACTTTGTCCAGGCATAGTGGCACATAACTTTAATCCCAGCACTGTGGAGGCAGAGGTAGATTGGATCCTTGCGAGACTGAGGCCAGTCTGAACTATATAGCAAGTTCCAGGCCAGCTAGGGCTACAGGAAGACTCTGTCTTAAAAAAAATAAAATAAATTTGTTTAATATGCAATTAATAACTATCATTAATTTGATTGATTCTGTTAGTTTAAACACAGTTTTTTAATATTCTGTATCCAGTAGAAATTGTTAATAAGTTATAGAAATATATTTACTTTAGACAGAAAAAAACAGAGATGGAAAAATACTTAACAATTATATTAAGATGAAATTCACTGGGAAGGCCAGGATATTGTAGAAAATTTGAGTATAAACTTGTAATATTAGAGGGAAGAAAACATTCTTATTAATTTATTTTAAATTTTGTGAAAAGAAGCATTCTTTGCAAGTGAATTCTAAGCACTATTTAAAATATTTATTCTAAGAAGAAAGGGTGAAATTTTATTATTTAAATGCAAGGTTTTACTCTCATGTCCTTAATATTCTCAAAATTACACATAAGACAATGTTTAACCACAAAGAAAAGCTGATGCAATTATCCAAATTAAAGGCAAATTTTGTCAAAATTCCATTTTCACAAATGGAATTATATACAATTTACTATATTATTCACATACAGATGTTTATGTTCATAATAGCATTTAAACATCTATGATCATTTTGTCTCTTCTCAAAATATTTTAGGTTGATAAAGAATTTCCCATTGTAATGAATAGTAAATCGTATTATAACTTTTCCTTTGTATAAAGTAATTTTGTGTTTTAGGCTGTGTAAATAACCAAAGTTTCCTTCAATAAAAAAATACTTTTCCCAATCATGTATCATTTTATATTTGTTAATTTTCCTAATTGTAAATAATTATTAGCCAAGCTGAACAAAATGAAATTTTGAGTAAGATAATACAAAAGTATATATATATATATATATATGTGTGTGTGTGTGTGTGTGTGTGTGTGTATTTTTGAGACAGGGTTTCCCTGTAGCTCCAGCTGGCATGGAGCTTGCTTTGTAGACCAGGCTGGCCTTGAACTCACAGAGATCTGTCAGCCTCTGCCTCCCGAGTGCTGGGATTAAAGGCATGTGCCACCATGCCCAGAAAAAGTATAAATTTAATTACATAATGTCTGTATTACAAATATTAATGTAGATGTAGATTAAACAGTAATGATTATATTAATGTCATTCAATACATTAGAGTTTCTTAAAGAATGATTGACCTAGACGTGGTGGCATATTCCTTTTACCACAGCACTTGGATTGCAGAAGCAGATGAGATTGAGGCAACCCTGGTCTAAGTGAGTTCCAGGTCAATTGTAGCTACAGGGAGTATGTGGATCAAAAAAATCCAACAAAATTATTACATTTTTAGTAAGCATTAAATAGAACAATGACGCGTATTTATTTCAGAGTTATGGTTGAAGGCCCAGTCTAAAATATTGGAAGCACAGGTTTTTTAAATGCTTTAAAAATCTTTCATTTACTATTTCTATTTACTTCTTTAGTAAAATTTTAGTGTTACCGAGTAAGAAAAGGAAATAAAATTGACATTTACAGTTTATACTTATTCAAGTCATGTAACATTATGGATAACATGGATTTCTTTTTTTGATGTTTTTTTAATTTTTAATTTTTTATTTATTTATTTTATTTTTTATTTCTATATTAGTATGGAGTTATTGAAAATTGTACCTTTCCTGAGAAAAAAAATGTTTTTTTGGTACAGTCCTCTTGTCCAAGTACACTGGGCTCCTTCTAGTCCAAGCTGGCTGGCTCATCTGTAGAAGGTCAACTCATTAGAGATCTCCCTGCCTTTGCCTCTGAGTGATTAGACGAAAAAATTTTAAATGAATTGACATCAAAAGTTCAAATTATTTTAACACAAACATTCATGGGAAATTGAAGAATATAATTTTTTTTTAATTTAAATTTTTTTTTATTGATGCTTTGTGCATTTCGTACATCATTTTCAATTCAGATCAGGCATTTTTCCCTTTCCCTTCCCCCCCAACCACCAACACTCCCAGATCGATTAGTATTCTGCCATAACTGTCTGCATCTTTCTCTGTTTTTTTATTTTTTTCTCTTTTTTAGCTATAAGTGATAATCCATGAGTACAAGCATCCTTCATACAAAACCAATCTACAGGCTGTGCTGTTGTGTCCAAACCCCAAAGCCCCACCATCCAGTGTGGGGGGTGACATGTTGTTTGTTCAATCAAGTTGATCAAATGAGTGTCCAGACTACATGCTGTAGTTTCATCCATTCACCCCAATCACAGCCTTACATTCTACCTTACACGCCCCTCTTTCACAGGTTGTTCCCTAGGCTTAGAAAAGGGTCACAGGTGGATGAGAAGTAAAACAGTCCACTTCTCTCTGGAGCTGTTGACTTGGACTCTGGTCAATTTCTGGCTGTTTCCTTTCATGGGCGACGTTTGTCCAGGGGATAACCTTTCGATCCTACTAGTGAAGCACCGCAATTGATATATAGTTATTTAAACAGTATATTGATGAGTTACTAGTATAGAACATATGTTTGATGGTATGTTTTCAATGAATTACATTTTCCCCCCTGTTAAACTATGACAGGTCTTACTGTGGCTTATAACATCCCTAACCTGTTAAAGGATGTAAGCTTGTGGCATCAGCCATGGGTTTTCCTCCAAGGAGAGAGCCATAGCATTAAGATTTTGGGATATACTAGGACATGGCTGCCTACGACTGCACAGTATTTCCAGGCAGGTGAGGTGTAGCTGGTGCTGACGGTGGAGTTTGCTTGACTCAGGAGACCGTATTTGCTTTATTGGTTTAGTGGCCTTTGGTAACACTCTCTGGCATTCCAGAGGCCATCTGTACACTTGCATGTGCGGTCTCAATACATCCCTCCCATTTATGACTCAGGTCTTCGGCAGCAGGGTCTTATCAGACATGAAACCTTTTCTCAAAAACCTTGAATTCAAATTTTAAAACTAACCATGGGAAAAGATATGTTTGTTCCAACAAAGGCAAAATGTCACCAACTTAATGGCTGAGAAAGAAAAGATACAGCTTTGCATTGAGTAGGCATGACCAAAAAGTGGCAACTGAAAGGTTGACCCTGTCTGAACATTGAAAGGAAGAAAAGCCTTCAGATTGCCATAAACATCGAACCCTCTGTGGATCCTACTTGTAACAACTTTTATAATGAGTCCTAATGAAACTACCTTTCTAGGTGCACAAAGGTTTGATATGAGAGACTTTCTTTGCCTCCCCCCCCATAGAACAAGGAGAAATATTACGATGATGAGGTCGTTCTCCACCTGTAAATTGGAGACAACTATTATAGAGGTTAATCTTCTTATACAACACGGTTAAAAAATAATAATGCCTTCTTTAATTTGATAATAGACATAAGAACTGGAAGTTTGTAAAAGGATTATATCTCTTCAGAACCAAATATAATACTAAAGTCCTTAGGCTAGCCTAGGCATTAAGTATATTAATGCAGGACTTCTGACATCAGCCACTGGAGTTTTTCTACCAGGGTGGATGTTGGCAGGGGATCCAAGGCCCTCAAAATAGGTAAAGGCTCTTGCCCCTAAGTTGGATAAATATAAATTGTATGGTATAAAGTAAAACTCTTTTAACGAAAATTTTTCTTTTTTGTTATGGCAACACCCTGCCTCATATGCAAAGACTTAATTCTCTAATACATTATAGCATTTTTTTGTATTTTAATCCATTATTTGTATCACAAAATTATTCTGAGAACTGTGTTGTAGTCAAAGGGAGGAAACCAAAAATATCCAGATTGTCCTAGGACTAACTCCCAAAAGTTCCAGTACCTCAAAATAGTAGTATCAAGAGGCTAGTGACCATATATTTAATATATATGCTTTTGGAGGACACTTAAATAACCTAGTTATAACAGCAATCTATTTTAGTTATTAACACACGGAACTTTTGTCTAGAACATTCATGACTCACGGGATCAACTTGACCTAAAGAATTCCCACAATCAAAAATTGGTCCCCCTGCCTTGGTTTGAGACTTTGCAGTCATTTTCTTTGCCTTCCTTTTTGGGTTCTACATATCTGAGGGTAAATTCTCCTGTTATATCAAAACTGCCTGAATTGGATTCTGTTTTATAAGGGTTTCAATCAACATTTAATCTGTGTCATATATGAATCCCACAGGACTTGTTTCTTGGTGGGAATATAGCTTATTTTAACATGGAACTGAACTCACTAAGGTAGCCCTGTCTGTTGGTCACCATCCTCACCAAGAGAGAGGCAATCATGTGATCTGGTCTCCATCTTAGTTTATGACATCAGAGCTACATGGTTTGAATGCCATCTTGGATGGGAACATTTGCAAAATGGCAGCAAACCGTGTGAACTTGCCACCATCTTTATTCAAAAACATGGACTAATTCAAAATGGCAACATCTAGGAATTTACCAAACTTTAGGGAGATTATGATAACCTGAGAATTCCTTGGACTAGGCAGACATTATTTTATTAATTTTATTTATTTTCTGTATGTGTATGGAATGTACTGTCTCGCATGCAAGTGTGTGCACCCATGTTGTGTGCAATGCCGCGGCGAGGAAGAAGAGGGTATGTGGAATCCCCCTGGAACTGGATTTTTTCTCTGGATTGGTTTTATTTCTGTGGGCCTATTGTCTGTGCGTGTCATTGGCTGGGGATCTTACCCGGGTCCTCTGAAGAGCGCTCGGTGCTCTTAATCGCTAGCGATTTCATCTTCAGCCCCGCGTCTGCCAGACATTTTAATCATTTAATCTCTCTTAATTTCATTTTTTGTTGCTTGATTTTCATCTTTATTTTGATGGGATTCATAGAAAATCAAGTGTCTATCACAGTCTATAGTGCCCTGTAACAAATGCAATATATTTTTATATCAGGCTAAGGAATATGCGCCAGGGTCCTAATTTTTTGTCATTGTTTTGACCAGTTTCTAAATGGAATTATTTGGGTTTTAACTTTTGTATGGTGTAGTTACTAGTTTTGAAAATGACCATTTCAGAGCCGGGTGTGGTGGCACATGCCTTTAATCCTAGCACTAGGGAGACAGGCAGGAGGATTGTTAAGTAGTTTAAGGCAGTCCTGGTCTACATGAGTGAATGAGTCCAAGGACAGCTGGGGGTACAGAGAGACCCTGTCTCAAAAAGACCAAAAAAACAAAAAAAAAAAAACAAAAAAAAAGAAATGTTTTTTTCATTTAAAATTTATTTTTTTACATATTTATGTGTTTAAGAAACTATATGGGATATGACTTAAGTTTATGTAAAAATTTATGTATTTTTTTGGTCTGGTGTATGTTTTAATTATGTAATAAAAAAAAATAATTTTATTTATTTATTTGTGTGTGTGTGTGTTTTTTCCAAAAATATTATTATTTATTTGTACACTATATAACAGATCTTGAGACAAATTCAGAACTCATCCTTCCCACCACTCCTACGGATCACCATGATTCTCGCATATATATGTTAAACTCCTATCCTGCAAAGCATTTGTACCCTGATCCTTTGATGAAATCATACTCACCAGCTGTACCAACCCATCTAGAAATTTTTTTAATAAAACCATATTTTTTATGTATTTTTGGTGATTTCATAACATCCATTTTCCAATTCAGTTTTCAGAGGATACTATTCACTCTGTCCCTTTCCCCCCCCCACCCCATACCATCCCAGATATGCCCATTCTGCCCGTGACTTTTCTTGAATCTTTCTCTGCCTTTTTTTGTTTTGTGTTTGTTATCATTTTTTTAACAATAAAATGATAATTTGTGAAGTACAAGCAAGATTGGTATAAATAAATGTTCTCTGTATAATTTTGCTGTCATATAGTATCACCTGGTAGCATCTCTTTCACCTATAGGATAGATTTAACTCAAAATAACTGTTTTCACAAGTTAATCAACAACAGTATACCAAAACAGCTAGTGGTGAACTTGATGAAATCGTATGCCTTGATTCCCCCTATACGATATTATTAAAACATGCTTTTTTTTTTTTGAGACTCATGGGTAGTCTTTAATCAAAAATAAAAATTAATATAAGGGGGATATAAGATTAGATATGAAAACTTTTTGTTCAAAAAACCTTGCAATCCAAATTAAAACTAACTATGGGAAAGGATTTGTATGTTCCAACAGGCCAATACGTCACCAACTTCTTAAATGGCTGAGAAAGCAAATGCAGCTTTTGCAGTGAGTAGGATGTACCAGAAAAGTGCCAGCAGAGAGGATTACCCCTCTGGCATTGAGGGAAGAAATGCTCAGATTGCTGCAGACAACAGGCACCCCTCTGTGGATCCTACTAGTAAAACGACCATTTTTAATGATTCCTAGACGAAGCTTAGTTCTAGGTCCTGCAAAGGTTTTAATACAAGCGACTTTCTTATCTTAACTCTCCCCAATAGAAAAGGAAAAATATGAGATGATGAGGTTGTTCTCCAGCTGTAAGTTTGGATGCCAGTATGTTTGATAGAGGTATTTCTCTTCGTAAAATCAGTAAAATGCCTTCTTTAATTGACTAATGGACATAGAAACTCTGAAAAGGATTATCTCTATTCCGAACCAAATATAATGCGTAAAGTCTCCCTTAAAGAGCCTAATGCGCATTTTAACAAAAATATATTTACTACAGGAGCTCTGGCATCAACAATGGATTATCTCTCAAGGGATGTTGGCCAGGGGATCAAGCCACCCACAAAGGTCTCAAAGCTGCTTCCTGTCCAAACTGGGCCTAAATCTGCCAGGAAGAGAGGCAATAAGCCCTGCCTGTGAAGACTATGATATAAACATGGAGAAATGAATGCTATGGAGACCGCACTTGCAAGTATAACAGATGGCGTCTCTGGAGATGACCAGAGAGTGTCACCTTTCATGCCCAAAGCCACTAAATAATAATAAAGCAAATATAGGCTTCTTTTAGTCAAGCAAGACTCCTCCCGTCAGCACCAGGTACAACTCAATCTGCCTGGAAATACTGTGCAAGCAGAGGCAGCCATAAATGTTCTGTTATATCCCAAAATTCTAATTGGCATATTGCTCTTTCTCCTTGGAGGAATAAACCCACGGCTGATGCCACAGGAGCTTACATCTCTAATGGTTAGGAGATGTTATATAACCACATGAAGAACCTGCCATACTTAACAAGAAAAAATCGTAATTCAGGAATTAACATACCATCCAAACATCTGTGGGGATACCAAAGTAACCCTAAAACCACTACACAATTAGTACTGTTTAAATACCTCTATATTTATCAAATTGCGTGAGCTTCATTAGTAGGATCGAAAGGCTTATATTCATAACTGTTTAATACCTATATATCTAATTGCATGTGCCTTCATTAGTAGGATCGAAAGGTTATGCCTGGACACACTGTCAGCCCACGAAAGGAAAAAGCCTAAGAAATTGACTAGGACCAAGACATCAAGCTACAGATAAAGTAGACTGTTTATGCTTCTCATCCACCCTGTGCCCCTTTCTAAGCCTAGGGAACAATCCTAGGAAGAAGGGGGGTGTGTGATAGAATGTAAGGGCTATGATTGGGGTTAATGGTAAAACTACAAAAATATAGACTGGACACTCATTTGATCAACTTGATTGAACATACAAGCCCCCCCCCCCCTGCTGGATGGTGGGACCCATGAGCTGTGTGGGTTTGGGCACAACTGATTGCATATTTACTGATTTTAAATTCCTAGATTGTTTTACATATTATATTTGTTAGTTTCTAAAGGAAACATAAAAATTTTATCACCATTTTCCTCCAAGACTATCCAGGTACAAAGCAGGCTGACATTTTTGTGATGGTTAGACATGACAACTTGGGGTGAATTTTCAGTACTCTAGAGCAAATCCTTTCAAAAGACAAGCTGCTATCAGCAAGTACCTACACTGAGAGGTAAAATGTGATGGCCTACTTGGGTAGGGGGGCTAAAGACCTGGCCTTCATTTGTCTTAATTCCTGTTGTTTTTGCATTGTGATTCTAAGCCTGTTTTTCTCTTAAATGGAGTATTACTCTCTGATACTCAGTTGCTTCAAGTTTGCTTTTGCTCCTGCCTCATCATGGTCTGGAGACATCTGCTTTTCAGTTTCTGGTTACAATGTTATGGATAAACTAAGGGAAAGCATTCTGATATAGTCTCTTTGATGTTCTTTTTGGCAACTGTTTTCTGTGTTCCTTGTTCTCCAGATTATGGGTACTTAATTCAAGATTATATATGGTAATTCATAATATATATTTTTTTTAGTCCAGACAGAGAACACTCTTTAAATAATTTAGTTTGGGGGGCTGGAGAGATGGCTCAGTGGTTAAGAGCACCAACTGCTCTTGAAGAGGACCCAGGTTCAATTCCCAGCACCCACGTGGTGGCTAAGAACGATCTTTAACTCCAGTTCCGGGGGAATCCGATGCCCTCTTCTGACCTCCATGGCACTGCACGACATGGGTGCACCAACCTACATGCAGACAGTACATTCATACACATAAAAAATAATAAAAAAATTAAAAATAAAGAATTTAGTTTTGGAGCTAAGAGACTTACCTTTTTTCTAACTTAAAAATAAATATATGGGTGGAAAATTTATATATTTTAGGAAAAGGGTCAGAGGCAACATTTAACAGGATGTTACGGTTCAGCCCACAAGAGAGCCAGATCAGAAAACCTTCCCTAACCTGTATAATCATTATATGTTGGCTAATTTCCTTAATGCATCAGGGCCAGCATTTTCTTCAGTGGTTTCATGTACGATGGGTCCTGCAAAGGCAGGATAAGAGTAACCAGGAAAAGTACAAAAAAGAAAAAAAAAAAGCATCAAGGTCACAGGGCATTCAGAGAGTCACATTGGTAAGAGCAAATAAATCTGAATAGACTCCCCTTTTCTTAGGGTCACTAGTTAAAAAGGAGAAGATCCAGATACCTAAGCCTACACCAGTGATGAAGGGATAGGGACTAAGTCAGTAAGGTCGACTTTTGTCATGATCACTCATGATAAATAGATGAGAATCTCTGGAATACACTTTGAAGAAGCCAACAAAAGAAGGTTTGGGAGACATTCCAGATAAGTTCTTTTGTACTAAAGAGGGGTAGCCAGTTCAAAGGATAACTAGGCTATATTCTTACCCATTTGGATCTCCTTAATCCATAGACCATAAGAAAAAACTGATGTCTTTCTGCATTCAGACATGGTCTAGATTTAGAGTAGAGGAAAAATATTGGACCGTAAAGGAAAATATAGTGGGAGAAGGGAAGTTATTAAATCTTTCAGGTTGTCATCTCAATGAATAGACACAAACAACTGATTGTGGGTATAAGTTTCATGCATCTGGTCACCTCATGGATAGCCATGAGAGGGAGAATCTCAGCTCTGACATTCTTAAAGGCAGATATGTCTGTCAACCTGGTCCTCCTTGATAATGGATGTTCACTGCAATGTACCCATGGTTTCATATAGTTTGGCAATATCAAACAAGGTGACCTGTTAAAATCAAATGTTCTGTCTCTGTCAATCCTTGTTCCCAATTAAGGACCCAGCAGATAAAAAGACTTCCCTATACAAATGTGTACAGTTTATAAAAAAAGAACAGATATTTCCAGTCCTGCCAGTAATCACCTGACTCAATATCTCTCCTGTCCAGTGTATAAAACTGAGTTAAATCTAAAGAGTAATGCCTTTTGTATAAATTATATTTGTAAATTGTCACACAATGTTTGAGCTCACTGAGAAACTGACTTGGGAGATGAGCTGGGCCCTCTCACTTCAGGCTCAAGCCTGTTATTTCATGAATTTCTTCAAGATTCTTGTCCAGGTTCATACTGGCCCCCTGAACCTATGACAAGAAAAAGAGGACAACAACCAAACAGCCTAAAGGCATCACACACTTGAGAACAGCTAAGGGTTCAACTTATTTCAACAGAAGTTATTATTTATCTCACTGAATAAAATGTATATACAAAAAGTAACTAATGGGATTTCTCTATTTTGGCACAATGAGTAGAGTAACTAACACAGACTAATTCAAATGTATAGTAAGTACAAAGATATATTTAAGTGCTTTATTAAAGAACCAATAGGACAGATTATTTAAAGGGACAATGCATAGTCCATGGAGAGGATAGTGGACCTGCTGCCTACAATTCCTCAGTGAGTAATTACAGCATCACACTTTTCCTTACTTGATTATACTGTTCGTAGTGAACATCTATTTAATGTTTTACTCTGCACCTACTGCTTCTTTCTACCTACTGTGTATACATCTCTGAAACTTAAAGCAAGGTTTTGGTAGACCACTCTCTAAACTACATAAAATGAAAAATATTTCAAATGTTTTATTTTCTATAAGGTTTACCAGCAAACTTATAAAATCGCAGTGTGTACACAGGTAATTTAGATTCTATGCTGTTTTATAATAAGATGATACTGTACAGCATTCTCCTGAGCCAAATACCTGTCATCTCCATGATTTCACCTGTGCCTCCTTGCAAAACATCATCACAATTGAGCTCATTGACTATTGTGTTCCCTCATTAAAGAAGGGATAAGGAGGGTCATTGGACCTTCACCTGAGTATCCAGCTATACTTCACAGCCAACTGTGTTGTTATTATTATTTGCTGGAGAATGTTAAAGCAAATCTAAATGGTTATATACTTAGACCACTAAATACACATCTAGTAGATAAAGCCTTTAGAATAGTATTTCAACTATCAGAACCAACAGAATTAATAATCCTTAATGTCAGAGCTGGAGAGATGGCCTAGCGGTTAAGAGTGCCGACTGCTCTTACAGAGGACCCGGGTTCGATCCCCAGTACCCACATGGCAGCTGAGAACCATCTGAAACTCCAACTCCAGGAGAACTCCAGTTCCAGGGGAATCCGATGCCCTCTTCTGATCTCCGCGGCATTGCACGACACGGGCGCACAGACCTGCACGCAGACAGTACATTGATACACATA
>VZQC01006146.1:122167-132380 GCA_009823505.1 Rhizomys pruinosus | reverse complement strand
ACTATTTCTTTTAAAGCCCAGAAAGTTGCCCTTTCAGAAATTAAGCTTAAGGGCTAGAGAGAAGGCTTAGCGGTTGAGAGTGCCAACTGCTCTTGCAGAGGACCTGGGTTTGATCCCCAGCACCCACATGGCTGCTGAGAACCTTCTTTAACTCCAGTTCCAGGGGAATCCGAGACCCTCTTCTGACCTCTGCGGCATTGCATGATATGAGTGCACAAACCTACATGCAGACAGTACATTAATACACATACAAAAATTAATTAATTAATTAATTAATTAATTAATTAATTAGGCTTAAGTTATAGAATGTCATTTAAAAAATACCATGGCTTGTGCAAAGCAGACTGCCCCTAAATCCACCAGTGGTAAATCACCCAGGAAACAACTGGCTACAAAAGATGCTCGAAAGAGTGCGCCCTCTACTAGAGGGGTAAAGAAACCTCATCCGTTACTGGCCTGGTACAGTGGCATTCTGTGAAATTAGATGCTATTTGAAGACTTCAGAACTTCTGATCCACAAACTCCCCTTCCAGCATCTGGCGCGAGAAATTGCTCAGGACTTCAAAACAGATCTGCAGTTCCAGAGTGCAGCTATTGGTGCTTTGCAGGAGACAAAGGCCCTTTTTGAAGATACCAACCTGAGTGCTATCCATGCCAAATGTGTAACAATTATGCCAAAAGATACCCAGCTAGCACACCGCATATATGGAGAACATGATTAAGAATCTACTATAGGGGCTGGAGAGATGGCTCAGTGGTTAAGAGCACCAACTGTTCTTGCAGAGGACCAGGTTCAATTCCCAGCACCCATATGGCAGCTGAAAACCATCTTTAACTCCAGTTCCAGGGGATTCGACACCTTCTTCTGACCTCCGCGTCATTGCACGACATGGGTACACCAACCTACATGCAGACACACTCATACACATAAGAAATAATTAAAAAAAAAGAATCTACTATAAGGGGAAATATTTCTTTCTAAATTTTTTCCCTCTTCTTCCTATTATCGGTAGTTCTGAATGTTAGATACGTTTTTTTTCACATGATCAAAAGGTACCTAAGTATATAATTGCGAGTGGAAAAATAGGGGACAGAAATCAGGTATTGCCATTTTTCCATTTTCTTTTGTGTGTGAATTTTTAATATAAATGCAGGATGTAAAGCATTAATGCAAGTCGAAATGTTTCTGTGAACAAGTTTCAACAGTTCAACTTCATAACAATTATAGATAAACCTGCCAAACTTTTCTGGACTATGCCAGCATTTGGATTTTTTTTAATAAGTAAATTTCTTATTGACGTCAATTAAACGGTGTTTGTAGCCTTTTTATTATACAGTAGATTCTATCCATTCACTATACTTTTTCTAACTGAGTTGTCCTTCATGCAAGTACATGTTTTTTTCTTTTTTTTTTTTTTTTTTTTTTTTCGGTTCTTTTCAGGAGAATAGGGGTCTCCTTGTAGTCCCCAGCTGTCCTGGAAACTCACTCTGGTAGACCAGGACTGGTCTTGAACTCAACAAAATCCACCTTGCCTCTGCCTCTCAAGTGCTAAGGCATTAAAGGCATGTGCCACCAACACCCGGCACAAATGTACAGTTTTTAAATGTTGTCTGTCTTCTGTAGCTGTTTCCTGTAATGTTTGCCTATTAAAGATCAAAATATATTAAAACTTATAAAAAAATTATTTCCCATTGATGATTTTGTTCGTAATAAGAAAATGCTAATCAGTTGTAAGACTTCAAGTTTTGGCCTAATTCAGCAGTGCAATGGTCACCTATAGTCAAGAAAGATAAGCCCACAATTCTAACCTAAAAATTAAATGATGGCTAATTTCTTTTTCTTGCTGTCTAGAAACGGTTTGGGAGGGAACTCACACTGTGATGCTAGCCACTCCAACAGCTGTCAAAGTCCATAAAAACAAATCCTGTGTTCATCGCCCTCAAGTTGAGCCTTGGTGACCAAAATAAAAGCAAGAAGGAAACCAGTGTAGATGGATGGTCTCGGAAGTCCTGTTCAAGAAATTCCAATAGACTAGAATTTGGACACTTGAAATTTCCCTGTTCTGCCTTTTTCTTGTTCCCTGTCTAAAACTTATAATACTAAGTACTCTTGCCATTACTTCTCCTTCACATCTCCCAGTCACCATTCAAGGAATTTCTTCTCTGCCTTCAACTAACAGTTACACAATTTGGTGGTCTTTTAGCTAGACAGACCCACTGAGGAATGTCCCAATTACCACACCCTGTGCCCCTATTCAGCCTGTAAAAAAAATCAGGGCACTTGGCACCCCAGTTCCCTATTGGCAATTGGGGTAACCTGTCCAGAGGGTGATGTGATAACAATCGGAGGTAGAAATTGGCTAGGCAGTTTAGGGTAAAATATACCACAAAGAAAAGTAGCCAGTTTACTGGCTAAAAGCCAATATGTCCTTGAGTCTCTTAGCAACCTGGTCTTTGGCAAAGGATGGGAATGTCAAAAGCATTTGGGACTCTTATATAATCCCTGAAGGATTTTAGGGTCACCTCTTCTGAAGGGGGAATGTTACTGTAGCAAACAGCTCCCATAAGATCACCTGATAAACACGATGGAATCTGTAGCCTATCCATGAAAAAAATCTATCTTTCCAGTTTTATTGGTCAAACAACTCATCATGGGACCACCCCTGCGAAGGCCAGTTCACCTTAACTTATGCTAAATAGATGAGCACAGTACCCAGTGTGTTGATGAAATAGTGTGCTCTTCCTGCCTGGAGTCTCAACTCCCAGAGCAGTGCTTCTCTCAGCAACGTTTCTGAATTCTTCAGAAAAGCATCATCTCTCCTTTTCTTCTTCAGACTCCTTTCTGAACATGCTTTATTCAATGTTTTGGGCTGCCCTAACATCTTGTATCTCTTTACTTTTTCTCTAAACCTTCCTTCTCCTTGCTATATAGCTGACTGCCATGCAGCCTAGCCTCAATGACCTCATGGCCTCCATGGCCTCATGGCCTCCACGACCTCATGGCCTCATGGCCTCATGGCTTTTTTTTTTTGCACCCCCCCATTCTCCTCCTCAACCCTATTGCTGAGATTCCCAGTTTTCCTGCCATAAGGATTTTTTTCTTTAAAATTCTAATAAAATTTTTCAAAAGCCAAAAAAAAAAGCTATTCTTATAAGTAGTACAAAGTGGTAGCAAGCTGACTGGTTTCATATGACATTTTCCCAAAGTATCACCACGAACCCATTTTTATTACTATAAACATGTTTATTATGCTTTCTACCTAGAACTGATATAAAACTTAGAATAAAATGACATCTCCTATAAAGTTGGGAAGTCCTCTTGTGTCCTGTCAGCAACTACCTTGATTTTCAGGTTCATTCTCTTATTTCTTTCACAGAGACCAGGCAAATTATGTCAAAAATATATTCTATGAAATACTTCAAATATTTTAAGATAGGTAATGTAGTGGTTAAGAGCGCCGACTGCTCTTGCAGAGGACCCGGGTTCAATCCCCAGCAAGTACTTAGCACTTTCGAGGCTGGAGAGATGGCCTAGTGGTTAAGAGCAATGACTGCTCTTGCAGAGGACCCACGTTCGATCCCCAGCACCAACATGGTGGCTGAGAACCCACTTTAACTCCAGTTCCAGGGGAATCCAACACCCTTTTCAGACTTCCACGGCATTGCACGACACGGTGCACAAACCTACATGAAGACAGTACATTCATACACTTAAAAAATAAATAAAATTTTAAAAAATGTACTTAGCATTTTCTATTGTAATATAGAATTTGTCTTTGTGTAATATTTTATGTTTTTCATCTGACTTTTTACTTCAGTTTGTTGGAAGGCTAAATTATGAATTCTGGAAGCAGAACACTGGCTGAAAAACTGAGCTATGTGTACTTAATAAACCATGAATTTTGCATATTTATCATATTCATGAAAAATAAGTATTTAAAAAGTGTGGCACCAGGATGTACCTTGATCTCACTATAAAATTATATTAAGGCTGACACTAATCAATGTATTTTGAAAAATACATTTAATAATCTGCCAATCTAACTATCTGATGGGCATTCTCTCATCTTTTACTCTGTTCTAAAAGTTTTAAAGAAAGTCAGTATCTGTATATTCCTGAAACTGAGCTCTTTAGGAGATTAAACATGTCAATAAACATAACTGAGTAAATTCAGGCAAACCTTAACAATCTCAATAATTCAGTCCCAAGTTACTAATATGTTATCTGTTTGGTTTTTGAACATTTGAAGGGTAGTATATAATAATGTACATCAAAATTGCTTCTGTTTAACTAAGAGAATGGAAATTATTTTTTTGTCTAATATCAAATACTATTAACAAAGTCTATAAAGCCTGCTTACTTCAGCAAACAGTTCTCACTGAATGTGTTATTTTCTAGAAATTACTCCCCTCTAAACTAATCCTCACATGGCTTCTGTTTATTTTCTTCTTAATTCTATAGGGACTTAATACCAATATTGGATGATAAAGTTATTTCCTTAGAATCAGTGTTACAGATAACACTTAGGTTCACAAGTTAGCCTACTGAGGCCTAATTATTCATAATGTAAGCATTTTTTCATTGGCTTCATATGGAGTTCCTCCAAGGAAGGGAAAATGTTCTAATGATCAAGCAACTGAATAGAATCTAAGTGAATCATGGTCTCTGCTAATGTAATCTATAAAGTGCTCAAGATTGTTTCTACTGCATAGTCAGATTAAGCTGTGGGCACTTCTGTTTCCTAGATTGTTGAAGCAGCATTGCTAGCATAATGCCTGAAGAACATTCTTCTTTTGCCAAAGGCAAATTTGTAAAACAGGAAATTGTCTGAGATTCAACTAAACTCTCCTCCTTACCCTCAGTGCTCCACTCTCCAGGGAAGCAATGTTGTATTAGTGCTCTGTATATTGCAGTGCTCCACTCTCCAGGAAAGCAGTGTTGTATTAGTGATCTCTGTATTGCAGAGCTGCCTCCATATCCTCAGTGCTCCACTCTCCAGGGAAGCAGTGTTGTATTAGTGATCTCTGTATTGCAGAGCTGCCTCCTTACCCTCAGTGCTCCCCTCTCCAGGGAAGCAGTGTTGTATTAGTGCTCTGTATATTGCAGTGCTCCACTCTCCAGGGAAGCAGTGTTGTATTAGTGACCTCTGTATTGCAGTGCTCCACTCTCCAGGGAAGCAGTGTTGTATTGGTGATCTCTGTATTGCAGAACTGCCTCTTTACCCTCAGCGCTCCACTCTCCAGGGAAGCAGTGTTGTATTAGTGCTCTGTATATTGCAGTGCTCCACTCTCCAGGGAAGCAGTGTTGTATTAGTGATCTTTGTATTGCAGAGCTTCCTCCTTACCCTCAGAGCTCCCCTCTCCAGGGAAGCAGTGTTGTATTAGTGCTCTGTATATTGCAGCGCTCCACTCTCCAGGGAAGCAGTGTTGTATTAGTGATCTCTGTATTGCAGAGCTTCCTCCTTAACCTCAGTGCTCCAATCTCCAGGGAAGCAGCATTGTATTACTGACCTCTGTATTGCATTGCTCCAGTCTCCACGGAAATAGCATTGTATTTGTGATCTCTGTATTGCAGAGCTTCCTCCTCTTCTGTAGGCAATTTATTTTTCTGAGATTCTGTAAGTTTTCCTCTTTCAAATTCAAAAGTTTCAATCCCTTTCAACCTCTAACATTGTATTTTTATTAGCATGTCAGTTTATTGGTTATTACTTGCTCCATGTTTCTTCTAAGAAAAGGAACATATTTCAGAATGTAAGTCTACCATCATCTGAAGCAGTGTTTGGTTTAACTATCATTCTTTTCTTAACTACCTCCATGAAAGAAGACAGGTGATGATTTACTTATTGCACATGTTCCTTATCTCATTGAACAAAAGTAACAAGTCCTAAACTGCTGTAGACCCAAGTTCTAGTTTTATGGTACTGCTGATGATTACCTACTCAGAACATTGTGTCTGTAGACCAGCTGCACCAGCATATTGTAGATATGTGAGAATTAATAGATTCTCATCTTACTTGAAACATTCTGAATTTTTTGCAAGATCTTTCAGTGAATAACAAATCTTGGAAAACACTGAGCCAGACTGTACCATAAGGAGAAAACAATAAACAAACAAATCCACATGCCAAAGACAAAGAAAAAACAACATGGGAAAAACTCATAATAAATCCACACCAAACTCTACCAACCTACAGAAGATTCCTACAAACAAGATCTCCCTGGAAGGAACCAAGACATGGAACTTAGATGGACAATTTGGTGGACATATTCAAAGAAATGAGAACTAAGGAAGAGAAGAGAAATTCAGAAGGACCAAGAGAGTGATAATGGCAAACGTTGGAAAGAACTAGAGAGAGAATGAAAAACAAGAAAGACTTAGAGGGAGATAATGACAAATGTTGGAAACAACTAAAGGGAAAAAAATGACAAACTCTGGAAGTGGAAATGCTGAAAAAATCAAGCCAAGAAACGAGAAAAGAAAATGACCAATGAACCAAGGAGCTACAAGATGAGAAATGACAGCTCCAGAAGGAATGGAAATATAAAGAAATCACAGGATGAAATGAGAAAGGAAATTGAGCATTCATCTAATCACAGGAAATGATGGGAAAAAGCCTCAGAAACAGAATGGAAGAAGCAGAAAACACAATATAAAACCTTCAGGATAACACCGAGCAACTAGAATGCTCAAGTAAAATTATGAAAAATTTAAAAACACACAAGAGTAAAAGAACCAGGAAATGTGGGACACATGAAAGACGAAACCTCCACATCATAGGGATAGAGAAGGAAAGTATCNTTTTTGAGTCTGCTCTTTATCCCACACCTTCTGTTTACCTATGTTATGAAACTCCTTTTTTAATAAGACTAAGACTCCTAAGCGGGGACAATGATTTTCCAACGGTGTTATTCAATGGCCTTGCTGGGACTTCTCATGATTTTTGGTAAAACTTTTTATGCTTTTAATTCTTTAATTAACAGAGAAAATTAACCTGTGCCTGCATCCCTAGAGGTTATCCATATTGTTTTTTGTCAGTTCCATTGTTGGCTTATTTTGACTGAGTAGAATGTTTTATAATTAAGAATTTAAGTTTCATCATTTCTTCTACTACACATTTTAGTAATTTCCTAAGCAGTTTCCCTGGAGACTACAATAAAATTCATATACATGTGTTCATGTTGAAGAATATATTTAATATATCGCTTTAAATGCATTATGAGTTGTTTTGTGATTTATCATCTATCGCAAAATATGTGAACTCTGACACTTTGGAAGAAGTATCAGCAGAAATGTTAGTTACATCAAATTATTGATAATTTTGTTGAGATATTCTATATTCTATACTACAGCTTGTTTAGTTTTAAGGCATTTTTAAAAATTGTGACCATTGGAAAATTTCCAAATATAGTAGTTGTGGACAACTGTACAATTGTATAATTTTACTAAAATTATTGAACAGCTAAATAAATTTTGTGAGATGTGAATCACACATAAATAAAATATTATAAGTTTGTTAATGTTAGAAATGTTTATGAAGCACATAACACACACATATATACATATGAAGTATATATTTATAGATTAATTTCCTAAATTACTAAAATACAATTAAATATAAAAGTTGACCTAGATTAAATATTTAAAAAAATCTTGATGAGATGCATTCCAGACACTGGGCTAAAAGTATGCTAATTCTCTGTTGTATATTTGCATATCCATTTACTTTAAAACATTATTTTTTAAATTAATTGTTTAGAAACATATTTTAGGCAATAGCATAACTTGTAATTTTGTGCTTGAATCTGTGAGACAGACATAAAAATAGACTTACAGAATACTCATATGAGCAATTACAATGATTTCAATTTATAAGCTTAACTTGTTTATGCGATTTCCTTCTTATAGATTTTTTTAAATGTTTGTGTATATCATAGGCCACATATTAATATATTGTTTTTATTTTCAAGGACAGACTCTACCTGAGGGTGAAAGAATGGAAAAATAGTCTAAGCACATGGCACTAAGAAACAAACAGGGATTTTAATTCTTATATCTGACAAACAATACTTCAAATTAAAACTAGTGAGAAGTAATAGAGTCACTTCATTCTAATCAAAGGAACAATTGATGAAGAATATATTTCCATCATGAGCATTTATGCACCAAACTCTGTTTCACCCATTTTCATAAGAACAGTGCTACAGAAATATAAGATACAGGTTAACACCAACCGTATCACAGGTGACTTCAATACCTCTCTATCTCCAATGGACAGTTAAGTAGACCAAGAATAAACAGAGACTTTTGAATTAAATGATGCCATACATCTAAGAGACCTGACAAATTTCTTCCAAATATTCAACAAAAGCACCAAAGAATGCACTTTCTACATAGCTGTCCCTGTAAGTTTCTCTAAAATTGACCACATACTATGCATAAAACAACCCTCAATAAATACAATAATTGAAATAATTCTATCAGAACACAATGCAATGAAGCTTACAATCAGCACCTAAAGGGGCCCTAGAATCTACACAAACGCATATAGTCTAAAACACACCACACACACACACACACACACACACACACACACACACACCCCTGAGTGATGAATGATTCAAAGAAGAAATTAAGAAAGAAATAAACATATTCCTAGAATTAAATGAAAAGGATAGAACAGCACAAGAAAACCTGGGACACTTTAAAAGTAGCCCTAGAAGGGAATTTTTAGATCTAAGTCCAGCACAAGATTTATGCTCCAGAGACCTGTAGTACAGCCCAGCGCCTCCCTCTGGCTCCACACATACACACACACACACACACACACACACACACACACACACACACACACACCCCTGAGTGATGAATGATTCAAAGAAGAAATTAAGAAAGAAATAAACATATTTCTGGAAATATTAAATGATAATATAACACTTTAAGATTTCTGTGACATTTTAAGGCAAGAGGAATTTGGACCTTTATAGTGATAAGTGCCTACATCAAAATAAAGAGCACACATGACATAACAGTACAACTCAAGAAAAATACAAACTCAAACCTACAAGACAAGAAAATCTCACAGATCAGGGCAGAAATTAATGAAATAGAGACAAAAATATGAAAATAAAGCATACAAGATTTATTCCTTTCAAAATTTAAACAAGATAAACAGTTTAGCCCATTTAACCAAAGAAAAAGAAGGAGCAAATTCAAATTAAGAAAATCAGAAAGGAGAATTATCACAACAGACAGGATAAAAGGGAAAGGAAAACATAAGCCACAACATTACTAGGGAATACTTTAAAAACGTATACTCTATATTAAACGTGAAAATCTAAAAGAAACGAATGAAGTAGAAAATTCATGGAAACCCTTAAAGCTAAATCAGGAAGTGATCAACCACTTAAACAGACTGATAATGAATAAAGAAATTGAAAGAGCAATACAAAAACTTCCAATTAATATAAACTTCTTTTTAATAACCCACTGATACTAGTTTATGCTGCTCATATACTCACAGGTTTGGTGCCACCCATTTGGGTGTGATTGACCCATTGAGGATCACATCTTTTTTTAAAATATTTTCACTAATTTTATTTATTTCTGTATGTGTATGAATGTACTATCTGCATGGAAATCTGTGCACCCGTGTCATGCAATGCCTCGGAGGTCAGAAAAGGGCGTCAGATTCCCCTGGAACTGGAGTTCTCCTGGAAATGGAATTTCAGACGGTTCTCGGCTGCCACGTGGGTGCTGGGAATCGAACCCACGTCCTCTGTAAGAGCATTCGGCGATCTTAACGGCTAGGCCATCTCTCCAGCCCAAGGATCACATCTTTAAACAAAATTGAATCTTCCTCTTTATAACCTATCAGTCACAAATATCTCTTCAGCTAGAGTGGGGGAGCTTCTGAGCCCCTCATTTTATATGAACTTTGAAAACTTATATATCAATTACAAATACATGAAACGCACATGCAATTAGATATATAGGTATTTAAACAGTATAATATATAGCCTTTTGGTCCTACTAATAAGCACTCGCAATTGGATATATAGGTATTTAAACATTACTAGTTGTTATGGTAGGTTACATTGGTATAGACACAGATGTTTGGATGGTATGTTAATCCATGAATTACATTTTCTTCTGTTAAGTATGACAGGGTCATCGTGTGGTTTATAACATCTCCTAACCATTAGAGGATGTAAG
>VZQC01006146.1:87383-108099 GCA_009823505.1 Rhizomys pruinosus | reverse complement strand
ATATATATATATATATATTATATATATATTCAAGTGTTTATCTCATCTCATAATTTTATATGTAATGAAATAGCCATGAGAAAAGTGTTAACTGTGGGCCAGACAGACACAAATGGCTAAGCAGTTAAAAGCACTGGCTGCTCTGGTAGAGGACCAGGATTTGGTGTATGTACATGTATGGCTTATAACAACAGCTATAACTCTAGTTCTAGGGAACCCATGGCCTCGTCTGGCCTCTGTGCCTATTTTACAAAAAACACATACACATAAAATTAACTAAATCTTTAAAATATCAAATTTCTATCCTGGCCCCTAGGCTCAGTTATCATTGCAGAAAAGGGATCAGAAAGACTGTAAAAATAAAAAGTGGTAGAAGACCACAGAGAAAAGTCTTCTGGACAGCTGGTCAGTTTTGCCTATGATCTCATAGCAATGGTGACAGCATGCACAAGTCCAATGTAAGATCAAATCAGACAAGTTCCCAGTATAGGCATGAGGAAGTGATTAAGAAATCAGTTCCTCTGCAACCAGTAACTAACAAGAGCTCCTCCACTTGGAGTCAGACCTCAGAGGCATCCTCCCAAATTAATGTTAGAATTTGAGTGGCATGACCTTATGCAGGTAACTACAAGTGCCTTTAATTGATATATCAGCATCCTTGTCATGTCCAGAAGTGTGCATTTCACAGCTCTCCTCCTCATCTGTCATCTCTTATATACTTTCTACCCATTTTTCCATGATATTACCTGATGCTTGAATGGTAAAGGTTATTACAGCTGAAAATTCACAAATATTTGCACAAACCACTACCTAATTTTGAAAACAAGTTATTCTTACCAAAGTAGAGACCAACAAATATCTATATTTGTAATCATAAATATTTATAAGGAAGATTGATGCCATAGCCATTAAATATAAAAATCAACAGAAACCCCTAAGGGCTTGTATTCTCCCAAGTTACTAGCTTTTTAAAGTTTTCAGTACCAATCATGAAATACTTCTTGTGGAGCAGATAGCATTCCTAAACAGAAGGGGATTATTTGTCTTATGAAGGCAATGCCACTGTTACAACAGTGGATGTAATTTGCCTGGAAAGCCAGTAACATAGCATGCAAGACACAGCCCTGAGTGAGAGACCACTGAAGATTTTTCTCCCCTACAGGCCTACATAGTACTATCTAGAGATATGAAATCTAGCCAGCACTGAGGAATTATTTAAGTCATCTCCAGCTTGATTTACTATGAGCTTCTCTCAAGTTAATAGTGTTGTTTTAGGCACTTTTCTGTTGCTGTGATAAAACCACCATGATCAAGGGAACTTGTAGTAGCCAGTATGATGAGAATTATGCATGCACAGAGCTTGTCCCTCATCAACCTAACCTGCCCTAGGCAGGTGAGACCACACAAGGAGCCAAGTTGCAGACCTGGGCCAATCACAAGGTGACAAACCGACTGCACTAAGAGGAGAGCAGAATGCGAACAGTTCATAAACCCTAACCTTGCCTCCAATAAACAAATCCATGGCAGCTTGACCCTGCCTGTGTTCACCTAATTCCCAGGGTCTGTGTCTTGACTCTGTGGCTGTCAGCCACTTTTGGTCACAGTCAGACCACGAAATTCCCCAGCAGGCCTGGGAGATTGTCTACAGGAACTTATTAAAGGAAGAGTTTATTTGAGCTTAAGATTGACAGTTCCAGAGAATTAGAATCCATTGACTGTGTGTGGTGCGGGGAGGGAGGGGAAGGGGTGGATGGTGGCAGGGGCCCATTTCTTGACCACCAGTGCTTTCCATGTTTTCATCATTCTGCCCTACTATTTCCACTTTCTAGTCTAATTTTACATATGTTTTAATTTTTTTGATCTTTTTGAGATAGTGTCTCCCTGTAGCCCCGGCTGTCCTGGAACTCACTATGTACACCAGACTTCCCTCAAACTCACAGTGATCTACCTACCTCTACATCCCAAGTGCGAGGACTAAAGGTGTGCACCACCATGCCTGGCTACATATGTTTTATTACCTCTTAACTTTAGTGCATCCACCCCAATAGATCATTTCTAATTACCTGGCTTCTACATACGTTTCAGTTTGGAGCTGGAAAGTAACAGAGTTTATCTGATTATGAAGAAGTTTGACATCCATGAATTACTGGACATAGTGTTAGATGTAGAGGAACAGAGTAGGGCCTATCTGATGGCCCAAGTAAGGTGGATTACAGAGGAGCTGGTTGTTCTGTGGAATGAGACCCATACAGTAGTCTAAGAAAGCAAGATCCAAGAGGAACCCATGTTTATTCAGGTGGAAGAGATTGTACCTACATAGCAACCTAGAGAAGGGAAATCTCAGAAAATTGAGGCAGCTTATAGTGTGGGGTACTTAAGGGACCTATTTTTCTGAGCACAGAAGTGAGATCTAAGAGTAGGTTGTCAGCCTATGAAGTTCAAATAGCAGGGCCTATATGTGAGCACAGGTAATATAGAACTTGAGGAATTATGGAGTATGTCTAATTGAACTTTCTGAGCAATACAACTAATAAAGATTCAGGAAGAGCCTTTGGAGTAGAGTGGAGTATATCCTGAGTATTTGAATAGGTGAGATCTAAGAGGTGTGAGGCAGCCTATGGTGTAGGGAGGATCCAAGCTTATATGGATTCACATTCATATGGTAATGATATTTAAAATTGATGCCAGACGGTGGGATATAGGAAAGAAAAATCCAGAGGACTTATGGAGTAGAGGAGGAACTTTCTCTACGTGGTGACAAAAGGAATCTTGATCTTTGAAGAGGTGGGGTGAGGAAGAAGAAGGCCTATCTGTTGGCTCATAGAAGCTAGGATCCAGAGGAAATAGTGACCCACTGATGGGGGTTAGTGGAGGTTGTATAAAGGTTCAGTTTGTTTACAGGTTGGGAATTAGCAGAAACTGCCTGTTGGTGCAAGCATGGTCAATCTAAGAGGTGTCAGTTTCCTATCAGATAGAATAGAGAAGAAATACCTGGCATGGAAGGTCATCAAAATCCCAGAGGTACCAGTGGCCTATCAGAGAGACTGGAGGACAGACTACCTAGCAACACATGAAAAAGAAACCCTAGTAGAGATGAAAATCCTATGGTTTGGAGTACATGCAAGGCCTACCTAGCTGATGTAAATGAGATTTATAAGCTGCTAGGCAGTTTATTGATTGTGAAGTAACATTATCTGTCAGTATCTGATATGGAGATCGACAGAACCAATGAGGCGGGGTCCAGTGACAGGGATCAAGACCCAGAAGTAGCCAGGATGATTATGGAATATGGTAGCACATTGTTTAACCGGTGGTGTTGGTAAGTGAGATCCTGAAGGACCCAGATTCCAATTGCATGGGAAGGATCAGAGTCTGCCTGGCAATACATGGGAATGAAATCTGGGAGATGAGTGATGATCTATGATGTCTAAGAGCAAGATCTACCTGCTGTAACAAGAAAGTGAGATACTAAAGGACTTGGGCAGATTATAAGATAGGAAGGAACAGGGCCTAGGTATTGACCCCATGGAGATAGATTAGATAGGAGCTGGGTGGTCTGAAGAGTGAGGTGGAGTGGGGCACACTTATTTTTGACAAAAAGGAAGGTCCTACTGTCCCATAAGATGGAGTACAGCAGACATACCTGGAATTCCATAAAATTAAGACCTTGGAAGAGTTCTGTCTATGGTGTTGAAAGTGTATGTGATTTAACTATCGTAGCATGGATGGTAGATCTGGGAGTTACTGGTCAGGACATGTGGAAAAAGAGAGCGAAGCCGATTTGTCAACATATTGAATGAATTGTCAAAATACTTGAATTGAGAGAAGTTACGGTATTGTTGGGGTAATTTCAAAGGGGGACTAGGGAAGTAACATTTAAGTAAGGTTTAAGAGCCCGGGGGGGGGTGGAGGACTATGGGCAGTTTGGTACTGTTGGCCTAGTTGGAAGTGAAAGGGTCAGAGTGGATAATCAGGAGGACTATAACTTAGGTACCATTGAAAGCTCTTGATAGCCCAGGGTGTGGAGTATTTGCTTCCCAACCTGGTGGATCATCAAAGTGAGATCTGAGAAGAGCTGCATGTCTGATGGAGTGCAAAGGAATATAGATTCTCTGACACCACCTCGAATGGTGATCCATGGGGAAAAGAATGGTTAGTTGTATGGGGCAAAGTGGGGGCTTGCTTGACAATCCAGGAAATTGCAATTGAATGGATATTGGATGCTCTTTGTTGTCTGCAGGAGCAGAACCCTCTGGTGGAATACAGAAGAAAGATTTAGAGGACCCAATGAATGAGGAAAAGATCAGGGCCTACCTGATCCTGCAATAAAGCAAGATCCTTTATGACATGGGAAAATACAGGATGTGAGGAACAGATCCTGTTGTTCTAAGGAAGCCAGATTTCAGATAAGCTGGGTAGTCTGTGACATAAGATGCACTGAGGTATATCTGGAGATGTGGGAAATCAATGTTTAGGCAAGTCATGCATTGGAATGAGTGGGACTCTATCTTAGATCAAGCCAATGGAAATCCTAGTATGGATGCCAGTGATCTCTACCAGGTAAGTTTATCAGGCCACCTGAAATAACAGGGAATAAATAGGCCAGAGGTGGGAGTGGCATAACAGAGACAGTAGAGCAGTGTCTACTTGGCAGTTCACTAAAATCTTAGAGGATCTGGCCAACCTAACTTTTGGGACTCTAAAATGTAGTAGCAGATGGAGACTGAAAGTGCATGCATGGCTTGAGACTTTGCTGACTGAGCAGGGACAGCCTTATGTGCCCTGAGGTGGAGGGCATGGGGTGAGCATAGCAGCACAGGCTGTTTCATTGGCATTTGCTGCTACTCTTGGTGGCAAAACCCTGTCGCTGGGTTCCCCTCAGCAGATCCAACCGTCTGTAGAAGCAGCCTGGTTCATGCTGCAATAGGGAGCAATCTCCTAGGGTGGGTGTAAATGGACACAGGATTCTATCCCGAAACAAGGTCAGAACAGAGAATCGGTCCAAACAAACAAAGAAATTAGGAAAAACTTGAAAATTTGCAAGAAGCTAGAAGAAAGGGGAAACATGAGCAGAGTAAATTTGGAGGTTATAAACCCTTGGATAACAAAAGGAGTCACTGAAAGCCTTGGATTTGAAGATGATATTGTGATTGGGTTTATATTCAACCAGGTAGAAGTGAAAAAATCCATATTCCAAAATGATTCAAATCAACTTGACTGGGTTTTTCTATGGGAAAAATGATAGAGAATTTTTGGGAGAAATTTGGCCGGATGCTGCTGATACCAAAGGAAAACAGGGGGAAAATACCCCTTCTGTTTCGTGGAGTTAAGAAATAAGAGATACAGAAACACAGACAAAGGCATGCAAAATAAATACATATCTAGAAAAATCAGAGATGAAGATAAAGCAAAGAGGATAAGGAAGAAATGAAAGTAGCCAAGAGAAGAAATAGACTCAGCTCCATCAACACCCAAGCAAAGGGCCTCGCCATCTCCACAACCTACAATACCAGTCAAGAAAGCAAAAAGCCCAAATCCAAGCCTTGCCAAGAATTAAGATCAAGAAGGAGGTGGAAAGAAAAACAAAATCACAAAAATATATAAGAAAACATAGAAGCACAAATACAAGAAGCACAAGAAGCACAAAATAAAGAAAGAAGGCTATGGCTGCAGCTACCACAGCCCCTGCCATTCCTGCAGCCTTTTCTGCTGCCACAACCACTGTAGCACAGGAAGAGCATGAGGCAGCACTAGAGCCCAGAAGGAGACTGATAAAGTTCATATGAAGAAAACCTTGGTGAGTTAGAACAGTACCTGCAGGAAAAGGTCCTGGAATCCATTGAGGAAGTCTCAAATGTCCAAATAGTCTTAGGTGGAGATGTTTTGTTGAACAGAGACTAATCCTTTTCACAAAAGTTTTCTTATATTTTTAGTCAATTAAAGAAGGCGCTTTTACTGGTTTTATAAGAGAGTACCTCTACAATAGTTGTCTAAATTTTACAGTTGGGATGAGCGACCTCATCATCTTCATTTTTCTCCTTGTTCTATTGGGGGGTAAAAAAGTCTCTCATATCAAAACCTTTGGTGGCACCTAGAAAGGTAAGTTTCATTAGGACTCATTATATTATAGTTGTTACATGTAGGGGACACAGAGGGGTTCGATGTTTATGGCAATCATGAGGCTTGTCTTCCTTGGTATGTCAGAACGGGTCAACTTCAGTGAGCACTTTTTCTGGGACATCCACTACAATCAAAGCTGTACTTCTTTCTCAGCCATTTAAGTTGGTGACGTTTTTACCTTTTGGAACACACAAATCTTTTCCAATAGTTAATTTTAAAGATTTTGAATGCAAGGTTTTTTGAAGAGAAGGTTTTCAATGTCGTCTGTATCCTATCCCCCCCCTTTTTTGATAAACTTGAGTTTCCACAAGAACAGTTGGTGAATAAGTACGAAATAACTCTAGGAGGTGGAAGAAAGTCGTCAAAAATGCAGGCAAATCGAACCACATTTAGGGTTGGTGGGGGTGAGCTTAAATAGGGAATCGGAACAAGTACGAAGGTGAAGACAAAATACGGGTAATTGTGGTGAACAACATTGATAGTAAGGTCACGCATGAAAGAATGATATGCGCTCAGCGCTTAATGCGTGATACTGTACAACAGAGAAACTATAGCGAACATTTGTATGTTCCAATCACAAAGTTATTGCTGTACAAATTTATTACAACACATGGGGGACAAAGGGAGTTATAGCTCCAGTTATCTCAGGTGCATTACCATTTTGATCAGAGTCTGAAACCAATGTTGTGTAATATACACGTATTTACTTATTTAAGTCCTAAAACACCATGAATCCTGTAGACAGTGTCTAGGCGAAGCTGGGTACTTGGTGAACTCACGTAAATTATATATGCATGAATCGAATATACACCCGTGTCCTCACCACCCCTCCCGTCCTTCCCAATTCACCATTGCGGTCCATTTTCTGATGCAGACTTTCTGTAGTGTGTTGTTTTATAATACTAAGTCCTTAAACTATGCACTTAAGCAAAATATATCAATACGGGAGAGCTCTGATAACAGTAATGGATTATTCTACCAAAGGAGATGTTGTGGCCGAGGTATCTGTCCCACAAAAGGTAAAGGCCCCCTGCCTCCAAACTGGGATACCCACAAGAAGACAGGCATAAGGCCTCTGCATGAAGACCTGAACTTAACATGGGAAAGATGTGATTGAGACCACAACATGCAAGTGTACAGATGGCCTCCTGAAACCACCAGATATTGTTACCAAAGGCCACTAAACCTTTAAACCAATAAAGCAAATAGGGTCTCCTTGAGTCAAGCAACTCCACCATCAAACAGCAGCTACACCGCACCTGTCTGGAAATACTGTGCTGTAGAGGTGGCCATATCCCTGTATATCCCAAATCCTAATTGGCTATGGCTCACTCCTGAGGATAACCCATGGCTGATGCCACAACTTACATCCTCTAAAGGTTAGGAGATGTCATAACCACAGTAAGACCCTGTCATATTTAACAGGAAAAATGTAATTCATGGCTCAACATATCATCGAAACATGTTTTGTCTATACCAAAGTAACCTACCATAACTAATAATGCCGTTTAAGTACCTATAGGCTATTGCGTGTGGCTTTCAATAGTAGGATTGAAGGTTATTTCCCTGGACAAACTGTCAGCCCATGAAAGGAAACACCCAGAATTAACCAGGAGTCCAAGAAAACAGCTCCAGATAAGATGGCTGTTTGGGCTTCTCATCCACCTGTGCACCTTTTTAACCGAGGGAATAATCTGCGGAAGGAGGGCGTGGTAGAATGTAAGGGCTGCGATTGGGGTGAATGGTGAAACTACAGCAATGTAGTCTGGACACTCATTTGATCAACCTGATTGAACATACAACCCCTCACCCCCCGCTGGAAGGTGGGGCTGTGGGGGTTTGGGCACAACAGCCTGCAAATTGGTTTTACACGAAGGATGCTTGTACTCATGGATTATCACTTATAGCTAAAAAATGAAAAAAAAAACTGAGAGAAATATGCAGGACAGTTATGGTAGAATGAATGATCTCGGTTGGGGTGGGGGTGGGGGGGAACGGAAAGGGAAATATGCCTGAACTGAATTGGAAAATGATGTGTGAAATGCACAAAGCATCAATAAAAAAAAGATTTTTTCTTAAAAATATTAGTTTTGCCTAAGTTTGGTTATGTGTGCATACATGCCACATGTGTGTTGGGGCCTAAACAGGAAAGAAAATATTAATATATTACCCTGAGATAGAGTTACAAGTGCTACCTATTAAGATTCTGGGAATCAGAATCAGGTACTCTGGATGAGCACAAAGCACCTGTAAACACTGAGAAATCTTTTCAGCACTCTATTTTACTGGTATATGTTTTGAGTTCTTTGTCTATTCTTTATACTAATACTGATATAAAATTTTTATCTTTCAAACATTTTCTCATATTTCGTAGTTTTTTTCATTTATTATTGACAATTCCTCATGCTATGAAAAACATTTCATTTTCAAGAGATCTCACCTTTTATTACTGGCCATTTTTGGAGCATTTGGAGGACTAGTCAGAAAGTTCCTACTTATAGCTTTTTCTTGAAGTTTACACTCTGATATTTCTTTCTGATGGTTTCAGTGTCAGGTCTTATGTCAAGGTGCCTGACCCATTTACAGTTTTTTTTCAAGATGAGAGGTAACAATACAGTTACATTTTAGGTATCTAATTTTTCCAGCACAATTTGGTGCAGATGCTATCTTTTATCCAATGTGTAATTTTGAAACCTTTGTGAAAAATCAAATGGCCATAGTTGTATGGTCTTAGAATAACGTCTTTTATTCTATGCCATAAATGTACATGTTTGTTTCTTTGCAAACACCATGTTGTTTTTATTACCAGCGTTCTATAGTATAATTTGAAATTAGGTCAAATGATATCTCCTAAAGTAAATTTGTTGCTCAGGATTGTTTTTCTATCTGAGTTCTCTTGTGTTCCCATACAATTTTTAAGATTTTTTCTACTTCCATGAAGAATATCACTGAAATTGGAAGGGGGGTATTGCTGTGAATCTGTAGATTGCTGTTGGTGAAATAGACCTTTTCACAATATTGATTCCTCAAATCCATGAATCTGGGAGAATGTGTCTTAGGGCTTTTGATATTTATTTCAGTACTGGGGATTACAGCTTTTAATATTGTGTTTGGGAGAATTATGATAATCATAACAGTTGAAATCATCAGTATATACTTGTATCACACACCTTGATGACTATCAAGAATAGATTTGTAAGCTAATTCAGACCTTTCCCTCCCAAATCTCAGGGATCATTATGGAAGAGAGGACAGGGAGATTGTAAAAGTCAGAGGTGGTTCATGACCATAAGGAAAAAGAATCTTCCAGGTAGCTGGTCAATTACTCATTTAGACTCATAACAATGGTGGCAGTATACACAAGTCATATGCAAGCTCAAATCAGAAAAAAATCCCAGCATAGACACAGGGAAGTGGGTAAGAAATCTCAAACCAGCATAAGGAATTTTGGACAATTGATTGCTGCTGGGAGTGGAGAAAGACAGTGTCTAATAATTTTGCGACTTTTGGTAGGTCCAATGGACAAACCCACACTGAGAGACATTGGGGGACACAAATTGTACTTTATAGGCATATATATATATATATATATATATTATAATAGATATAGCAAACACACACACACTTTTCACTTTATAAAATATAGCTTGTGTTCTGGGAACATTCTCACGCGTGGACAAATATAGGGCTTGCTTTTCTAGTTATTCGTTTGTTTTGTGTTTTTCCTTATTTTATATTTTATCTAGAAGTCCTGCTAAGTCAGTAAGTAAAGAGACAAAGTTCATAAAATAGAGGAAAGGTCAAAGTTTTCAAAGAAATATTAAACCAAACTGTGTACTGCATTGGTGTAATGAATGGACTAAACCATGTTTGTTGGCTACCATATTTCTGAAAATAAAATCGTTAACATGGTCTGATAGGATTTTTTAAGTGAATATATCAATATGAAAAGACTTAAATATGTGAACATAATCATATGTATTTTAAAAGGAATAAAATTTATTAAATCATACTGGTTAAAGACAACCATAAGTTCTTTAGAGTAGTATAGACAAATTTTACCTACCTTTGTATTTGGATGTGATAAATTTCACATCTTTTTCTAGATATTATTTCTGTTTTCCCACCCTTTTAATCCAAGCCGTCCATGTTGTATGATTTGGTCAAGAAATACAGAAAAAGAAAAATGTGTCAAATACAATTTTAGTATCAAGAGACTTGATCTATTTTTACTCTGATTAGGAAATCCAGCATGCTTATTTAAACACTGCTGGCCTAGTCTGCTGGTGATATGTTTGAAACATAGAGAGAAAAGTTGGATATTAACTATTAAGTTCATTGCAAATTACAGAAACATCTATATGACTTAAACTTTAAAAAAATCCCAGTTTGTTTCAAAATATCCCTGATTATAATTTTGGAGTTATTTGGAATTTTTGTATACAGATGAACTTATGTACACTGTGAAGATAAATAGTAAGTTGATCTTAAAACCTTGTCTGTCTTTTAAAGTATCTACAATAATTTAGAATTAGGAAAGTAAAATTCTAGTTATTAGGAATAAGTTCCTTTACCATAATTTTATAAACGTATGGTATATAATTTATAATCATTACACAATATCATAGATAGTTAATGAACGGGAATTGTTTCTTTGCCAATGTGTATTTTGTCTCTCATTTGATAGATATTTTAAATCATAAAATTACATCTAACTCAGTTCTCCTTTCCATGTGGTAAATCATCACCATCAATCACATCTCTTTAGAAATACCTTCATATACAAACCTGTGCAAAATTCATATAGCCATAATATCTTAATATCTTTGTGAGTGACTTTCACTTAGAATGAACTATCATGGATATAATGCAGGAACAATTATATTGTGCTTTGCTCTTCTGTTTGATTCAACACTATATGAGTACTTTCAGGAACCTGCACATAACATACATTTTCATATGTAATATCATCCTATTTTCATTACACTGATATCATGATTTGCATCCCAGCTGGTGAGCATTTAAATAAACATAGCTGTTTTGCGTGCAGGGAGTTTTCTTATATTTCTTAGGAAAATCCTTGTATTTAGATAAACAGATCATCAGAGCAATATCAGTGTTTGCCATACAAACATAGCCTCCACTCATGATGTATTTTTTGTCAATGAAAGTTTTTGCTTCTCTGTCATGCCTAGTGAATTTCTTGAATGATTGCTAATATTTCATAATAACCAGAATTTCTGGATATCGCCATAGCTCTGTCTAATAATGAACTTTAGCACAGTCTGCTGATTTTATGCAACAAACAACAAAATAAGTGATATCATAATTAAAAACAGCTAGAAACTTATCTGCTGATAATTTATTTTGTACATTCATAAATCCTTTGAAATCATAAAGAGAAAATTATGCACAGCTTTAATTTTCACAAAATTTTAGAAGGCTTTTTATTGTTATTAAACTTTTTTCATACATCATAAATCGTTTCTCAATCAAATTTATGGTCACTTCCCTTTCCATGCTCCCCACCCCACCTGAGTCCCTGCACTCTGCCATTCATGTCCTGTATCTTTTTTGAGTCTTTTCAGAGTTTTTTTCCAGTTCTTTTGTTGCTATTGTCCTCTCTCACTTGTATTGCTTTCAGTGTATATATATATATATATATATATATATATATATAATTAATATATAATATGATATTTTTTTGTTTTTTTCATTAATTTTTTTTTTTTTTTTTTTTTTTTGGCAATTTTTTTGTTGTTGTTGTTAAAAGATTTATTTTTCATGAGGAAGTGTTTTAAGGGTTCCTCCTTGGCTCCCAAACAACCATCAATCTGCCCTTGTGCTCCACACTTGGGGCTTTCCCTCCCATGGCCCCCCCCAAATGAAGTCCATAAGCACACATCCTGTCTTGATCTTCATGTACTGGCCTCCATGATATAGCCTGGGTAGTCCAAAAATGGCAGTCTATATTCTGACAAGCCTGCAATCCCGTAGCTGGTCAGTCCAGCAGCTGGGTATCTCAGTAGCCCCATCTGGCATTGAAGGTGGATGGAGTTTGGAGAGACATGGCTTCAGTCCATATTAGAGGGTTAAAAAGCTGTGTCTCATGTCTTTGAGCAATGGCAAAAGCAATGGCAGCCACAGAGTGGATGTACTTGCCAGTAAGAATTGAAGACAGGCCAAACAACAGAGCTCTCTCTTTTTATTTTTGTCTTTTTACTAAGATCTCAAGATTTATATCTGAAGTACAATTTCTCAGGCCTTACTGATTATATTTCTGGTTATTTATTTATTTATTTATTTATTTATTTATTTATTTATTTTTGGATGCTTAAAGCCACACAGTTAGCCCAGCTTAACCAAGGTTTTTGTTTTCTTGAGGTCATTTGAGGATCTGGTCCTCAGGAGTCTCTCAGGATTTTTGGGGGGAGGAGGGTAGGAGCCTCTTGATTCTTTCAACTTTTCATTTACCAGTTCTATCCACTTGAGGACAAAATCAGGTCTTCATAGACCATGCTTCCTTTTTTGAAGCATGAACAGTCTTTCTTCTTTATAGACTAGACACTGGCTGAAGTCCCATTAATGGATCTCCAAGACCTCCCTGAACAGGAAGACTGGTGACCCACATTTGCAGGACATTTCAAGAGATGGCCCCATCCACAGTCCCCTAAGACTTGGTTGATCTCTGAGGGCAAGGAACAAAGTTATGCCTTAGATCCCTTGGCCAAACTAGTATGGGCATTAAGTATGGTTGTTAAGCACCCAGAAAGGCTAAGCTACACCAGCCTGATGCATATGGAACAACAAAAGATTCCAAATAGCCAAAGCAACCCTGAGTGAAAAGAACAATACAGGGGGGGATTTCTATACCAGACTTCAAACAATGCTACAGGGCTATAGTCATAAAAACAGCCTGGTACTGGCACAAAAACAGACCTGTAGACCAATGGAACAAAACTGAAGACCCACACTTGAGCACATACAATTTCAGCCACCTCATATTTGACAAGGGGGCCAAAAATACTCAATGGAGTAAAGACAGTATCTTCAGCAAGTGGTGTTGGCAAAACTGTATCACCACTTGTAGACGAATAAAAATAAAGCCTTACCTCTCACCTTGTACAAAAACAACTCCAAATGTATCAAAGACCTCAATATGAAACCCAAAACTCTGAAGGTGATAGAAGAAAAAGTTGGCAGCAACTTACAAGACATAGGCATAGGAAAAGACTTTCTAAATCAGACAGCAGCTGCACAGGAAACAAGGTCAACAATAGACAAGTGAGACCTTATTAAACTCAAAAGTTTCTGTACAGCAAAAGAAACAATCAGGGAAGTGAAGAGAAAATCCACAGAGTGGGAGGAAGCCTTCACTGCTGTTACATCTGACAGAGCATTAACTTCTAGAATATATAAACTATTCAAAAAACAAAGAAGAAAACAAATGACCCACTCAAAAGATGGAGTAAAGAGCTTAACAGAGACTTCATAAGTGAGGAAATAGAGATGGCTGAAAAACATCTTAAATAGTGTTCAACATCGCTAATAGTTAAGGAAATTCAAAGTAAAGCTACTTTAAGATATCATCTCACTCTGATAAGGCCAGAAAGGATCAAGAAAACAAATGATACCTAATGCTGGAGAGGGTGTGGGGGAAGGGGAACACTCATTCACTGCTGGTGGGAATGCAAACTTGTACAACCACTATGGAAAGCACTGTGGAGAACCCTTCAAAGGCTCTAAATAAGCTTACCACTTGACCTAACCATACCACTTCTGGGTATATATCCACCAGACTCTTCCTACTGCAGAGATACATGTACAGCCATATTTATTGCAGCTCTACTCACAATAGCGAAAAGCTGGAACCAACCCAAGTACCCCTCAACTGAGGAGTGGATTGAGAAAATGTGGTACTTCTACACAATGGAGTTCTATGCAATGGTAAAGGAAGACAGCATCATGAACTGTGCAGGTAAATGGATGGACCTAGAAGACATTATATTAAGTGAAGTAACACAGTCCCAGAAAAACAAATGACGAATGGTATCCTTCATATGTGGATGCTAGTGCCAATAACCCTGTTATAAAAATTTCTTGTGGAGAGGGATGCATATTAAAATATCAACAACAGAAAGACTGCACCAGAAAACTGACTGAAATGGTGAATCAGGAGGAGTGGGAGGGGCAGGAGAGGGACATGGGTCTATATTCGATTAATGTATATTTAATTGATGTGAGTTCAACAAGTATCCAATTTTGCCCAGACTCTGTCTACAGGTTACATGGTGTTTGAGGACTAAATAAAAGTAAATATGTGTATATTAAAAAAAAAGAAAGATGACATCATGAAATTTGCAGGTAACTGGATGGAACTAGAAGGTTTTATGTTAAGTGAAGTAACACAGTCCCAGAAAAACAAAAGAGGAATGGTGTCCCTCATCTGTGGATGCTAGTACCAAGTACCTACTTGTAAGGCAAACTGAGCAACATTAATGTTATAGCCCTCGTGATGTGAAAACAACTGTGCTCTTATATTGTGAATATTTAGACAGGTTCTAAAAAGCCTTCTTTAAGAAGAATGTTTAATGTTCATAACAAATTTCGGGGAACATAAACATATAGAATCTTTCCCTCTCATATGCACAGCTTCTTATTTTATCTTTACCCTTGTCAGAGTGATAGACTTGTTACCACTAGTGAAACTATTTTGAAAGTTTAATATTCATAATATTTTGTAATATGGATTGTCTCACCCCTCACCAGAGAAGTTTATTTTTGCCTTCAATGTGAATAAATGCAGAAAAACAAGGCTGGTCCAAGTTTAGAAAATAAGTGACAATGGAATGCTTAGACCTATTTTGGACATCTATATCACAGTACTTTCCCTTTATGGCTCAAGAAAAATAATGTTTAAGGAGGCAGAAATATGGTAAAGACTAAAGAGCAAGGAGGGCTGCTATAAAATAGGGTAATATGGACATGGTGGGGCCTTTGTTCTGGCTGCATGCACAAATCCTTTACCAGGTCAAGCTAGTCAACACTCCCCCACCATGGTGGGGGAGGAACTCACAAGGCACCCAAACCAGCTGTTGGCAGTTAAAAGCTATTAGGGGAGAGAGATTCAGTTCCCACCAGGGGTGTGTCCCCTGGTACTTTGCTCATGCTCTAGTCGATGGTTCTACACACATGTGGCAGCATAAGATGAGGTGGATTATAAAAATAAGTAAAAGAGCACATAAAGTTGGGCTGCTCTTAGAAAGAGATGTCCAGGAAAAGTAGAAGTTGAGTAGTAATGATATAAATATATTTTTGCGGGTCTGGAGAGATGGACTAGCGGTTAAGAGCGCTGATTGCTCTTGCTGAGGACCTGAGTTCTATCCCCAGCACCCACATGGCGGCTAAGAACCGTCTTTGACTCCAGTTCCAGGGGAATCCAACGCCCTCTTCTGACCTCTGCAGCATTGCATGACACGGGTGCACAAACCAACATGCAGACAGTACATTACATTCATACACATACAAAAGTAAATTTAAAAATTGTTTAAAAATATATTTTTGCCTTAAACAATTTTTAAAGAATCATAAATTTTACAAAATAAAGCAATACAATGATTTTAATCACTATTGTATCAATATTATCCCAATATTTTATGCTCCTATGTGCTCAAAAATACCATCTGAGGTACTGTGGTAAAGGGACTATTCAGAGGTAATTGATGTTGTTCTTTATTAAGCATTAATAAGATTAATCTGGAATATCTGCTTTGCTACAGTATAGNAAGAAGAAGAAGAAGAAGAAGAAGAAAGCCCTTTCTGAGTTCTTTTTTATAGACTATAGTGTCTGGAAGGATCATTGTCCTTCTGCTAGGGGGTAACTATATTATAATTATATATAATATATATGATATATTATATATGTATATGTAAATAATTATATATATTATATATGTATATGTAAAGAATTATGTATATCTATCTATCTATATCTATATCTATATCTATCTATCTATCTATCTATCTATATATATATATATATACATATATATATATTTTTTTTAATATTAACAATCCATTAATTTGGGGCACCAATATTGACTAGGTTCATTTGGAATTTTATTTATGTTATGATTGTATTCCTCATCAAATTTTATGTGTGGAAACAAGAAAAAATAAAATAATTTCTTGGTTGTTATAAAATGCCAAATATACATTAATGAATTTAATTCCAGAGATATCTGGGTCATTTTTAGGTAAATATAGACTGTTTCTTTGGAATATTTAAAGTATTTCTCAATTGAATACATGATGGAACAAACAAGAGTAGTAGGACCAGGGAGTACACCACAGATGAAAACTCATTGGAGCATAGAGAAGAAAGAGATCGTGTACTATATTAGCACCAATATTACCAGCAATAGGAATTCATTCCTCTGCTAAGTACTATATCCAACCTCTGTCTCATAATGGAAATTTGAATAACTACCAGTTGAAGTGGATCTTGAAATCAGATGACAACTCAGCAGAATTTGGAAGACTGTATGTGCTTATCCTTTGGAGTCTTACTGGAGACAGATTTAAATTTGAGCACAGCAGGGCATGGTGGCACTCACCTTTAATCCAGCACTCCTGAGGCAGTGGCAGGAGGATCTCTGTGAGTTAAGGCCAATCTGCTCTACATAGTGAGCTCCAGGCCAGCTGGAACTAAAAGGAGACCCTGTCTCAAAAAAGGACAAAAAATAAATCATGAAAAAAAAATGATTACAAAGTCTGGGTAGTGGCACACACCTCCTGAATCCCAGCATTCAGGAGGCAGAGGTAAAGGTCAGCTTATAAAGTGAGTTCCAGTCCAGCTGGTGATACAGAGAGACCCTGTCTAAAAAAACACCAAAAGCTTGAATACAAAGTAATTAGAGGTGATCACTAATTAAAAGGTAAATCATAACCAGAGCAAACATATATAGCCCTTGATTTGAGGTAAGCCGTGTTGTAAAATAAGCCCATTGAAAACCACCAGTGAACAACATCTATTTGGAGGAGTGACCAAAATACCACTCAATACAACCAATGTTGGAATCCAAATGATCCTTATTTTACATTATCCATTGGACAGACAAGAGTTCACAATGTCTGAGTAAAAATATTAAACCAAATATGATAATTACACTTTAATATCTATTATACTCCAACTTTCAATGCCCCACTTAATATAAAAATCTATGGGAATAGAAATTTTATATCACAGATTACAGAAAAATAAATAAAAACATAATCATATATGCCAACATATTAGAATCAATATACTAGTAAAAACCCTAATAAAATCCAATAATGACTTTCCAGAAACAGATGTAGTGAATGAATGAAGATGTAGGATATATCAGGAGTAAAATGGTAAGTCCTAAATATATAACATTGGAATTTTTATTCCATTTATAGTAATATATATTTTGATAAGGTTGAAAGGAAAAAAAAAAGGTCCCACATAAGAAAGTATGGCAATGAAATTGAATTCAGATCAAAAGAAAAACAGTATACAATGTTGAACAGGGGAGAAACAAATCGTGGAATAATTAATAGATGCCTCGTTCCAGAAGAAATTTTCATGTAATTTATGAGGCAGTGGTAGAATAGCAATTGTTGTTCTTGAAGATAATCTTTGCTGGATATGGCAAACAGAGATGACAGTACCAGGTTCCATGCTGACATTCCTGTGCATTATGTTATACCTAATGTATTTTACTGATATTTGTTCTTACATACCCCATAGATTTCATCACCAAGCTTTGGAGGCTTTATTTTTTTTTCTGGTTTCTGTGACTTGTGACTCCAATACCGCCAATAACGCATTTTATTTAATCTTTTTGTTCTTTTGGAGACAGGTTCTCCTTGTAGCCTTAGCTGCCCTGGAACTCACTATGTAGACCAGGCTGGTCTTGAACATACAAAGATCTGCCTGACAATGTCTCCCAAGTGATGGGATTAAAGGAACACACCACCACACCTAGGTTATTTAATATTTATGTGTATGAGAGTTTTGCCTGCAGTTTTTGTAGGCACAATTGTGACCTCTAATGTCCAAGGAGACTTGAAGCGTGCATCACATTCTCTGAAACAGAATTTTCGGAAGAATGTTACCTGCCATCTCTGGGCCGAGACCAGAACCCAAGTCCTCTGCTACAGTGGCCAGTGTTGTTAACAACTGAACCATCACTTGCATCAACCAATAGTATTTTTAGATCTTCATTATTCATCATATTTTCCAATATTGTACATTACTTAATATATAAACTCCTATACACAATGGTTTAGTGTTTATGATTTTAAATACTCTACTAGGAAAGTAAATATTTTTGTTGACCTAAAGCCATAATTAATAAAAGAAATCTCTCCATTTTTGTGTTTATTTCATATTCTGACTTCATTTCAAGCATCTTTTGCTACAATGCATATTTATTTGCCATGTACAAACGTGTCAACAACACTTTAGGCATAATAATTACATACTTATTTCAATTTTATAAATCAAAATGTTTCTGCCAAATGTGGATTCTTCTCTGCATCTTACTTTATTTATGAATCTTTGTTTTACTGAAAAAAAATCTGAATTCTTTTTTCTCAGATTACAAATTTATAATTTGTCTGCTCAAAAATTATACCGATGTAAATAAGTGTTGTCCTACCCGTTTGCTTCTTTAATGCTTTTATTGATGTTTTGTGTATTTCAGGCATCATTTCTCAGTTCAGTTTAGACATATTCCACTTTCCCTCCACCCCCACCCCACCCCAGATTAAACACTCTGCCATAACTATCCTGCATCTTTCTCTTGGTCTTTTTTATGTTTAGGAATTCAAATTTTCCTCCTTTAATTTTATATTATACTAAAATATGAATTTATATTTCCACTCATATACAGTAATGACAGAGTCTGAGAGTAACTGGTGGATTGATTCTAGAGCCTGTTAAGAGATTTACACTACAACAACATAGTTGCTTTCAGATAAACAAATATAACAATAATGTTGTTCAGCTTGCCTTTCATCTGGGGCTTTGGTGTTAGCATCCACAAATGAGGGAGAGCATTCACCACTTGTTTTTCTGGGACTGTGTTACTTCACTTAGCGTAATGGATTGGTGTTCCATCCATTTACTGCAAAATTTATGATGTCATCTTTCTTTACCACTGAGTAATACTCCATTGTGTAGATGTACCACATTTTTGTCATCCACTCATCAGTTGAGGGGCATCTGGATTGGTTCTAGCTCTTAGCTATTGTGAAGAGAGTTGCATGGATTTGCATGTATCTTTGTGGTAGAATGAGTCTTGTGGGTATATACCCAGGAGTGGTATGGCTGGGTCAGGTAGTAGGCTCATTTTGAGTCTTTGAAGGGTTCTCCATACTGCTTTCCATAATGGTTGTACAAGTTTACTTTCCCACCATCAGTGGATGAGTGTTCCCCTTTCCCCACAACCTCTCCAGTATTTGATGTCTTTTGTCTTCTTGAACTTAGCCAGTTGTATCAGAGTGAGATGATATCTGAGAGTGGTTTTAATTTGCATTTCCTTAATTATTAATGATGTTGAACTCTTTTTAAAATGTTTCTCAGCCATCTTTACTTCCTCATTACTGAAGTCTCTGTTCAGCTCCATATTTTGTGTAGGTCATTTGTTTTCTTCTTCGTTTTTCTGAGTATGTCATTTGTTTTCTTTCTTTTTTGTTTTTTGAGTAGTCTGTACATTCTTGACGTTAATGCTCTGTCAGATGAATCACTAGTGAAGGTTTCCTCCCACTCTGTCAGTTTTCTCTTCACTCCCTTGATTGTTTCTTTCACTGCACAGAAGATTTTGAGTTTGATGAGGTCCCATTTGTCAACTGTTGACCTTATTTCCTGTGCAGCTGCTGTGTGATTCAGAAAGTCTTTTCCTACACCTATGTCTTGTAGATTGTTACCAACTTTTTCTTATATCACATTCAGGGTTTCAGGTTTTACGGTGAGATCTCTGATTCACTTGGAGTTGATTTTTGTACAAGGTGAGTGGTAGGGGTTTAATTTTGTTCTTCTGCAAATGGTGATCCAATTTTGCCAGCACCATTTGCTGAAGATGCTATGCTTCCTCCATTGAGGTTTTTTTTTTTTTTTGTCCCTTTGTCAAATATGAGGTGGCTGAAATTGAATGAGCTCATATTTGGTTCTTCAATTTTGTTCCTTTGTTCAATGAGTCTGCTTTTGTGCCAGTACTGGGCTGTCTTTATGACTATGGCCCTGTAATATAGCTTGAAGTCTGGGCACAATCTCCCCTGTATTGCATTTTTCACTCAGGGTTCCTTTAGCTATTCCGGGTCTTTTGTTTTTCCATATGAATTTAAGAATTTTTCTTCAACTCTGTCAAGAAGCTCATGGGGATTTTGATTGGGATTGCGATGAATCTGTGTATTAATTTGAGTAAAATGGAAGTTTTTACTATATTAATTTTTCCTGTCCATGAGCATTTGAGATCTTTTCATCTTTTGATGTTATTTTCCATCTCCTTCAGGAGTTTTAAATTTTTGTTGTAGAGGTCTTTCATATCTTCGGTTAGGTTTTTTTCCT
>VZQC01006146.1:74436-87184 GCA_009823505.1 Rhizomys pruinosus | reverse complement strand
AAAAAAAAAAAAAATAAAAAAATAAAAAAAAAAGAAAAAAAAAAGAAAAAAAAAAAGAAATATGGTTCCAATTTTTCTCCATTTAGGATGACGTTGGCAGTGGGTTTGGTATATGTAGCTTTGACCATGTTGAGGAATATTCCCTTCAGTCTGATTCCCTCTAGAACTTTAAACATGAAGGGATGCTGGGTCTTGTCAAAGGCTTTTTCTGCATCAATTGAGATGATGGTGTGGTTTTTGTCTTTCAGTCCATTTATGTGTTTTATGGTATTTATTGATTTACATGTGTTGAACCATCCCTGCATCTCTGGTATGAATCCAACTTGGTCATAATGGATGATCTTTCTAATGTGGGTCTTTATGTAATTTGCAAGCATTTTGTTGAGAATTTTTGCAATTATGTTCATTAATGAGATGAGTCTATAGCTGTCTTTTTGGTTGTATCTTTGCCTCGTTTTGGTATTAAGGTGATGCTGGCATCGTAGAAAGAATTTGTGTGAATTCCCTCTCTTTGTATTCTTCTGAACAGATTGAGTATTAATGGTTGTAGGAACTCTTTAAATCTTTTATAGGATTCTGCTGCGAATCCATCTGGGTCTGGGCTTTTTTTAGTTGGGAGGTTTTTTATTACATCCTCAATTTCCTCAAATATTATGGGTCTGTCAAAACTGTCAATCTCTTCTTGCTTAAGCTTTGTTGATTCCCATGAATTCAAGTATTCAACTATTTCTCTTAGGTTTTCAAATTTAGTGGACTATAGGGTTTTAAAGTATTCCTGTATGGTTGTCTGGATCTTTTCTTTTCCTGTTGTGATGTTTCCCCTTTCATCACGAATACTATTAACTTGGAGTTGCTTTTTTGTTGTTGTTGTTCTTGGTTAACTGGGCTAGAGGTCTATTTTTTTTTCACTTGTACATTTTCTTTTTATTTTCTTTTTCTTTCTTTATTTTTTCATTTTTATAACAATAAGTAATCATTTATGAGTACAAGCATCCTTCATGTAAAACCAATTTGCAAGCAGTTGTGCCCAAACCCACACAGCCCATGGGTCCCACCATCCAGCCTGGGGGGCTTGTATGTTCAATCAAGTTGATCAGATGAGTGTCCAGACTATATTATTGTAGGTTCCTCATTCACCCCAATTGCAGCTGCGATGTCTATTTTTTTTATCTTTTCAAAAGAACCCGCTTTCAGGTTCATCGATTCTATGTATTGTTTTCTTTGTTTCTATCTCATTGATTTCTCCTCTGATTTTTGTGTTTTCTTCCTGTCTTTTGGGTTTAGGATTCATTTGTTGTCTCTCAAGTGGTTTTAGCTGCAGTGTTAGATTGTTTGTTCCCTTTCTGGGTTTTTTTTATTTGTTTGTTTGTTTAATGTGGGCACGTAGGGCTATAAATTTCCCTCTCAAGACTGCTTTTAAGTATCCCACAAGTTTTGTTGTGTTGCATTGTCTTTTCCGTTCAGTTCCATGAATACTTTTATTTCACTCTATTTCTTCTCTGACCCATTCATCATTAAGGATTGTGTTCTTTAGTCTTCGTGTCTTCTTATAGCTAGTTGGGCTTATTCTCATGTTCATATTGAGCTTTATTACACTGTGGTCTGGTAGAATGCATGGAATAATTATAATCCTTTTATCTTTGTTGAGATTTCTTTCGTGCCCCAGTATGTGGTCGATTTTGGAGAATGTATAGTCTCTGGTGTTTGGGTGCAATATTCTGTAGATATCTGTGTGGTCCATTTTGTGTATTGTATTGTTCAGTTCTGATATCTCTCTGTTTATTTTTTGTCCAGTTGATCGATATATCCAAGGAGCTCATTGGGGTGTTGAAGTCTCCCACTATTAGTGTGTTAGGATTATTTTGTGTCTTGAGGTCCTGCAGAGTAGTGTTTATAAAGTTAGGTGCACCAGAGTTTGGTGCTTAGATATTTAGGATTATGAAGACTTCATAGTTAATTGTTCCTTTGGCAAGGATGTAATGGACCTCTTTGTCTCTTCTGATTAGTTTTACCTTGAGATCTATGTTGTCTGATATTAGAATAACCACTCCAGATTGTTTCTTGGTACTATTCGCTTGGAATATTTTTTTCATCCTTTCACTCTAATGTGGCATCTGTAATTGAGGGTGAGATGTGTTTCTTGTAGATAGCATATACAAGGATTCTGTTTCCCAATCCATTCTCCTAGTCTATGTCTTTTGATGAGGGAGTTAAACCATTAGTATTTAAGGTTACTATTCAGAGATGTGTGTTGTTTTCTTCCATCTTATTTTTTATTTGCATTCTTGTTCTAGTTTTGTATTTACTCTTTTATGCTTTTGTTGATTTCTCTCTTTAATTGCTTAGGGATAGTTGCTCCTTTCTTCTGTTCTAAGGATTTCTTCGAGGATTTTCTGAAGGTTGGTTTCTTAGACATATATTCTTTCATCTTGTTCATGTCAAGAAAGATTTTTCTTTCTCCTTAAACTATAACTGACATTTTTTCGGGGTATAGTAGTCTGGGTTGGCATCTAAAGTCGTTTAACACAGGGAAATCTTTTGTCCACGTTCTTCTAGCTTTCATTGTTTGGACTGAGAAGTCAGCTGTGATTCTGATGGATTTTCCCCTTATATGAAACTTGTTTTTTTCTTGTGGCTTTCAGTATTTTGTCTTTGTTTTGAGCATCTAGTGTTTTAACAATTATATGGCATGGAGAATTTATTTTCTGCTCCTGTCTGTTTGGTGTTCTATGTGCACTGACTCCGTGCCTTGTCTGGAGTCTGAGCTGGGACTTCCAGGGGTGGGTGGCGAGACTCCAAGTATCAAGGCAGCTCTGCCTTGCTTCATTGGCACCTCACTGACTCCATGCACCTGTCTCCAGTCTGAGGTGGGACTTCTGGGGGCAATCTCTCCATTTGAAATATAGACAATTTATTATGAGATTCATGATGAGCTGCCTTTTCCCAAAATTTTGAAAATATGAAAAAGGCAAATTTGAATCATGGCTGTCACTGTGAGAATATGCACTTTTGTTTTCTGTGTAAGTTTTTGTATTCATTAGAACTTAGTGATAAAATTGAATGGAATGTTTTTAATAATTGTGTGTTTGTGAGACTTGACATAAACTGATTCTAGATTTGATGTTATTGAGTTGTGCTAGTAGATTATACCTTCAGTTGCTAGTCATTTAAATAAGTGAATATTTAAGCTACTTGTGTTTGAGTAGACGTTTATTGTGAAATCTCATAAAAAAGAAATTTATATTCTTATACAAAAAGAAATTTACAACCTCCACTCTGTCTGAAATGTAACAAAGCTGCCAACAAGATCTATTTTTTTTAAAAAAAAACAATAGATTTTTTCTTGTGTTCTGTTTTCCACAAAAGTAGTAATTTCCAATACTGAAGACAGACAAAATATAACTTTAGGAAATGTACGTGATCTATTTCAGAGCCTTGGTGACATACCAGAATTCAAGTCAAGTTGGATTATTTGTAATCATTGTATAAACATTTTTCAAATCTATATAGATGTAGAGTATTATGAAAATATAGATAAACTTTGAATTATTGTAACTCCACTACAAAGCCCATACATTTATGATTTTACAATTATGTTTTAAAACTCATGATAATTAAAATATATTTTACAAAATATAATAATTTTATGTAATATTGAAATAAATATGGTTTTTAACTCTCCCAATATGTATCATTTTCAGAAGCATTCATACAGAAAAGTGTTAATTAAATGATTAGTTTACAAATAAAATTTATGAGAAATTAATAATATTCACTTATACATACATACCATTTTCTAAAGAGATAGATCCACAAATATTTTCAAGAAAAACATGCATTAATCTGAACATGAAATCGTTAGAAAGCATATATGAATTCAAAGATAAAGAATGGATTTAGAGTTCTTCAAAGCTCTTTTTTGAAAATAGTAAAATTGCTATGATAGAAATTTTTATTACAGTTTGTGTATTTCATTTAAACATAAAGCATAAATTTTACAGAGAATTTCATGCATTTAATTTTATATAATAATATTATGGATGTTGCAGCTTTATGTTTTGAACCAGAAAAAAATTAGTTATATTTTTGGATAAACAATAGAAGATAATAAGAAATGTTATAAATACACTCAAATAAATTTGTTCAGTTATGCATTTAATACACACATTTTTTTTCCAAAAGATTAAACTTCTGTAAAAATGGAGTAAACCNGTGTGTGTGTGTGTGTGTGTGTGTGTGTGTGTGTGTGTGTGTGTATGTATGTATGTATGTATGTAAATGTATGCTAGTATATATAAAAATAATAGAAATGATGAGAAATTGTGAAAGAATAGGAGTGGGAGGACATGGGAGGATTTGATAGGGGACTATAAAGCCAAGACAATACTCATGTATGAAATTATTAGAAATAAAATATAATTAATAAAATAGAACTGGACCTGGCTGCAAGTGTTCACAAATTTCCACAAGCTAGTTAAACCCAGCTGCTTTGGGGAGAGCACTGGAAAAGAAGTGCTGCTCCTCACATACAGTAGGCCAAAAGGAAGAGATAAAGAAGTTAGTTTAAAGGGATTTAAGATAAGTGGTAGGAAATTACAATAAATCTTCCCTTCCCCAAATACCAAAAACACACGGATAACCAAGGAGTTAAAGATTAGTGCCTCTCATTTGCACCCTGCCACACACAGCCACAAGTGGAGACTGCTAGAGCCAGAAGGTTCTTAGAATTTCAGCTTTAAAATTAATACAGCTGTGCTTGCAATTAAGTACTCTTTTAACTTACTATTTTTCTATTTCATAAATTGTTCTCTTTCATGTATATCTAATGATGGTATTGCTTATGTTTTTATATTTCTCAGTTAGGTTTAAAGACTCTTGTGTATGGCCTGGCATGTTGGCATATGCCTTTAATCCCAGTAAATGATGGTCAGAGGCAGGGGAAGGGGATCTCTGTGAGTTCAAAGCCAACCTGGTCTACATCAGGGGTTCCAGCCCAGCTGGGGATACAGGGAGACCCTGTTTGTAAAAGACTAAAAGAAAAGGAAAGAAGAAAATCCAAAAGCAGAAAAGACAAGACTCTTGTGTATGTTTCTCCAACCAGTTTACTTATTTTATTTCTCAAGTTCCATATCTCATATATTCTGCCTCTTGTTTTTTACTTCCTCTCATGCTCAACACCTTCTCTTTTTAACTTTTTTCAAATTTATTCATTTTTATTTTTATGCATTTACATCTGCATAATTTCACTCATCTTGTGCATTGCCCATGGAGGACAGAAGCTGGCATCGGATCCTCTGGAACTGGAGTCACAAATGGTTGTTACCCGCCATGTGGAATCTGGGATTTGATCCATAGTCTTCTGGAAGAACAAGTGGTGCTCTTAACCACTAACCCACCTCTCCAGGCCTGATCTTTTAACTTTTAAATTAAAATATTCTACAGGTTTAACAACCTCTATGATCTGTGAACTCTAATAATAATTTCCCAACTTTCCTCTCCCATCCACTTGTTTCCTCCCATTCATATCTATATTAACAAAATAACAAGTATAAGCCATTCTATACTTAGTTGTTTATGGTAAAATAGATATTGAAGTCAAAATAAAGACTGCTGTTAATAGTCTAGTACATTTGTATAGTGCTAATATCAGTTTTCTGTTTTGCTCTCACATTTAATATTCTATTTAGGCAACAATATAGATTTTTCACCAGGTACCATGAGCTCTGGAACTGACGAATCATTTTCTGCAAGGTGTACCTCAACTCTACCAAATCCAACACCCACTTGAATATTACAAATATTTCAAATTAATGAATATAACTGATTAAAAAGCCCAGGTAAGAAAATAAATCCTGATACAGTAATATAAGAGATGTGAAAATTAAAGCCAATATAACCTCTCTAAAAATTACTAATCCACAGTAATGGCATTAAGAGTGAGTTACATGAAATCCCAGAAAGGAAATCCAAAAAGAGTAATAATTATAAGTATGCTCAAATAAATCAAAGAATAAGCTCTTGATTGAGAAAATAAACAGCTGAATGAAATAAGGAAGACATTGTAAGATAAGAAAGAGAAATTCAACAAAGGGAAATACCAACTAAAATGTAATCTTTGGAAATTCTGGGAATGAAAAACAAAACATGTGAAATAATAAGTTACCTGAAAAGTCTTATAAATACGTTGAATCATGGAGAAGACAGATGATGAGCTTCAAAATAAGGTTAAGAATTGAAACTCTCTAGGTAGGACAAAGATAAAATAACCAAAAGTATGAATGGGAAAATGCAAAATCTATGGATTATGGGTAGAGAAGATGGAGATGATTTTGATTCACAAGTCATAGAAAAATTTTAAAAGTTAATCATATTAGAAAATTTCCTAGACAAGGAAATGATGCCTATCCAGATGCAAGAGGGATTTAGGATACAAACCAGAAAGGGTAAGAACATGATATCTCCTCATTGTACTCTAACTAAAATATTAAATATACAGAGACAAAGAAAATTTATTGAAAGTGAGGTCTGTCTAGTTTATCCTTTCAAAGAACCAGCTTTGGAATTCATTGATTTTTTTAAAATAATTTAATTAATTAAAATTAAATAAATAAAAAAAAAATTTTAATAATTTTTTACAAAAAAATAGGGATAAGATACAATTAATAAAAAAAAAAAAAAAATTTTAAAAAAAAAAATAAAAAAATTAATTAATACCATTTTAATTTTTTAAAAAAACAATAAAAGAAAAAAAATTACCAAATAAGAAAAAATTTAAACCAAAAGATTTAAAAAAATAAAATAAAATTTTAAATTAAATACATAAAAAAATTTAATTAAATAATTAATTAATTAAAGAAACAATAAATAATAAAGATTGTGTTGTTAAGTCTACATGTGTTCTTGTGGCTAGCTGGGCTTATTCTGGTGTTCATATTGAGCTTTACTGCACTGTAGTATGATAAAATGCATTAGATTATTTTAAGAATTATATACTTTTTGAGGTTTCTTTTGTGTACCAGTATGTGGTCGATTTTTGGAGAATGTTCTGTGGGTTGCTGTGTAGAAAGTATATTCTCTGGTGCTTGGGTGACATTTGTTGTATTGTGTTATTCAGTTCGAATGTCACCCTGTTTATTTTTGGTTCAGTTGATCTATCCAAGGGGCTCAGTGGGGTATTGAAGTCCCCTGCTATTAGTGTGTTTGGATTAATCTGTGTCTTGAGGACCCAAAGAATTGTGTTTATATAGTTCGGTGCACCTGAGTTTGGTGCATAAACATTTAGGATTGTGATATCTCCATGGTTATTTGTTCCTCTGATAAGGATGTAGTGGCCCTCTTTGTCTCTTCTGATTGAGTTTACTCCGAAGTCTATTTTGTCTGATGTTAAAATAGCAACTCCTGCTTGCTTTTTGGTAACATTTACTTGGAATATTTTTTCTATCCTTTCACTTTGAATTGGTGTGTATACTTCAGGGTGAGATTGGTTTCTTGTAGGCAGCATATAGATAGATTCACTTTCTTATTCCATTATCCCAGTCTATGTCTTTTGGTTGGGGAGTTTAGCCCTTTGGTATTTAAGGTCATTATTGAGAGGTGTGTGTTGCTTCCTTTCAAATTATTCTTGGTTTGCATTCTTGGAGTAGGTTTGTGTTTATGCTGTTATGCTTTTATTTGTTTCTCTCTTACATTGGCTGGGCATAATTGCTCCTTTCTTCTGTTCTTTGGATTGCTTCAAGTATTTTCTGAATTTCTTTGACATATATCCTTTCATCTTGTTTGTGTCATGAAAGATTTTTCTTTCTCCTTCAAATATAATTGAAATTTTTGCTGGGTATAGTAATCTGGTTTGGCATCTAATGTCATTTTTTACTGGGAATATTTTGGTCTACATTCTTCTGGTTTCCATAGTTTGCAACTGAGAAGTCAGCTGTAATTCTGATGGGTTTCCCCTTGTATGTAATTTGTCATTTTTATTTTGTGACTTTCAGTATTTTGTCTTTGTTTTGGGCATCTAGTATTTTAACTATGATATGTCGTGGGGAGTTTTTTTTCTGGTCATTTCTCTTTGGCATTCTATGTGTTACTTTTATTTGTATAAGTTTGTCTTTTGTCACTTTGGGAAAATTTTCTTCTATTATCCTGTTGAATACCTGGTCAATATCATTGTCTTGGGATTCTTCTCCTTTCTCCATCCCTATGATGTGGAAATCTGGTGTTTAGATAGTATCCCACATTTCCTGGTTATTCCACTATTGTGTGCTTTAATTTTTTTCATAGTCTTCATTTGAGCATTTTAGATGTTCCATGTTGTCCTGCAGGTCTGATATTCTATTTTCTGTTTCATCCATCCTGCTTCTGAGGCTTTCTCCCATCCTTTCCTGTTGATTGGATGAATGATCCATTTCCTTTTTCATTTCTTCCTGTGATTTCTTTAGTATTTCCATTTCCTTTTGGAGCTTGTCATTCTCTACTTGTAGCTCCTTGCTTTGCTGTTATCCTTCTTTTTTCATTTAAGCCTGGGATCTTTACATTGTTTCCACTTCCTGAGTTTGTCTTTCCCTCTAGTTCTTTTTTGACATTGTATTTCTCTTCCTCTAGTTCTTTTCAGATTTTTTTGTTTCTCTTTCTCTAGCTCTTTTGAGAGTTTTTGTTTCTATTCCTCTAGTTCTTTTCAAAGTTTGTCATTCTCTCCCTCTAGTTCTTTCCAATGTATATCATTCTTTCCTTCTAAGACCTTCCTGAGTTTTTCATTTTCTACCCTAGTTCTCTAATTTGTTCTTTATATTCTTTAATTTCTTTAATATGCCTACAATTGTTCTACTAAGGTCTGTATCTTGGTTTCCTTCCAGGCAGATCTGGTTGTAGGAATCTTTTGTCAGACTGGTAGAGTACTGCATGGATTTATTATGAGCTTTTCCCCATGTTGTTTTGTCATTGTGTCCTTGACATGTGGATTTGGTTTTTTGTTGTTGTTGTTTGTTTGTTTGTTTGTTTGTTTGTGTTTTTGGATTCTGGTATATCAACATTGGTTGCACTACTAGATTCAATAAGACTATGCCTGGTAGATAGCCCGCACCATAGCTTCACCAGTTTGAGGGAGAGGGGTTGCTCATCTGGCCCACATGCCTGTACCCTGTCTACCTGCTGTGCCCCTGCAACCCTGTCTAGGTTCATCCATGCCTCAGTGCTCTTAGGACCTGAGATGGCTGGGAGGTTCCAGGGTCAGGAATTTGCTCCCCCAAGGGTCAAGGCAGTTTCGCCTTACCGGCGCCACACTGAGCCAAAATTTTCAATAAAGAAAGTGAAAGACATAATAAAAAAGATGGGATTTGTGTATGAAACTGATCAATGAATGCCAAGTTTGTTACATACGGCATGATGCATTGGTGCACGATTTTACAGTAGGCTCAATATAGATGTGATATTGCATGCATTTCAAAAGCCTCAAAGAAAGAACTGTGTAATTTCTTTTTGGAACTGTAGAATTTTTAACCACAAAGAAATTATAGATGTTTAAGGACCTAGATATGTTCAGCAGTTTTAAGTTTTAAACATTGTATATATGCATGAAACATCATGTGACCCTATAAATATGTACAACTTTATATTTGTATATGTCAGCCAAAATAAATTAAATAAAGTAAAATAGAAACTGAAAGACACCTTGACTTTTAGCATTCATAAGGCCAAGAGTGGAACATATCTGCTGACCACCAGTCTCTTCCAATGTCTCTTAGACCTACAGTTCTGAGTCTGAGCTTTGCTCATTCTCTTATAGAAATATAATCTCCATTAGGAAATGAGGAAGTAAAAGTCAGTACCTACCCTCCTCTTATCAGAGTATATTTTCCTTTGACCTCTAAGCCCAGAGTATCACACAAACTGAATTTCTCTTGCTTATTTCAATGAGAAAAATGAACTGCTCTCAGGGATTTCGTATGTAAAGCATGCATACATAGTTATATACATATGTACATATATACATTCACTATCTTGGGTGGATAGTTAGATGAGGCCCTGAACAATTAAGGGCTTATACTCAGGTCACAAAAAGAGCACATGGTTCAGTGAGCATTTAATACGATAAACAATAAGTTTATAGTTGCAAAGTTAGGTAAAAGTCTTAGTTAATATTATACTCATAATTATACTATGACATAAGTTGTTCCCATGTGATTCCAGCCATATTTAATTTTTCTACACATAATAGCTTACATGGAGTATGGAACAGATAAAGTTTGTTGGCAGCCACAAATTAATCATCATAATGATACAATGGAAAGAATATTGAGTGTCATATTTCTCTAAATGCTTCGTTTATTCACTAAGTAAATTTTATCCAAGCAACTGTATTCTTTTATTTGTAGTTTCCAGGTATTTATTCCAATAATTACTGGAATTATCATTGTAGAGAGCATAAGGTTATTTTTTGTCTCTTATGGAACCATTTTAGAGATGGTACAATATTACACTATTTAGGGAAATGGATTTCAAAGCAGAAGTAATAATTTTGTAAGTACAAATACTATTCTAGCTTGTCTTTTTGAAGTACCATGTTCATTAAGCTATTCTACACACTTTCAAGGGACTTGCATTTCAATCTCACTTTAATCTGAGTTTATTAAATAAACTTCATAAATATAAGATGCTCAAATGCATGCATACTAACTCATGTTGGTTCAAACATGAAAAAAGAGGGTTTTCTCTATATGAGTTGACTCTGGTTTTTTTTTGTTTTATTTGGTCTTTTTGAGACAGGGTCTCCCTGTAGCCCCAGCTGTCCTGGACCTCACTCTGTAGACCAGGCTGGCCTTGATGAGTTGACTTTTCAAAAGTAAAATATGAATTTGTAGAATAACTTATTATTATTACTGAAACTTTATCAATGCAAATGTATACAAAAAGTACATTTTAACACACACACCATACTCAATTATAATTCAAAGCCAGAGTTGGAAATAAGTGTCCTGCATGCCTTTAATTCCAGCATCCCTGTGTAAAAGCAGGCAGATCTCTGTGAGTTCAAGACCTGCCTGATCTACATAGTGAGTTCTAGAACAGCTGGGGCTATAGCTGTAGAAAGACAAAAAATAAAATGGCATACTTCAGGCTAGTTAGATTGTTCAGTGTCTAAAAATACTTTCTTAGATTTATGAGGAACTACATGCACATAATTTTGATCTATATAAAAATTCAGCCCTGGTTGCTTATTGTAACCCTAACCTCAACATTGAGGGGACAGAGATAGGCTGATCCTTTGAACACACCAGCCAGGTAACAAGGCCAAAATCATGAACTTCTGGTTCAGTGGGAAATATTTTATTAAGCATAAGGTGTAATAGTCACTTTTCTCTTGCTGTTATAAAACCACCATAACCAAGGGAACTAATAAAGGGAAGAGTTTATTTGAGCTCACCATTGAAGGCTCCAGAGAAGTAAGAGTCAGTCCAATGTGGTGGGGAGGCATGGTTTCCTGGGCTGGCGCAGAAAGCCAAGGTTCACATCTCTGATGAGCACAGGAACTCAAGAAAGAGAGACTGGAGAATGCAAGGTTTGTTAAACTCACTAAGCCTGCCCCTAATGATGTAATGATGTACTTCCTCCAGCATGGCCACACCTTCTAAGATTTCGCAAAACAGTGCCACCAACTGGGGACAAAATGTCTGAATACTTGAAGCCTATGGAGGACATACTCATTCAAACCACCACAGGCAGAGAGAGATAGCGGAAGATATCCAATTTTCTCCTCTAAACTTAATATAGTTTCAAAGTTCTATACATCCCAAACTTATATGCACATACCACAGACATATATGCCCATTACCTCAAGTGCTCAAACTAATAATCATATTTTATTTTTCAAATTTTCAACTCTTGTCATTACCTTTATATTCTGTGACATGCATTTGTGGTGAACAGATGCATCTAAAAATAAGGATTTGTAGTGTATTGTAAAAGTCTACTTGAAATAAGGAAGCGTGATTCTGGAATTTCCTCCATCAGATTGGCATGTGGGTATTTCTGTGAGGCATTTTCTTAATTGATGCTTGATGTAAGAGTGCCAAGTCTACTGTGAGCAGTGTCTTCCTTAGGCAGGTGAAAGTGTGCTATCTAACAAAGGTAGCTGAGGAAGCCAATAAGTAGCATTAATCCATGGACTCTTCTTGAGTTCTTGCCCCCACATTCCTGCCTCAAGTTCCTGCCTTGGCTTACTTAGATGATTGAGTATAGTGTATAAGCCAAAAACCCCCTTCCAACCTTAAGTATCTTTGGGTCGCAATTATTCTCACAGCAGTACAAAAACGGAATGCAAGAAGCTTTCAAAATCAAACTACAATGGTAAGTACATTCTAAATGGTTTTAAATTCTATAACTGGTACTTGACAATAAACAGGTTGCTATCACATTAAGGAGATATTTGAGTGTTTCGTGGAGTAGGGCAGTCTGTTCTTCATTTACATATGGTTATGTAACGGCTAAGGTATGACAGATCTGTTTTTTGAATAAAAATATCCCTCCAGTTTGGGTACTATTCTTTTTTTTTTTTTAAGGGATTCTACAATACAATGACACAGTTGTATGCAGATAACAATGATGTTACTCAGTATGTCATACAATTAAGTAATTGGTGCATTTTGCAAGTATCTATGTCCAAATTTTGAACAACCCAAGGTTCCCATAGTCCAGTTAGACAAGCTTGTATGCACAGGCATGTTGATCAATCAGGTGTCCAGACTATATTCCTATA
>VZQC01006146.1:0-73354 GCA_009823505.1 Rhizomys pruinosus | reverse complement strand
AAAGAGAGAGAGAAAAGAAAAGAAAAGAAAAGAAAAGAAAAGAAAAGAAAAGAAAAGAAAAGAAAAGAAAAGAGAAGAGAAGAGAAGAGAAGAGAAGAGAAAAGAAAAGAAAAGAAAAGAAAAGAAAAGAAAAGAAAAGAAAAGAAAAGAAATGCCACTAGTAATACCTGGAGCTGAGAAGCAAAGTAGTGATCCACTTCTATTGATATATACTGAAAACTGTGATTAACATTAATTCCTCTGAGAGTAACAGAATTCTGTTGATGTTTTCCGTCCTTGGTGTGCTGTTGTTTAAAAGTATATAAATAAAATGTGAAAAGCAAATGAGCATACTATCTTCGTTAAAAGGAGTAAACCTGAAATTTCTCTAGGAAATTACCAACTGACTGAACTGCTTACAACTAAGCATAACGGCTTGTGTATCACTGATTTAAGCTTTGTCTAACTCATAGAGCTTAAAGAACAACTTAAAGGTTTAAAATTTGGAGGTCCTGAAATTTCATAGATCTCATATCCATCTGTATTTTGTTTTCATTTTGGGGGCTGAGAAACCCAATCCCAGGTCATTGAGTTAATCATAATAGTGCACATATGCTGGTATCCATCTGCTGAAAGCTGTCATCCAGTGACATTGTCTTGTGACTAGATTTCAAAATTACTTGTCATGCCTATAAAATAACCTACCTTCTGTTTCAAACTATAAAAGACATGCTTCAATTCTCTATTCTTCTTTGTTATAACAATTGATATCACTAGTGTATCTCACAATTTCCATTTAAATGATCTTCTTCTTTGACTATGCATGTTTTTTGAGATTATAAATTTCTCAGAGGATAGATTGACTTTATGGATGTTTTCCATAGTGAGAGAATACGAGTTTACCTACTTTCTTCAATTTCTAGGCCTTGTGATTTTATACTCTGTGGATTTCATTGCTGCTTAGTCTTATGTGCCAGAATTCTTCTTCATGTGAGCAAAACCTCTATAATTGATCACAAGTTAGGATTTGCAGATGTAAAACATCAATGCCACTGGGATCAGTATTACTATAATAAGGATGATGGAAATGTTTCACGTAACACTTCAGAGTAGTGTAACTGTCTTTTATGGACTTTATTACCATTTGCAGTGGCTGGAGAGATGGCTCAATGGTTAAGGAAAATGGCTGGTCTTGAAGAAGGCCCAAGTTTGAATCCCAGTACCCATGTGGTGGCTAACAACCATCTGTAACTTATGTTGCAAGGGATCCCATGTTTTCTTCTATCCTTCATGGACATGCATGGCATGGCAACACTTACATACATGCAGACATAACACTCATGCACATAAAATAAAAATAAATATAAAATTAAAAAATTTCCATATTTGTATTTATTTTGAGTTAATTTCAATAGTGTTTTCCTTCCTCATTTGACAGTATACTTTAGGAAGACTTGAGGTGATTTTCTCTCTAACTTCTATTCAAAGATATTTGTAATATAAAGAGGATAAGGGTAAGGCTCAATATACTCTATTTTTAAAGAAATCAGATAATTATTTATTGAAAATATTAAGCTATGAATTATAATTTTCCCATATATTCAGGTCATATATTTATACAGGTCTCCTTACATAAACGTGATTCAGGATTTGTTCTCAAATGTTCTTTGGTGTATGTTCACCCATTGGAGTCTGATCAGCCTATCTAGAGATTATAAGTTGAATCAAAAAACACTAATTATGTTTGTATGATTTTTTCATTGACCAGAATAAGGAAATCATGGACTGTTCTGAACTATAATTTGAGTGAGATAAATCAGGTGAGTAAGGAATATATTGTGATATGTCAAGAGGGGTATATTGGGAATTTACTTTATCTTGTATTGACCACAGTCATAGGTAGAACAAAAGCCCAAGCAGTTGGATAGTGGTATAGAAAGTAGGATGGGGGCTGGAGAGATGGCCTAGCGGTTAAGAGCACTGACTGCTCTTACGGAGGACCTGGGTTCGATTCCCAGCACCCACATGGCAGCTGAGAACTGTCTTTAACTCCAGTACCAGGGGAATCCGACACCTTCTTCTGACCACTGCAGCATTGCATGAGAAGGGTGCACAAACCTCCATGCAGACAGTACACTCATACACATAAAAAATAAATAAAATTAAAAAAGAAACTAGGATGAAATTCTCACTTGCTCTAAGACATAAGTTTTATCTATGTATGTAATTATTTGATAAACACCTTATTTCACATATGTCTTAAATAACTTATACATTTTTTAAAATGATTCAGCATTTTTAAGTGGGAGAAGGGATCACAACACAATTCTTTCCAATTTGAAATTTTGAGTAGTTAATTATAGAAACATACGTTTTTTGGAAATAGATAATTAGCATTCTGGACTCTATTACTGAAGATATAATTATTATAGAAAATGTCGTTCATTAGAATCCTAATGTTAATGGGCCCATACAGAAATAAAGTTACATTAATTTAAAACAAACAATAATGATTAATATATTAACAATGAATTCAAATGAGTTTTTCTTCTAATTTTGGACTTTATTTCTATCTGCTTAAGGGAAGTAACACACATATGCAGGCATATTTTTTCATTTTTATATTCATAAAGAGATAGAGTTTCCCTGGGCAACATTGGTTCAGTTCTGTACAAATTATAGAAATATATATTGTTAGTTTATTCTTTTCTGTAATTTATTGATAAGTAGAATGGAATTATAAAGCATGCCAATAAAGTTTACAGATAGCAAAAATTTAAGAAAACTCTTTTAACATAATTCAGAGCTAAACAAACAAGGATTTTTATTCCATTGACATATATACTATGCACTGTTATACAATACATATGCTTTTGTATTTTAATGAAATTTATTGTATCCTGAGTTATCGGATTTGTCCATTTCTTATAGCAAAAGTGTTATGTAGTTCTCTATAACTAATTGCCAAGATTTTTAAAACTATTGGAAGCAAAAAGTCTCCATTTACATTTTAGAAAATAAACTTAAATGTTCTTAGAAATCTGAAGGTAAAAAAAATCCCTCAGGGAAGACTTTTGACTGTTATTGTATTTAATTTTTAAATTACTTAAATTTATTTTATGTATATGAGCATTTGTCCTGCATGTATGGATGTGCACCTGTGTCATGCAGTGCCTGCAGACACCAGAAGAGGATGTCTTAACCCCCAGAAATAGAGTTTCAGATGTTGGTTAGCTTTCATGTGAATGTTGGGAATCAAATCTATTTATCGATCAGCCATCATACCAGCTTTATTGTCTTTTATTTAAAATCCAATAATTCAACTTTGTTTCATCAACACTGTAAATAATTACAAAATGATACAGAAAATGAGTTCTACACAGAATAAGATACTCACTATAACAGAATGATGCTAAATTATTTGATGATAAAAAACATTTTAATTTTATCTATATTAGAACTAAATCACTATTAATATATTTTGGTTTAATTAATAATGTATATTAATGGCATAAATGTTATTGGTAATAATAATGTTATTGATAGTAATTCTAATATTGTTTTATTTTCCTGTTTATTTTTATTATAAAAACTGTTGGTTAATCACTCTTTTGTGCTGAGCAGAACTTAGCGGCCCTACTTGAGGGGAGAGGGCACAGCACCTGCCTGCAGATGCTGTGAGGAGCTGGTCCCTCATCGCAGATACCAGCTGGCTGCTTCCCGCAGCCTAGCCAGAGTGATACTCTCAAATTGGGCTCTTGGCCTGCACCCAGGAGACACGTGTGCCACTCTTGGGAATAACTTCCCACCTGCTCAGAGCCGGGACAGGAATTTTACCAAACCAGCTCCCCAGGTTGGTGATCCGCAAAGGAATCTTTTTCCAACCACACTGGCCACCCAAACGAAATGTAGGATTACCTTAGCTTGTGCACGCAATAACTAATAATAATATTGGCCAGGAACTCCGTAATGATGTTAATTTGGAATCCAATTTATTCATTGTTACAGCCAGCTTTTATAGAATATATGACGTAACTTCCCAGAGGAAATCGTAGGTTCCCCAATTCTGCGCCATTGCACACCTTGCTCCACCCAGCATTATGTATGTAGTTAGCCCATGCTGCCAGTTCCCTCCTTGGGGCGGAGCCAGACTCTTGGCCATGCAGCCCCCTGAGGCATCCCAGCTAGTTTGCAGTTCAAGCTGGGTTTTCCTGCAAAAAACACTATTTTTATTGAGTTTTAATGCATTTCATACAAGATTTCTTTTTTTTTTTTTTAATTAATTTTTTTTGATGCTTTGTGCATTTCATACATTTTTTCCAATTCAGTTCAGGCTTATTTCCCTTCTGTGTCGCCATAATAGATTTTCATGCTATTACCAATGAGGCATATATATGTTTCTCAGCTTCCCCTTCAACCTTAATTGCACCCTCACCATTCACCACTATGATGGTGAGGATATGGTACATATCTCATTTATTGAGAGAATCCACAATCCCTATCCCGAAGAATACCACGTTTCCTAAAATTATCGTGTCTCATTCATGTTTATACCTCTGATCTCGACACCACTCAGAACAGAGTATGGAAGACATTTTGTTCCTCGTCTGAGTATTAAGTATATCACATGCAGTTTAGACATCTATTTTATTCCACTAAAAATTTATTTAAGCTTATAAAGTGGAAACCGTGAGTACAGTAGCATATCATACAAAACTCGCGCTATCTTTTTACATGTAACGCTAAAATCTGATTTCGTCAAGAGCTACTGATTGATAATAGATTTGGGAAATACAACAGAAGACTCATGATGTCACCACAAACCTATACACTAACAAAGGATCTAAAAGTCTCATTATCAACACTCTAGAGCAAAACCGAAATAGTTCAGCCCGACAGTGGCGCGTGCGATGACCAATGAGGTTGTTAGTATGTTTTCAAAAGTTCCAGATATATCTTCAAGGTTATGTATACATGCTCACTGAGTCTCGTTTAAGTAACCTCATCCATTGAGCATCTATCTGTATTATACAAACCAGATATAGATATATATGAGAAAGTATCATAAGTTTGATAGAGAATTTATATAGCAATTCTATATGTAAAACGCCATATCACACACTTTATATCTTTTGAATCTAAAATGTCCTTAGGAGAAAATAGGTTTGGTTGATTGTAAAACTCTTCAAGAGACAACTGTTTTATGCTACACTACGCCCTCGGCCTTCAGAGTTGTAGCCCATCTTGTCTACTTGCTCTTCGACATAGTGACGCTCTCTTCCTCATCGCGATACTGTGTATAGCCATATGGGATATGCAATAGCCGATGCGCATCACCGACCGGATTGAGACAAGAGGTGAAAACAACGACACGACCACGCCACTCGCTCTCCTGTGGAGCCATACACAGTTTCAGACCCGGTTCATGGACCTCCCTGGTCACCCTAGTCTGGGTGTCATAATCCTATTCATAGCGCTTGAATTAGTTGCTCCAGGACACCCTTTCAGCATCAGCACATATATCTTAATAATGTAGACCAATATATAGTACTTAACAGATGGTAATCTTAACGCAGCATTAAATAGACTTATGAGTGACTTAGGCTTTATGTGATTAGTCGCATAGAGCTGTTAATATGTTTTGGATGAAAATGCTACAAAGTTTCCAGTTTTGGAGGTCACGGTGGCCTCCCGAATTTTCCAACAAGAAGATTCAGGCATAAAAAATTTGCATGAGGTTTTCAGGATCTTTAAGAACATCTTCTGGGTAAATTCTTTAACATTTATAAGAGTTCTCTTGGAATTTGGCATCTTATTATGTCCAAGGTCTGTATACTCTCATTTTCAATAATCTTATCCCTGCTTTGCCTGCTTTGCTTCATCTTGTTATTTGGAGAATATAATTTTTTAAACTACTATAAAGTTCTTCAGGACAACAAAGGACTATAACTTTTATTGAATAACAAAACCACTATGATACACACTCATTTGTCATGGCTGGATAATGTTTTCACTTAATACTTTAATAAGACATGTTGCATCATCTAATATGAAAAATTGAACACAAGAAGACTTGTTGTCAACCATATGAATACAAGTATAAAATTCAACAAAATAAATTACTCTATTTTCACACAACTACCCATGATGACCAGTATCATAGATTATATAATTACATAATTAAAAACACATTTGCTTTACTTATGCATTTGGGGGTTGGAGTGGGTAAACATATATAGGCCTGGGATTGTGAGGATGTTTTTATTTCTTTTTCTCAGTTGTCCAACTTACTCTTTTGAGCTATTGAGGGAGTTTTTTCACTGATCCTGGATCTTGGCAAACAGCTAGTCTGGCTTGGCTGGTCAAGTACAAGAATCTTTTCTGTGCCTTTCTCTCACTAAGATGATGTGGTATAACAAACCCAGAGGCTTGTGTCACTTTTGACAGGTTTTCTGTGCATGTGAAATCTGATCCTCATCCTTGAGAAGCAAACATTTCACCAAAACAGTCATCTCTTTAGGCCCTCTTTTCTAGCTATACTAAATGTATTTCAAAAGATTCAAATCTTTTTGTTATCAAAATTTTTCACATATTTAAATGAGGAGTTATGAGAAATTTGGTGGATTAATTAGCAAATAAAATGGGAGCTGGAGAGTGGCCTAAGTGCAGTTAAAAGAAGTGCAGACTGCTCTTGCAGAGGAGCCGGGTTCGATTCCCAGCATGTATATGGCAGCTAACAACTGATTAAAACTCCAGTTCCAGGGAGATACGCAAACGCCCTCTTCTGACCGATCGCGCGGCATGGCACATGCAGACCAATGACACCCTACATGCAGGCATACGAACTCATACACATAAACTAAATGAGATAAAAAGAAATTTAGATACAAGAAAGAAAAAAAAAGAAAAGAAAAAATGGCTTAATGCAGCAATCCACTTGCTGGATATAAATCATGAATTCCTCTTTAAATTCAATAATATAAAGAACAACTGTCTTTGAAAGACTTTGATACCAGTAGCAATGAAGTTATTCAATTCAGTCCTCTGTTATCATTTCTTTCAACATTGTATGTTAGATTGGTTTTCTCATGCATGTGTATTCTTGAGTTTTTCAAAAGGTGTGTGCCACAGGCTGGGCGTGGTGTGCACACCTTTAATCCGAGCAGTTTGTGGGCAGGCAGAGGCAGGCAGATCTCTGTGAGTTCAGACCAGCCCTGGTCTGAAAACATAAGGGAGGATCATTCCACGGCAAGCTGGGACTAAAAGAGAGATCCTGTCTCACAAGAAAGACAAAAAATTTCGTTTTTTAAAGATGTCAAAGTATAACGGTCACAATAATGGTGGGCATTATTTTATGCTTAGCTGTTCAGGGCTTATACATATATATGTATATGGTAATAACTATAGATTTATTCGTTTTGAAGTAATTCACAGACAACCGATATCGACATACTTTGGAGGCTGCCATCCTGCTACCGATTTTTCCCGCATTCCTCCATGGACCATCATTTTACCTTCTCACCTCCCTCTTCATGCCCCTCTAATTTAAAATAACTTATCTAGGACTAGAGTTACGGCATGTAACACTGTGGGAATGGAACATTGTGTGTGGCTTGAAGGAAGAACTTGTAAGACCTGTCCCTGAAGACCTCGTGAGAGATTACAGTCTGATATTAACTGGGCTTTCAGTGTGTCGCTCTGTGATTACTTACAAATGGTATTGTCTTAGCCTCGCCTCAATCTTGCGGAAAGTTTCCTAGAAACCTATAGCCCTTTCCCTTGGCAATCACTGAGCAAAAATGTCAACCGTCTAGATTTAACCCTATGTTGCAGGCAAACAGGACCGTCTGGCAGTCCCCTTGAGATGCCAGGTGGCTTCGACCCTCCCCTTCCATCCTGCCCCCACACTTCCTTGCCTAGAGCACAGTAAAATTTCTGGTATATAAAGCACACTGCTGGCATGAGATAAAGAGAGACTATTCCTGGACCTCTACCTCTGAGTCCATCTTTTATGGTGGTCTTCTAATTTCCTCGTTGGCCTGCAGACATTGAGACATGCCTTGGAAGCGTTGCAGAGTTGTGTGGAACCGCCAATCTGGTAAAGAGAGGGAAGAAGATCGTGTGGATTGCAGCCACGCATGGTGACTAAAGGACTAGTCGGAACGTTGATTAAAACTCCTACAAAAACCCATATATGCATAGGTGTGGGGATAAGCAGTGGGTCCCAGTGACTCAATCATGGACAAATCTACTGGAGGAAACTTACTCTGTCCTAGGAGCCATGAACTGTCAGTTGAACCTCAGCTAGGGGTATTTCACTAAACAAGTTATTTAGAAATTTATAGTATTTCTTATCTCTGTAGTTAAATTTGGATTAAAAGCAAGGATAGAGGCATGATATAGTCATTAATGAATAGAAACCCTGGGACTGATATAAGGAGGGGTTATGTTCTGTTTATCAAAAATTTACAGATTATGTGAAGAACAGTGGTATAGAAGTTAGCAAGATTACAAATGGTAAAATCAATAATGTATAGCTGAAATGGAAATAGATATTAAATTACACTTTAATTACATGAATTGATGTAAATCCTTTGGAAGCTATATTAGCAGGACAGACATGTGCACTGCAATCTCAAAATGTTGCTGAAAGAAATCAAATAAAATCCAAGACACTCACCTGCAAACATACACAGTACTTGAGAACCCAGTCACATCAAATTATGAATAGTACCATGTGCATAATGGAATAAAGGATATGTTTACCTAACGGCCACATGATTTTTTTATCCAAATATTTGAATGAACGAATAAAAATGAAACAAATGCATCAGATTATACAGAACATATCTTAAAAAAAGACTCAACTCTTTTTTTCTTTTTTTCGCCCTAGCTCTTTTGTTTATTCTTGTTTTAAGGGATTTCTAACAATAAATTAATAAGCAACAGATGATTACTTACAATATAATAGCACAGTTTTTTCAGATAACATTGATGTTAACTCAGTATGTCATACAATTAAGAANTCTGCCTTGCCCTTTGCCCTTTGCTTCGAAAAGCCTCACCAGTATTTCCAGGCAGGGTGCGAAGATCCTGCAGTGAGATGTAGCTAGCTGGTCGATCCTTGACGGTTGGACTTGGAGTCTTCGAGACTCAGGGACGAGAGAGACCACTATGGGAGACACATACTCTTGATTTATTTGTTTGAGTGGGCTCTTTGGTACCACATTATATGGAATTCAGAGGGCATCTGTTAACTTGCATGTGTTGGTCTAAATAACATCACTCCCATGTTAAAGTACCAGGTCTCGGCAGGCAGGGTCTTATTGCATATCCCTCCTGTAGGTATTTCCCAAACTTAGAGGCAATGAGCCTTTACTTTTTGTGGGGCTTGGATCCCCTGGGCCAACATTCACACCTGGTAGAACAATCCATGCTGATGTCAGAGCTCCTGTATTGATATATTTTGTTTAAGTGAACAGCTTAAGGAGATTTTAGAATTATATTTGGTTCTTAACAGAGAGTAATCCCTTCCTTCTTAATCAAAATTTTTAGACCCATTTCCCTTTGCATGCCCCCCACCTGTCAGAGTGCATTGCATTATGCCATACATGTCTTTCTCTTTTTCTTATTCTTTTTTTTTTTTTACTTTTGGGTGTGCACGAAAGTGTACTCTTTTGGAACCGAAGTTTACTGCCTTCCTCGTCTAGTTTCTTTGGACCCGTATTATTTTTGCCTTTTGTTGTCTTTCCCATTGTCCCAATTCAAAATATGCATCATGTTATGCCTCTGGTTTACATGCCAATATTCTATGATGGCCTCTCATTCACCAACATTATTATGTCTGCATATAAACTCCGACTCAATTGATAAAACCGTTCACCGGGATTCACACTTTGACAGTAGAGTTGAATGTAGGTAAAGAAAGATATTACTTTGTACACCTATATTACATACATGTTGATGAGCTTCATATCCCCGGTGTCTTATATTTATCTAAAAAAGGACACCAAAAGGTTTAAAAAAAAGAATTTTTCAGTATGCTTAAAAAAGAGAGATTCACGTTTTCACAGTAGAGTGGTATGCAGGTAAAGAAAAAAAATCACTACTTTACCTTCCTATATTACATAGTATATTGATGGGTAACATCAGGCCTATATTCTTTTAACAGTCAGTTTGCCTTACAAAGAAGGATTTAGTGCTAGGATCCCATCAAACTATTATATGCTGTTATGGGATTGGTGGTACTTCGTTTAGGTTATCTACTGGTTCTTTCATCCATTTAATGGCAAATTAGTGGATGTCATCTTTCTTTACTCGCTTGAATAGAATTCAATTGTGTCTATCTACTACATTTTCTTTATCCACTCATTAGTTGAGGGGACACTTGGATGCTTCCAACTCTTCCTTATTGTGATGAGATGCTTGCAATATAAAATAGATGCTGAATGTACTGTGATTAGGCTGAAGTCTTGTTGTATATACACGGGAGTGCCGTATGATGGGTCAGTGGTATGGGTAGGGTATTTTGGTATTTGAAGGGTTTTCTACATAAATGCTTTCCATAGCTATTTGATTTATTGGTCTTTGTTTTTCTTTTGTCTCTACGTCATTCATTCTGCTCTGATCTTTTTGTTTCATTTCCTTCCTGTTTTTGGGTTTTATAATTCATTTTTTGCTGGCTCTAGTGTTTGTTGTGATAAACTCTGTTAACATGAACTCGTGTTAAAAGAAGGGCATCTTTCTATAGTGAGATCAGATTATATATATTATATGATATAATATATACATCATATATCCCTATTTTGGAGCAATCCAAATGGGAGGGAACAACAACAACAAAAAGACTGAGTCAAAGAACTGACTGAAACAGTTAACTTCTGCCCCAAACAGCAAACCTCTGAGAGAAAACTTTAGAAAGACAGAAAAAGATGCAAGATATATGTATGGCAGAATGCATGAACTGGGGTGGGGTGGGGGAGAATGGAAAGGGGAATATATCTAAATTGGACTGAGAAATGAAGTATGAAATACACAAAATATCAATAAAAATATTTTCTACAAATAAATACACAAGGATCTTTATACCATTGACATATACATTATAACTTGTTATACAATGCATATACTTTTGTATTTTAATGAAAGGGAAGTTATTATATCCTGAATTATCCTCTTTTAATCAGATTTGTCAGTTTGTTTCACAAAAGTGTTATCTAGTTCTCTATAACTAATTTCCCAAGATTTTAAAAACTATTGGAACCAGAAAGCACCTATTTACACATTAGAAAATATCTTAAGTGTTCTTAGACAGTGGAAAATAAATAAAAAATAACACTCAGGGTAGAGTTTTGACTGTGATATTTTATTTTTATTATTATTATTGTTATTATTATTATTACTATTATTATTATTAGTTTGAGACAGGGTCTCCCTGTAACCCCAGCTGTCCTGGAACTCACTATGTAAACCAGACTGACCTTGAGCTCATGCAGATCAGCTTGCGTCTGCCTCCCAAGTGCTGAGATTAAGGGTGTGCACCACCACGTCTAGCCCACAATGGTTCTTAGCCACCATGTGGGTGCTGGGAATCGAACCACTTGGTGCTCTTAACCACGGAGCCATCTCTCCAGCCCCTATTTAAATTTTAAATTATTTAAATTTATTTTATGTATTTGAGCATTTGGCCTGCATGTATGGAAGTGCAAGAAGAAGATGTCTTATCCTCTGGATATAGAGTTTCAGATGTTGGTTAGCTTCCATGTGAATACTGGGAATCAAATTCAAGCCCTATGTATGAGAAGCTGGGTTTCTTTATTGCTTAGCCATCATACCAGCCTCATTTAATTTTATTTTAAATAAAATAATTGAACTTTGTTTCATCAACACTGTAAATAATTACAAAATGATACAGAGATTAATGAGTTCTACACAGAATAAAATTTTATGACAGAATGATGCTAAATCATTAGAAAACAATTGAATTTTTCTACATTAGAACTAGATCACTATTAATATATTTATTTTAATTAATAATGAATATTAATAACAACAATAATGATATTTTTAGTAATTCTAATATTAATGAAGGGAAACATTGCATCTATCACCACACATTTTGGTTTTGAGGAAAACATAGTATTTTACAGCAGTCTAAGTTGAATAAAGTTGTATTACTTTTCTCTTGCTGTGATAAGACATCATGAACAAAAACACTTCAAAAAGGAAGAATTTATTTCGTTTACGGTTGGGAAAGTTCAAGAGTCCATCATGGTGTGTGTGTGTGTGTGTGTGTGTGTGTGTGTGTGTGTGTGTGTGTGTCAGGGGAATGGTGGCAGAAAGCTAAGCACTCACTTCCTTTTTCTTTTTGTATGTGTATGAGTGTACCGTCTGCATGTAGGTCTGTGTACCCCTGTTGTGCAATGCCGCAGAGGTCAGAAGAGGGTCTCGGATTCCCCTGGAACTGGAGTTCTCCTGGAATGGAAGTGGTGGACGGTTCTCAGCCGCCATGTGGGTGCTGGGGATCGAACCCGGGTCCTCTGCAAGAGCAGTCGGCGTTCTTAACCACTAGGCCATCTCTCCAGCCCAGCACTCACTTCTTCAAGCATGCACAAGAAGCAAAGGGAGACTAGAAATCCCACATAGCTTAATGGCTCTAAACCTGGCCCAAGTGATGTGCTTCCTCCAGGATGGTCCCACCAGGTGGGAGGCGTGGTGGCTGGATCTCGATCAGCAAACCGAGGGTCACATCTTGCAATGAGCACAGGAAACAAAGAGGGCAACTGTACACCACAGAGGCTTGTTAAAACTCACTGAGCCTGCCCCCAGTGACACACTTCCCCCAGCATGGACACACCTTCTAAGACCTCTAAAAACAGCGCCACCAACTGGAGACAAACGTCTGAATACTTACAGCCTATGGGGGACACTCATGCAAACCACCACATTCCACTCCCTGGCCCCCATAGGCTCCTGACCATATAAAATGCGAAATGCATTTAGTCCAACCTTAAAAGTCCCCACAGTCTGTAGCAGTCTCAATGCCATTCAAAAGTCCATAGTCCAAAGTCTCCTCTGAGACGCCAATCTCTTAAACTGTAAGCTCCTGTAAAATCAAAAGAAAAATTACATACTCCCAATGTACAGTCGAACCAAATACACATTCCCATTCCAAAAGGGAGGAATAGAGGCATAGTGAGGAAATACCGGACCAAAACAAGACCGAAAACCAGCAGGGCAAACACCAAGTCCAGTAGCTCCACATGCAACCTCTGGGACTTGACTTCCAAAGGGCTTAGATGGCTCAGCTCTTCCAGCTTTGCTTGCAACATACATCACTTTCTTAGGCTGGTACCACTCCCTGGAACCACATCTTTTGCAGCCATGCTTTCTTCCAGTCCTCCACTAGAATGGCCCTTTAAGCTATGCTTACAATAGTCAACAGCCTTTCCAGCCCAAAGTTCCAAAGTCTTCCACACTTCTCCAAACATACACATGGTCAGCCTTGCAGCCACACTCTGGCGGGATTTAGGAGTACAATCTAGGTCCGCCAGCCACTGGCCTCTCTGCCACAACTCAACAATTCAATTGTCCTGCACCTGTGGGTCAATGCTCTAAGTTTACCTTCCTGAGGCAGTGGTGGGTGGCTCCTGACCCCTACCCTGCTCAGGACCAGAGTATGGCGTCTGCCCCTGACCCCAAACCCAGGATCTCGTTTCATTTGCATCTACGGGTGGGGTGAGGCCACCCAGCCGGCAGCCACACTCTGGCAGGATTTAGGAGTCCAATCTAGGTCTGCCAGCCTCTGGCCCCTCTGCCACAAGTCAGCAAATCAATTGTCCTGCACCCGTGGGTCAATGCCCTAAGTTTACCTCTCTGGAGCAGTGGTGGGCTGCTCCTTACCCCAGCCCTGCTCAGGACCAGAGTATGGCATCTGTGCCTGACCCCAAACACAGGATCTCCTCCCTCTTGCGGCTAGGGGGGGATGGGGCAACCCAGCAGGACAGTTATGCTCTGGCGGGACTTATGAGTCCAATCTAGGTACGCCAGCCACTGGCCACTCTGCCACAACTCAGCAAATCAATTGTCCTGTACCTGTGCTTCAATACCCTAAGTTTCCATTGCTGGAGCAGTGGTGGTCTAGTCCTGACCCCTGCCCTCCTCTGGACCAGAGTATGGCATCTGCGCCTGACCCCAAACCCAGGATCTCCTCCCAGTTGTGACTACATGGGTGGCCGGGCAGCCCAGCCGGGCAGCCACGCTCAGCCGGGATTTAGGAGTCCAATCTAGGTCCACCAGCCACTGGCCCCTCTGCCACAACTTAGAAAATCAATTGTCCTACACCCGTGGGTTAGTGTCCTACATTTACCTTCCTGGAACAGTGGCTGGCTCCTCATAACCCCTGCCCTGCTCAGGACCAGAGTATTGCATCTGCACCTGACCCCAAACACAGGATCTCCTCCCACTTGTGATTACGGAGGGGCAGGTGCACCCAGGCAGGCAGCCACGATCTGGCAGGATTTAGGAGTCCAATATAGATCCACAAGCCACTGACCATTCTGCCACAACTCAGCAAGACAATTGTCCTGTAGCCGTGCATCAATGTCCTATGTTAACCTTCCTGGAGCAGTGGCAGGCTGCTCCTGACCCCTGACCTGCTCAGGACCAGAGTATGGCAACTGCGTCCAACCCCAAGCTCAGGATCTCCTCACACTTGTGACTACGGCAGGTGCGGGCCTCCCAGTGGGTGAGTCATGCCATGGCGGGATTTAGGAGTCCAATCTAGGTCCGCCAGCCACTGGCCCCTCTGCCACAACTCAGCATATCAAGTGTCCTGCCTCCGTGGGTCAATGCCCTAAGTTTACCTTCCTGGAGCAGTGGCGGGAAGCTCATGACCCTGCCCCAGGGTATGGATTCTGCACCTGACCTGAAACCCAGGAACTCCCCCGACTTGCGTCTACGGGGAGGCGGGGCCACCCTCCAGGCACCCATGCTCTGGTGGAATTTAGGAGTCCAATCTAGGTCCGCCAGCAACTGGTCCCTCTGCCACAACTCATCAAATCAATGGTCCTGCACCTGTGTGTAAATGCCCTAAGTTTACCTTCCTAGAGCAGTGGCGGGCTGCCCCTGACCCCTGCCCTGCTCAGGACCAGAGTATGGCATCTGCGCCTGAACCCAAACCAAGAATTTCCTCCCACTTGCGACTATGGGGGGTGGGGCCAACCAGCCGGGAGGCCACACTCTGGTGTGATTTAGGAGTCCAATCTAGGTCTGCCAGCCACTGGCCCCTCTGCCACAACTCAGCTAATCAATTGTACTGCACCTGTGGGTCAATGCCCTAAGTTTACATTCCTGGAGGAGTCTCAGGCTGCACCTGACCCTTGCCCTGCTCAGGACCAGATTATGGCGTCTGGGCCTGACCCCAAACTCAGGATCTACTCCCACTTGCAAATACTGGGGTGACAGGGCTACCCAGCCGGGCAACCATGCTCTGGCGGGATTTAGGAGTCCAATCTAGGTCTGCAAGGCACTGGCCCCTCTGCAAGAACTCAGCAAATCAATTGTCCTGCACCCGTGGATCAATGTCCTACATTTACATTCCTGGACAAGTGGCAGGTGGCTCCTGACCCCTGCCGTGCTCAGGACCAGAGTATGGTGTCTGCACCAGACACCAAACCCAGGATCTCCTCCCACATGCGACTACGGGGACGTCAGGGCCACCTGGCCCGGCAGCCAAGCTCTGGCGAGATTTAGGAGTCCAATCTAAGTCTGCCAGCCACTGGCCCCTCTGCCACAACTCAGCAAATAAATTGTCCTACACCCGTGGGTCAATGGCCTAAGTTTACCTTCCTGGAGCAGTGGTGGGCTGCTCCTGTCCCCTGCCATGCTCAGGACCACAGTATGGCATCTGCGCCTGACGCAAAACACAGGATCTCCTCCCACTTGCGACTATCGGGGGGCGGGGCCAACCAGCTGGGCAGCCAAGCTCTGGCGGGATTTAGGAGTCCAATCTAAGTGCGCCAGCCCCTGGCCCCTCTGCCACAAATCAGCAAATCAATACTCCTGCCCCCATGGGTCAATGCCCTAAGTTTAACTTCCTGGAAAAGTGGTTGGCTGCTCCTGACCCCTGCCCTGCTCAGGACCAGAGTATGGCGTCTGAGCCTGACCCCAAAGCCAGGATCTCCTCTCACTTGCCACTACTGGTGGGGGTAGGGCCACCCTCTGGGCAGCCATGCTCTGGCGGGATTTAGGAGTCCAATCTATGTCCGCCAGCCACTGGCCCTTCTGCCACAACTCAGCAAATCAATTGACCTGCTCCCATGGGTCAATGCACTAAGTTTACCTTCCTGGCGCAGTGTCAGGCTGCTACTGACCCCTGCTCTGCTCAGGACCAGAGTATGGCGTCTGCGCCTGACCCCAAATCCATTATCTCCTCCCACTTGCGAATATGTGGGGGGCGGGGCCACCCAGCTGGGCAACCACACTCTGGCGCGATTTAGGAGTCCAATCAAGGTCCAAACTAGGTCCGCCAGCCACTGACCCCTCTGCCACAACTCACCAAGTCAATTGTCCTGCAGCCATGCATCAATGCCCTAAGTTTACCTAACTGGAGCAGTGGAGGCCTGCTCCTGACCCCTGACCTGCTCAGGACCAGAGTATGGCAACTGCGCCCAATCCCAAACTCAGGATCTCCTCACACTTGCGACTACGGGGGATGCGGGGCTTCCCATTGGGTCAGTCACGCTATGGCGGGATTTAAGAGTCCAGTCTAGGTCTGCCAGCCACTGGCCTCTCTGCCACAACTCAGCATATCAATTGTCCTGCACGCGTAGGCCAATGCCCTAAGTTTACCTTCCTGGAGCAGTGGCAGGCTGCTCATGACACTACCCCGCTCAGGACCAGGGTATGGTGTCTGTGCCTGACCTCAAACCCAGGATCTCCTCCCACTTGCGACTACGGGGGTGGGGGGGGGCACCCAGCCGGGCTGCCACGCTCTGGTGGGATTTAGGAGTACAATCTAGGTCCGCCAGCCATGGTCCCTCTGCCACAACTCAGCAAATCAATGTTCCTGCACTCGTGAGTCAATACCCTAAGTTAACCTTCCTGAAGCAGTGGTGGGCTGCTCCTGACCCCTGCCCTTCTCTGGACCAGAGTATGGCGTTTATGCTGACCCCAAACCCAGGATAACTTACCACTTGGGATTACAGGGGAGCGTGACCGCCCAGGCGGGCAGCCATTCTCTGCCGGAATTTAGGAGTCCAATCTTGGTCTGCCAGCCACTGACCCCTATGCTAGAACCCAGCAAATCAATTGTCCTTTACCCGTGGGTCAATGCCCTAAGTTTACCTTCTTGGAGCAGTGGCAGGCTGCTTCTGACCCCTGCCCTGCTCAGGACCAGAGTATGTTGTCTGTGCCTGACACCAAACCTAGGATCTCCTCCCATTTGCGACTACAGGGTGGTCGGGGCCACCCAGCCGGGAGCCCATGCTCTGGTGGGATTTAGGAGTCCAAATTAGTTCCGCCAGCCACTGTTCCCTCTGCTACAACTCAGCAAATCAATTTTCCTGCACCCGCGGGTTAATGCCCTAAGTTTACATTCCTCGAGCAGTGGCGGGCTGCTCCTGACCCCTGCCTTGCTCAGGACCAGAGTATAGCATCTGCACCTGACCCCAAACCCAGGATCTCCTCCCACTTGCATCTATGGGTGGGCAGGGCCACCCAGCCCAGCAGCCACACTCTGGCGGGATTTAGGAGTCCAATCTAGGTCTGCCAGCCACCGGCCCCTCTGCCACAACACAGCAAATCAATTGTTCTGCCCCCATGGGTCAATGTCCTAAGTTTACCTTCCTGGAGCAGCGGTAGGCTACAAGACTATGGTGTCTGCACCTGGCACCAAATCCAGGATCTCCTCAAACTTGCACGTCAGAGGGGATGGGGCCACCCATCCAGGCAGCCACGCTCTGGTGGGATTTAGGAGTCCAATCTAGGACTACCAACCACTAGCCCCTCTGCCACACCTCAGCAAATTAATAGTCCTGCACCCATGGGTCAATGCCCTAAGTTTACCTTCCTGGAGCAGTGGCGGGCTGCTCCTGACCCCTGCTCTGCTCAGGACCAGAGTGCGGCGTCTACACCTGAACCCAACCCCAGGATCTCTTCCCACTTGAGATGACGGGGGGGGGGGGCAGGGCCACCCAGACAGGCAGCCACGCGCTGGTGGGATTTAGGAGTCTAATCTATGTCCGCCAGCCACTGGTCCCTCTGCCACAACTCAGCAAATCAATTGTTCTGCACCTGTGGGTCAATGCCCTAAGTTTACCTTCTTGGAGAAGTGGCGGGCTGCTCCTGAACCCTCCCCTGCTCAGGACCAGAGTATGGCATCTGAACCTGACCCCAAACCCAGGATCTCCTCCCACTTGCGACTACAGGTGTGGCGGGGCCACCCAGCCAGGCAGCCAAGCTCTGGCTGGATTTAGGTGTCCAATCTAAGTCCGCCAGCCACAGGTCCCTCTGCCACAACTCAGCAAATAAATTTTCCTGCACCTGTGGGTCAATACCCTAAGTTTACCTTCCTGGAGCAGTGGTGAGCTGCTCCTGACCTCTCCCCTGCTCAGGACCAGAGAATAGTGTGTGCGCCTGACACCAAACCCAGGATCTCCTCCCACTTGCGCCTACAGGGAGCAGGGACACCCAGCCGGGGAGCCACGCTCTGGCTGGATTTAGGAGTCCAATCTAGGTCCGCCAGCCACTGGCCCCTCTGCAACAACTCAGCAAATCAATTGTCCTGCACCCGTCTTTCCGTGCCCTATGTATAACTTCCTGGAGCAGTGGCGGGCTGCTCCTGACCACTGCCCTGCTCAGGACCAGAGTATGGCGTCTGTGACTGACCTCAAACCCAGGATCTCTTCCCACTTGTGAATACCGGGAGGTGGGGCGCGGGGGCACGGCCACCAAGCCTTGCAGCCACACTCTGGCGGGATTTAGGAGTACAATCTAGGTCCGCCAGCCACTGGCCCCTCTGCCACAACTCAACAATTCAATTGTCCTGCACCTGTGGGTCAATGCTCTAAGTTTAACTTACTGGAGCAGTGGCGGGTGGCTCCTGACCCCTACCCTGGTCAGGACCAGAGTATGACGTCTGCCCCTGACCCCAAACCCAGGATCTCATTTCATTTGCGACAACGGGTGGGGCGGGGCCACCCAGCCGGCAGCCATGCTCTGGTGGAATTTAGGAGTCCAATCTAGGTCCGCCAACCACTGGCCCATCTGCCACACCTCAGCAAATCAATAGTCCTGCACCCATGAGTCAATGCCCTAAGTTTACCTTCCTGGAGCAGTGGTGGACTGCTCCTGACCCCTGCTCTGCTCAGGAACAGAGTATGGCGTCTACGCCTGACTCCAACCCCAGAATCTCTTCCCACTTGAGACTATGGGGGGGGCGGGGCCACCCAGACGGGCAGCCATGCGCTGGTTGGATTTAGGAGTCTAATCTATGTCCGCCAGCCACTGGTCCCTCTGCCACAACTCAGCAAATCAATTGCTCTGCACCCATGGGTCAATGCCCTAAGTTTACATTCTTGGAGCAGTGGCGGGCTGCTCCTGACTCCGGCCCTGCTCAGGACCAGAGTATGGCGTCTGCACCTGACCCCAAACCCAGGATCTACTCCCGCTTGCGACTACGGGGGAGGGGGGGGGGCACCCAGCCAGGCATCCATGCTGTGGCAGGATTTAGGAGTCCAATGTAGGTCCGCCAGCCACTGGCCCATCTGCCACAACTCAGCAAATCAATTTTCCCCACCCGTGGGTCAGTGCCCTAAGTTTACCTTCCTGGAGCAGTGGCAGGCTGCTCCTGACCCCTGCCCTGCTCAGGATCAGAGTATATGGCGTCTGCGCCTGATATCATCTTTCTTTACCACTGCATAGTACTCCATTGTGTAGATGTACCATAATTTCTGGATCCACTCATGGGTTGAGGGGCATTCGGGTTGGTTCCAGCTCTTTGCTGTTGTGAAGAGAGCAGCAATAAACATGGCTGTACATGTATATCTGGTGTAGCAAGCGTCTGATGGATATATACCCAGAAGTGTTATGGCTGGGTCAGATGGTAGGCTAATTTTGAGTCTTTTAGGGGTTCTCCATACTGCTTTCCATAGTGGTTGTACAAGTTAGCATTCCCACCAGGAATGGATTAGTGTCCCCCTTTCCCCACACCCTCTCCAGCATTTGGTAGCATTTGTTTTCTTGATCCTAGCCAGCCTCAATGTACTTTAAGTTTCTTTTAAAATGTAACATTTATACAGTACTGAAAAGATAGCTCACCTGTTAAGAGCACTGGATGCTCTTGCAGAACACCTGGGTTCAAGAACCAGGACCCACATAGCAGCTAACAAATGTCCATAACTCCAGTTCCAGGGGAGATGGCAACCTCTTCTGAACACTGTGGGCATTGCATAACAGTGGTGCACCTACATTCATGCAAGGAATACACTCATACACATAAAATAATATTAACTATAAATATTTTAAAATGATTAAAAATGTAACACTTTTTTGTATTTTTGAGACAGGGTCTTCCTTTAATCCCAGCTGGCCTGGAGCTTGCTCTGTAGACCAGGCTGTCCTTGAACTCACAGAGATCTGCCTGCCTCTGCCTCCCAAGTGCTGGGATTAAAGGCATGCACCACCACACCCGGCTATTAAAAATGTAACACTTTTAACACAATCTAAACTATAATAGTATCATATACCTAGTACTAAATTTAAAAACCTATTCATGGCTGGGCGTGTTTGTGCATGCTTTTAATCCCAGACTTGGGAGGCAGCAGCAAGCATATCTTTCTCTGTTAGTTTAAAACCTGCCTGGTATGTACTGAGTTCCAGGCCAGCTGGGGCTACAGGGAGATGCTGTTTCAAAAAAACGGACCAAATAAATGAAAAACCTATTGCTAGTATTTCCTTACAGAAAATTACACATCATTATTGACAGTTACTATTGTATACTAAGAAAGATTTATAGCATAAATATAGTTACCAATAATATTGTAAAGATGACAGCTTTATACAAATAAAATTATATTTACAAGCACAGCCCCTAATCAGCAGCCTGTGATTAAAACCTTTATTTCCCACTGGACCCAGCTCTACTGGGCACATTGTATCTGGGGCTCACCACAATGTCTGGGCCAAAGAAATGAACAGAAACGGATGGTCTCTTCCAACAGAGTACCAGGCTCAGAAGGAACATTCTGGCATGGAGCTGACTTCCCTTGCTACTCCTTTTGTTGTCTTCCAGAAGTTTCTTTTTCCTAGAAGTCCTACCAGGCTACTTCTGTGAGTCTGTCTCTCTCTTTTTTTAATTTTTATTTATTTCTGTATGTGTATGAATGTAGTGTCTGCATGCAGGTCTGTGCGCACGTGTCGTGCAATGCCGCGGAGGTCAGAAGAGGGTTTCAGTTTCCCCCTGGAACAAGAGTTCTCCTGGAATTGGAGCTTCAGATGGTTCTCGGCCGCCATGTGGGTGCTGGGGATCGAACCCGGGTCCTCTGTAAGAGCGGTCGGTGCTCTTAACCACTAGGCCATTTCTCCAGCCCCATGAGTCTGTCTCTTACCCAAGAGCGTCACAATGACTGGAGCTCTCAGCCCTCTGTGACATCACCAGGCCCCACTCTAGGTCCACAGTCTCTCAGGCACCAGGGAAGACAGACCCACCTTATACAGCTTCCCCAGTAACCTCTGTTCACCATGCGGCTGCTGAGATTGTTCCTGTTCGTGCTTCTGTGCCTCTCCACTTCCTGGACCTTCATGTTTTCTGTGCTGAGGGAAAAAGCCAAAGAAAGCCCAGGGAAGGTGCCTTGTGGAGGATATTGTTGGATTATCCAGAATATTCCAGAGCACGTCCAAGGCTGGATTGTGAGCAAATGGCTCTGGTTTACTTTCCTCCTTGGGATGTGCACTGCAGTGAAGCTTCGAGGAGGCGGCAGCAGAGGAGGAGTAGGCGGCGGACAAGGAGGAGGCAGTGGACGAGGAGGAGGAGGAGGCGGCAGACGAGGAGGTGGCGGCAGACAAGGAGGAGGCAGCCGTGGAGGAGGTGGCAGAGGCGGTGGAGGAGGAGGAGGAGGAGGGATTGAGAACTGTAAGGAGCAGGCTACTACCAACATCCGAGTCTGTCAGGTTCGCTCACCACAAAAGAAATATCAAAGTACTTCCCCCAGCAAAGATTTCACTTTCAATATCTTAACCGAGCTGGAGATGGAACTGGTGAGATTTGTGTCCAAGGTACAGAATCTTAAAGTCTCCATGGCCTCAAGCAGTCATCCCAGGCAGCACAGCCCAGAAAAACCCATTGATTCACACAATAATGTAACAATATATGAGATATGGGGAGAGGGAGATTCCGAGTGAAAGAGTTTATGTGTCAAAGTCGGAATTAAAAAAATTAAAAAAAAAGAATTGTGCCAATAGCTCTCTCTTACTCATGTCTAAATGGGGAGAGAGTGTCTGCTAGAGGTTTCTTAGTCTCATTCATAAAGTAATTTAAGAACGGACCCAAACAGAAGGATTAGGAAAATTTGATTAGAATTTTAAAGAAAAATTCTCAGGGCAGGCAAGTTGGGAATCTCAGCAGCTGCCTTGAGGAGGTGAATGGAGGGGACAAGGAAAAGGGCATGTGGTCAAACACGTGGCCAACTGGAAGGCACATGGCAGGGAGAAGTAAAATTTAGAGAAAAAGTAAAGGAATAAAAGGTGATAGGGCATGGGCTGGAGAGATGGCCTAGCAGTTAAGAGCGCTGACTGCTCTTGCAGAGGACCCAGGTTCAAACCCCAGCACCCACATGGTGGCTGAAAACCGTTTTTAACTCCAGTTCCCAGGGGAATTCGATGACCTCTTCTGACCATCTGAGGCATTGCATGGCACAGGTGCACCAACCTGCATGCAGACAGTACATTCATACACATGAAAAAATAAATAAATTAAAAATAAAGATGATAGGGCAACACAATGCGTTAAAGAAAGCATGTTTAAAGTAGGGATATGAAGAAGAAAATGAGAGATTATGTTTGAAAAGGGGGCAGACCTACAGAGTCCTACATGTCTGTGGCCAGATACAGATGCACTGCACTGGGAGGTGGGATTCTAGGCAGGAAACGTTCACTATCTCATTAACACACTAAGTAGTCCATGACCAGATGAATGACCAGTGAAACTGGAAAGGTATTTTTTTTTCAAAAAGGAGACTGCAAAGTTTCCCAGACAATATTATTGGGACTCTTTGCTACTCTAAGCAAAGCATTGGTAATTTGATCACTGATATTAGAGGTAGGGATTTTTTTTTTGTTAATATATACTATTAGTCCTTTAATTGACAGAATATTTTTTTAAATTAGTTTTTTATTGATGCTTTGTGCATTTCATACATTTTTTCCAATTCAGTTCAGGCTTATTTCCCTTTCCCTCCCCCCCCAACCCCACCCCATCCCAGATCATGCATTCTGCCATAACTGTCCTGCATCTTTCTCTCATTTTTAGCTATAAGTGATAATCCATGAGTACAAGCATCCTTCATGCAAAACCTATCTGCAGGCTGTTGTTTTATGAACAGTCTTCCATTTCTTTAACATCTGATGGGAATAATTTTTTGCATTAGTAGTTATAGAGAATACTCCTGATGATGATGATGATGATGTTTAAAAGTTAAGCATTGAAAAAAAAAAGAAAAGCAAATCTGTTCACTAACCCCCCCAAAAAATGTTAAACATTGTAGCCACTGTGGTGCACACCCTTATTCCCAGCACTCTGGAGACAGAGGCAGGCAAATCTATGCCATAATGAGGCTATCCTGCTCTACATAGTGACTTCCAGGCCAGTTAGAGCTACAGTGAAATCCTGTCTTAAAAAGACCCCCCAAAATTTAAACATTGCATTTTTATTTATTTTTTATTTTTATTAAACTTTTTCCATATATCATAACTCATTTCTCATTTGAATTTAGAGTCACTTCCCTTTCCACGCTTCCCACCCCTCTTGAGTTCCTGCACTCTGCCATAGGAAAACATTGCATTTTTAAGAACACTCCTTTTAACTTAGTCCAAAACGATCCTTATTCAATATTGGTGAATTTGATTCTCTAATGTTTCAGGGAATTTTCCCAACCAAGCATATGAAGGATGTTAATCTACTGTTCTAAGATACTTTTCATTTTTGTTGATGTGAACATAAAGCTGACCACATAAACTGAATTGGAGAATGTTTGATGTTCTTTTATTTTGTGAAACATTTTGTAAAAAAATTAGTAATATGTCCACTTTGCCGTTTAGTACAAATGTCTAGTGAAACTATTTGTGTGCATTAGTGCCTTTTGGGGAAGGAATCCAAGGTTACAAACAAACGGATGCATGTGCACACACACGAAAGCACACATACACACACACATATATAGGTCTCTCTCTCTCTCTCTCTCTCTCTCTCTCTCTGTGCCTCTTTCACACACAAAAACACACCCTATTTTGTTGAGTTTTTAAATTTATTTTTATTGTTATTAAACTTTTTTCCATTAATCATACATAATTTTTCAATCAAATTTAGAGTCACTTCCCTTTCCATGCCCTCCACCCCACCTGAGTCCCTGCACTCTACTATACATGTCTTGCATCTTAATCTTTACGGAGGGCGGAAATCCAGAGGTGTTTCAAGTCTTTTTGGGTGGTTGTTTTTTGTTGGTGTTCTCTCTGACCTTTTATTGCGTGCTTCTTCTCTCTCTCTCTCTCTCTCTCCCTCCTCTCTCTCGCTCATATATAATATATATATAATTATATAGATATATATCGAATATAATTTATATACTATAATCACCAAATTGGAGGAATTTTTTTTTTTTTTTTTTTTTTTCTTTATTTGGTTGAAAGATGCCATGTTTTCCTTCTTGGCAAGCCCAAACACCATCAATCCGCCCTTGTGCGCCACACTGGGGGTCTTTCCCTCCCATGGTCCCCAAAATGAAGTCCATTAAGCATTCATTCTGTCTTGATCCCCCCGCACTAGCCTCCATGATACAACCAGGTAGTCCAACAATGGAAATCTATACTCTGAAAAGGCTGAAATCCCCTTATCTGCTTAGTCCACAAGTTGGTGTCTCAGCATTCCTCGTCTGGCACTGAAGGTTGGGAGATTCTTGGAGAGACATGATGGTTTCATTCTATATTGGAGGGTTAAAAAGCTGTGTCCCCTCAACAAACCCAAATGCCCCGCAACTGACGGGTGGATAGAGAAAAGGTGGTACATCTACGCAATGGGAGTTCTAATGCAGTGGTAAAGAAAGATGACAACAATGAGCTGTGTAGGTAAATGGATGGAGCTGGAAGAATTATCTGCTAAGTGAGGTAACACAGTCACAGAAAAACAAGGAATGGTATCACTCATCTTTGATGCTAGAGTCAATTACCTAATTTTATGTTAAACTGCACAATGTTAATGTGATCTGAAAAAAAAAAAAAAAAAAAAAAAAAAAAAAATTAAAAAAAACAAATAAATTTTTTTCAAAAGAAGAAAACTGTGCTCATGGCTTTGAAGAGTGGAAAAAACAGTGGCAGCCACAGATTAATGTATTTGCCAGTAAGAATTGAACACGGGCCAAACAACAGTGCGCGCTTTTTTTCTTTTTGTCTTTTGACTTGAGATTCTCAAGTTTATATCTGAAGTACAATTGCTGTCTCTGGTCTAACTGATTGTATGTGTGGTTTTTCATTTTTGGTGTTTAAGGCCACATGGTTAGCCTAGATGAACCAAGGTTTTTTTGTTTTCTGAAGGTCAGTTTTAGGACCCCACTGGGCGTCAAGGGGACCTCCTCATTGTTTTCTTTGGGGGGGGGAGGGCCAGAGTCCCTGGATCCTTTCAGTTTTTGATTACAAGTCCATCCCACTCAAGGACAAAATCAGGGCTTGCTAAACCAGGCTTTCTTTTTTTCTCAAGTTCATGTTTCAGTAAGTTCTTTGATGCAGTCCATTTTGTTGTTGTTTGGAGTTATGGGTTGTTGTTGTTGTTTCCAGTATGGCAGCACTCCCAACTGCTTGGGAAAAAGCTCAAGGGGCCGTGCAAAAAAGAAATACTTACAACGAGGTAATTGGCACGAGCAGCCACAGAATGAGGGATACCATCCATCGTTTGTTTTTTTCTGGGGACTGTGTTACTTCACTCGGCATGATGTATTCTAGCTCAGCGCATTTTTCCTGCAAGCTCATGATGTCATCTTTTCTTTAAGTACTGCCTGAACGCCAGTGTGTAGATGTGCCACATTTTCTCTTTTCACTCGTCAGTTGAGGGGCCATTTGGGTTGGTTCCAGCTCCTCGCCATTGCGATGTGAAGAAGCTGAAATAAACATGGCAGTGCATAGTATCGCTGCAGTGGGGTGAGTCGTGGATGTACATGCCTAGGAGTGGGATGGCCGGGTCAGGTGGCAAGTTCATTCCAACCCTTCCAAGGGTTCTCCACACTGCTTTCCATAACTCTGTACTAGTTTTACATTCCCACCAGCAGTGGATGAAGTGTTCCCCTTTACCCACAAAAAACTCTCCAAGCACATTTGTTTCCTTGATCCAGCCAGTCTTGTGGGAGTAAGATAATCTTAAAGTGGTTTTTGATTTGCATTTCCTATGGTTAGTGAGGTTGAATACTTCTTAAGGTGTTTCTTCTCAGCCATCTCTAATTCCTCACTTGTGAAGTCGCTTGTTCGGCTCTTTTCTCCATCCATTGAGTGGGTCATTTGTTTTTCCTTCTTCTTTTGTTTTGTTCGAGTAGTTTATGTATTCTGGAAAATCAATGCTTTGTCAGATGTATCTGCAAGTGAGGTTTCCTCCCACTCTGTGGGGATTTCTCTTCACTTCCTTGATTGTTCTTTTGATGTAACAGAAGCTTTTGAGTTTAATGACGTCCCACTTGTCAATTGACTTTATTCCCTGCACAGCTGCTGTCTGATTTCTGAAGACTTTCCTATTGCCATGTCCTTGCAGTCGGCTGCCAAATTTTTTCTTCTAACACCTTCAGAGTTTCATGTTTCACAATGAGGTCTTTAATCTATCTGGAGTTGACATTTGTACAGGGTGAAGTAGGGGTTTTCCTTAATTCTTCTACAAGTGGTGAATCAATTTTGCCAGCACCACGTGATAAAGGAATGCTGTCTTTTTCTCATTGTGTCTCTTTGGCCCCTTTTTCAAATAGGAGATGGCTGAAATTGTAAATGTGCCTCAAATTTGGTCTTTGGTTTTGTTCCATTGGGTCAACAGGTCTGTTTTTTAATGCCAGTACAATCCTGTGACCAGGCTAATGAACTACAGCCCGGTAGTAATAGTTTTGAAGTCCCCTGGTAGAGAGTGCCCCCCCTGTGGTTGCTCTTTCACTCAAGGTTGTTTTGGATATTCAGGGTCTTTTGTTTTCCAGATGAATTTAAGGACATTTTTTTCAAAGCCATTAAGAAACTCTTGGAGGAGTTTAATTGGGATGCATTAACTCTAGAGTCAAGTATGGTAGAATGGGACTGTGTTTTTACAATGTTAATTTTCCCAATCCATGAGGCATAGGGAGGTTTTTTTTTTCCATCTTGCTGTTTCCTCTTCAATTTCATTCATTCTGTAAGAGTTAACAGTTTGTTTTAGAGGTCTTTGTTGTCTTTCGTTAGGTTTGTTCCAGGTATGGGTGGGTTTTTTTTTTTGAGGCTACTGTGGTGGGAGGGTCTCCTTGAATTCTTTTCTTCCTCCATTGATGTTTGTGCTGTAACGACAAAGACTGACTTGGTGTTTTTTCGGGACCTTTGTGCTCCTGTCCCTTTGCTTCACGCAGTTAATCGGTTCTCGGAGTGTTTCTGGGGGAGTTTTGTAGCATCCCTTAAGTAAACAATCATATCATCAGCACAGAGGGATAGCTTGACTTCCCTCTTGGCCCAATTTGTAATCCTTTAATTTCCTTTTCTTTGCCTTATTTCTCTAGAAAGGATTCAAGGCTATATTGAAGAGGAGTGGTGACAGGGGGCGCCATTATGCTTTGAGTTCCTACCTTTAAAGGGAATGTTTCCGTGGTTTCATTCCCCATTTAGAATGATATTGGCTGTGGGTTTCCTGTATATGGCTTTGATTACATTGATGAATGATCCCTCCAATCCAATTCCCTCTAGCACTTTAAGCATCAAGTGATGCTGGATTTTGTCAAAGGCTTTTTCAGCATCAATTGAGATGATGGTGTGGTTTTTGTCTTTCATTCCATTTATGTGCTTGATGATGTTTATTGATTTTCGTATGTTGAACCATCCCTGCATCTCTGGTATGGACCCAACTTGGTCATGATGGATGATCTTCATGATGTGAGTCTGTATGCGAGTTCAGTCTTCCTTTTCTGAAGCATGAGCAGACTTTCCTCTTTATAGATTGGACACTGACTGAAGTCCCATTAGTGGTTCTCCAAGACCTCCCTCAACAGGAAGACTGATGACACACATTTGCAGGATATCTTGGTTGACCTCTGAGGGAAAGGAACAAAGTTATCCCTTAGGTCTCACGATCAAATTGGTATGGGCATTAAGCATGGTCATAAGCACCCAGAGAGGCTAATTTACACCAGCCTGATACATTACACCTTGTGGTGGTTTGAATGAGTGTCCCTCATAGGCTTTAAATATTCAGACATTTGTCTCCAGTTGGTGGCACTGTTTTTGGAGGTCTTAGAATGTGTGGCCATGATAGAGGCACTAAGTTATGGGGGGCAGGCTTAGTGAGTTTAACAAGCCTTGTGGTCTCCAGTCACCCTCTTTCTGCTTCCTGTGCTCTTTGTGAGATGTGACTCTCAGCATGCTGCTCCAGCTCCAGCCGCCATGCCTCCCGCCACAATGGACTCTAATTCCCTGGAAGTGTCAATCATAATTTCAAATAAACTCTTCCTTTTATAAGTTCCTTGGTCATGGTATTTTATCACAGCAACAGAAATTGACTAATACACACCTGTATTAAATTGTATCTTTTGAAAAAAAAAAACTGTATGTTATTTCCATATCATATTTCTTCATTTGCATTTTTCCATTTTAATTTTATATTAAGTTTATATATTACCCTCCCTCTTATACCAAAAATCCAAGGTCTGAAAATCAATGCTAGATTAGTTCTAGAACCTGTCTAAGGATTCACAATATAGGAGCACAGTTGTTTATAGATCATGAGGACAATAATATTAATGTTGCTCAGTTTGCCTTACAACTAGGTACTTGGCACTAGCATCCACAGATGAGGGATACCATTCTTCTTTTGTTTTTCTGGGACTGTGTTACTTCACTTATCATAAAATCTTGGAGTTCTTTCCATTTACCTGCAAATTTCATGATGTCATCTTTCTTTACCACTGCATAGAACTCCATTGTGTAGATGTAGCACATTTTCTCTATCCACTCGTTGGTTGAGGGGCACTTGGGTTAGTTCCAGCTCTTCACTATTGTGAAGAGAGCTGCAATAAACATTATGTTCATGTATCTCTGCGGTAGGAAGTGTCTGGTGGATATATACCCAGAAGTAGTACAGCTGGTCAGATGGTAAGCTAATTTTGAGTCTTTTAATGGTTCTCCACACTGCTTTCCATAGTGGTTGTACAAGTTTACATTCCCACCAGCAGTGGATGAGTTTTCCCCTTTCCCCACAACCTCTCAGGCGTTTGGTATCATTTGTTTTATTGATCTTAGCCAGCCTTATCAGAGTGAGATCATATCTTAAATTGGTTTTAATTTTCATTTCCTTAGTTATTAATGATGTTGAACACTTTTTTTGTCTTTTTGAGACAGGTCTCCCTGTAGCCCTGGAACTCACTCTGTAGACTAGGCTGGCCTTGAACTCACAAAGATCCACCTGCCAAGTGCAAGGATTAAAGGCGTGCACCACCATGCCCAGCTTTGAACACTTTTTAAAATGTTTCTCAGCCATCTCTATTTCCTCACTTGTGAAGTCTCTGTTCAGCTCTTTACTCCATCTTTTGATGGACTCATTTGTTTTGTTTCTTCTTTGGTTTTTGAGTAGTTTATATATTCTGGAAGTTAATGCTCTTTCAGATGTATCATCTGTGAAGGTTTCCTCCCAATCTGTGGGTTTTCTCTTCACTTCCCTGATTGTTTCTTTTGATTTACAGATAAGAAAGAAAGAAAGAAAGAAAGAAAGAAAGAAAGAAAGAAGAAAGAGAAAGAAAATTTATAGAAAGGATAATGTTTGACAAGAGTGGAACAACCAGGAAATGTGGGACACTATGAAAAGATAAAATCTCTGCATCATAAGGATAGAGGAAGGAGAAGAATCCCAAGAGAATGGTATTGATGAGATCATCAATAGAATAATAGATGAAAAGTTCCCAAACTATAAAAAATGCAAACCCATCCAAATATAAGAAGCACATAGAAAACCAAGTAGACTAGATCAGAACAGAAACTCCCCTCGCCATATCATAGTTAAAACGCTAGACGCCCAAATTTAGTATAGTATAGGTTTTGAACTATTCCTGTATGATTGTCTTTATCTTTTCATTGTCTGTTTTGATGTTTCCCCTTTCATCATGAATTCTATTGATTTGGAGTTGCTCTTTCTTTTGGTTAACTGGTCTGTCTATCTTGTTTATTCTTTCAAAGAACCAGCTTTTGTATCCGTTGATTTTTTTTTTTTGTATTGTTTTCTTTATTTCTATTTCATTGATTTCTGCTCTGATTTTTGTTATTTCTTCCTGACTGTTGCATTTAGGGTTCATTTGTTGTTTTTTTTTCAAGTGGTTTTAGCTGCAGTGTTAGCTCATTTATTTTTGCTCTTTCTATATTTGTTGTTTTGTTTTAATGTAGGCACCCAGGGCTATAAAGTTCTCTCTTAGGACTGCTTTTAAATTGTCCCATAGTTTTTTTTTTTTTTTGTGTGTGTGTGTGTGTGTGTGTGTGTGTGTCTTGTACTGTCATTGTCATTAAGTTTCAAGAATGCTTTCATTTCTTTCTTTATTTCCTCCTTGATCCATTCATTATTTAGGACTGTGTTGTTTAGTCTCCATGTGTTCATGTAGGTAGCAGGGCTTATCCTGGTGTTGATATTGAGCTTTATTGCACTATGGTCTGATAAAATGCATGAAATTATTTCAATTTTTTGTATTTGCTGAGGCTTTTTCTGTTTCCAAGTATGTGGTCAATTTTGGAGAATGTTCTGTGGGGTGCTAGTGGAAAGTATATACTCTGGTGTGTGGGTGCAATATTCAGAAGATATCTGTGATGTCCATTTGCTGTATTGTATTGTTCAGTTCAGATGTCTCTCTTTTTATTCTTCGTCAGATTGATCTGTCCAAAGGACTCAGTGGGATATTGAATTCCCCTACTATGAGTGTGCTGGGGTTAATCTGTGCCTTGAGGTCCTGTAGAATTGTATTTATAAAGTTCAGTGCACCAGAGTTTGGTGCATATATATTCATGATTATGAAGACTTCATGGTTAATTTTCCCTTTGATAAGGATGTAATGGCCCTCTTTGTCTCTTGTAATTGCTTCTACTTTGAAGTATATTTTGTCTGATATTCAAATAGCAACTCCTGCTTTCTTTTTAGTACCATTTGCTTGGAATATTTTTTTCCGTCATTTCACTTTAAGCTGGTGCCTATCCTTGAGGGTGAGATGGATTTCTTGTAGACAGCATATCGTAACAACAGATGCTGTTTCCTAATCCATTCTCCCAGTCTATGTCTTTTGATTGTTGAATTTAGTCCATTAATATTTAAGGTTATTATTGATAGATTCGTGTTGTTTCCTTTCACCTTATTATCCATTTGTGGTTTTGGTCTAGGTTTCTACTTCTGCAGTTCTGCTTTTATTAATTTCTCTTTCAAGGTGGCTGGGAGTAGTTGCTCCTCTCCTCTGTCCATTGAATTGCTTCAAGTATCCTCTGAAGGTTTGTTTTTCTGAACATGTATTCTTTCATCTTGTATATGTCAGGGAAGATTCTTCTCTTTCCTTCAACTACAATTGACATGTTTGCTGGGTATATTAACCTGAGTTGGCATTTATTGTCATTTAGCACTGAGAATGCTTTGGTCTATGTTCTTCTCACTTTCATAGTTTGCACTGAAAATCAGCTGTGATTCTGATAGATTTCTCCTTATATGTAACTTGTTTTTCTTTTGTGGCTTTCAGAATTCTGTCTTTGTTTTGGGTGTCTAGCGTTTTAACTATGATATGGCGAGGGGAGTTTCTTTTCTAATCTAGTCTATTTGGTGTTCTATGTGCTTCTTGTAATTGTATGTTTTTGCCTATTTCAGTTTGAGGAAATTTTCATCTATTATTCTATTGACAATCTGATCAGTACCATTCTCTTGGGATTCTTCTCCTTCCTCTATCCCTATGATGCAAAGATTTGATCTTTTCATAGTGTCCCACATTTTCTGGTTTTTCCACTCTTGTCAAGCACATCCTTTCTATAAATTTTATTGATTGATTATTTTTTATTTTATGTGTAGGAGTCTATTGCCTCCTGCATGTAAGTGCACCCAGTTAGCACAATGTCTGTGGAGGTGAGAGGAGGGCCTCGAATACTCTTGAACCGAAGTTACAGATGGTTGTTAACCACCATGTGGGGACAGCCAATGCTCTTAGCCACTGAACCATCTCTGCATCACCATAAGATTTATTTTATTTATATTTATTCTTTGAGAATTTTATAGATGTACATAATCAAATATAATCATATCTAACCATGATTTGTTACATCCAATTCTCCCAGATCCTCCCAACTCATTGCCCTCCAAACTTCATGTACTCGTCTCACTTTTTTAAAAATTTTATTTATTTTTTATGTGTATGAATATACTGCCTGCATGTTGATCTGTGCACCCGTGTTGTTCAATGCCACAGAGGTCAGAAGAGGGTGTCAGATTCCCCTGGAACTGGAGTTCTTCTGGAATTGGAGTTACAGACAGTTCTCAGCCACAATGTGGGTGCTGGGGATTGAACCTGGTTCCTCTACAAGAGCAATCGGCTCTCTTAACTGCTAGGCCATCTCACCATCCCCATCACTTTTTAATCATCTATTTAATTCTGTTATTTGCACAGGTATTGGGCAATCCATTGGAGCATGAGAAACCTACCATTGCCCACAACCTCTAAGAATGATTGTCCTCCCTCAGCAGCTATCAATTACCAATATCTTTTCAGTAAGTATGGGGACTTGTGAGCAGTTCCTCCATTCATGCTGGAATTTTGGCTGGCTTGACCTTTTACTGATTTTGTGAAGGTATTCACAGCCACTGTGAGTTTATGAGCTGACAACTATGCCAGATCCAAAAGTAAGCATTTCACAATATTTCTCCTTATTTTCCAGCTCTTACATTCTTTCTGTCCCCTTTTATGAGATGTAAGTACAAGGATGAGTCTTTGTAGAGAGAGGGGTGAAAATATGTTATTAATCAGGATGAGCTTTCAGGAGCACTCACTTTTTGTCATCACTTTGACCAGTTATATGTGTCTACACTGACTGCTTCTGAGGGCAAAATAAGCTTCTCTGATCAAGAATGAGCATTAGATCATGTCTATGTGTATAAACATATTTATAATTATTCTGCAGCCATACTCCTCTGAACATGCTAAATCACCCCTAAGGTCATATGTTTTGGTTTGCTTATTTTATTTGTTTTGTTTTAGGTCATATGTTTTAACATTGGTTTAAGAATAATGCATATCATCATTTTAGTCGGTTAAAATTACATTTTTTTTCAGAAAGTGTGTTTATTGATTTTTTTTTATCTTTTTGAGACAAGGTCTCCCTGTAGACCCAGGTGACCTGAAATTCAATATGTAGACAAGGCTGGACTTGAACTCCCAGAGATCCACCTGACCCTGCCTCTTGAGTACTAGGATTAAAGTTGTGTGTCACCATGCCCAGCTGTGTCACCACTGATATATATATATATATATATATATGTCTTTTTAAACAGGGTCTCCCTGTAGCTCTCACTGTCCTGGAACTCACTCTGTAGACCAGGTTGGCCTTGAACCCACAGAGGTCTGCCTGCTTCTGCTTCCCAAGTGCTTGATATTTTATAAACATAAAGTTAGTTACAGGTATGGAAATGTAGTTTTGTGGAAAAGAGAATTGGTTTACCACAGCCAAGGATGTGAGTTGAAACAATCATAATATTCATTCAGTATTTTTAATGTACATTAGATTGAAAGAGAGTTTTCAACTTTCATTTTTAATATAGGTAATTTTATACCATCTCACATTTTGTCAAAACCAATCTCAATATAAAGTTAATAAATTGATGGATATCTTCAATAAAAAAGCTTATATAGTTGTATTGATTTTTTTCAATTGTTATTATGTATATGTGATTTATTCTATTTATGCTTTTTATTCTATTACTTTACTATTCTTCCTTGAGGTTTAATTTGTAATCTTTCAGTAATTCCATAAAGTAGTATATTAATAAGCTTTCTCTTATATGTCTTTTTAAAAGAATTCTAGTTGTTTTACATGACTGTGACATTATCATCTATAAAGCAGTATTTTTTTTATTTACTATAATTACTATTACTATTATATTTGTGTGCATGTACATGCCAAGGCACACCAGGATGGACTTCTCTTCTTCTACCATGAGACACAGGAATTGAATTCAGGTAATCAAACTTCTACAGCAACTCCTTGATCATTGAACCATCTCACTGCTTAAATGATTCTAGCTTCAGCTTTTGCATGAGTATTCCAGTTTTTCACAGATCTGCATTATGATTGACAAAGGGCCACTCTCATGCTCTAAATGACATCACACATAAAGTAAATTTGAATGGACCCAATTTTGAGGTGCTTCTCTGGCCAATGAAATAATTTGAATTTGTGGATACTTGAATAACATAGAAAGATTTGAAGCAAATGTAGGGCTACACAAATTGTGAAGATTTATCAATGTGCATTATTATATGGATTAGTTATTTAAAAGGAGAGCCACAGTGTTAAATTTGTTCAAATGATAAAATAGCCATTATTTATTATTTGAAATGGTTTAATATTTTTTATTCTTTAATACAGTACTGGTATTCCAACACTTCTCTAGCCAAACGTTTAAGAAGCCTCAGATCTTTGTTAAACAGCTCAAGATAAAAAAAAAAAGAGCACAATTGTTTTGCCTGTCTTATTGGCAAGTGCAGCTACCCTGTGCCTGCCAGTGCTTTTGCCATCCTTCAAAGACATGAGACAATGCTTTTCAACCTTCCAATGTGGACTGAAGACTCATGTCTCTCCAAGGATCCTTCAAACCTTCAGTGCCAGATGGGGACTACTGAGACATCCAATTTGTGGACTGAGATACTACTGGGGTTTCAGCCTCTTCAGAGTATAGACTACCATTGTTGGACTACCCAGGTTGTATCATGGAGACCAGTACAGGAAGATCAATACAGAATGCGGTGCTTACTTGACCTCATTTTGTGACCATGAGAAGGGAAAACCCCAGTGTGGAACACAGGGGCAGAACAGACAGTGGTTTGGGATTACCAAGGAGGAGGCTTCAAACATGACATTTTTCAGCCTAATAAAAAACATATAAGCTGAAGATGCTAAAACCTATGATACATGTGGCATGCATATATGCATATTTTGGAGTGATGCATATTGGAACGAATAACAACAGCAACAGCAACAACAATAGCAACAACAACAAGAAGACTGGGTCAAAGAACTGACTGACAAGGTGAACTTCTGCTCAAAACAGTAAACTTTTAAATCGAGAATGTTTAGAGAGACTGAAAAAAAAGATGAAAAATATGTCTGGCAGAATGCATGCGCTCTGGTGGGGTGGGTGAGCAGGGAGGGGGGCATGGATCTAGATTTGATTTGAACTTTTGTATGAAATGCAGAAAGCTTCAATAAAAACTGGCTTTGAAAAAATAAAAAGAAGCCTCAGATCTTTGTTAATCAACTCCAAATGGATCAAAAACCTCAATGTGGAACTCAAAATTCTGAAGGTGATAGAAGAAAACATTGGCAGCAACCTACAAGACATAGGTGTAGGAAAAGACTTTCTAAATCAAACAGCAGCTGCATAGAAAATAAGGTTAACAATTGAAAAGTGGGACCTTGGGCTTGCAGAGGACCTGGGTTTGATACCCAGCACCCACATGGCAGCTGAATCCATCTTTAACTCAGTTCCAGAGGAATCCGAAGCCCCCTTCTGACCTCCGCCGCATTGCACAGCACGGGTGTACATACCTGCATGCAGACAGTACATTCATGCACATACGAAAACTAATAAAATTTTTATAAAATTAAAAAAAATAAGAAAAGTGGGACCTCATTAATCTCAAAGAAACAATCAGTGAAGTGAAGAGAAAACCCACGGAGTGGGAGAAAATTTTCACTGCCCGTACAGCTGACATAGCATTAACTTCCAAAATATATAAACTACTCAAAAAACAAGTAAAAAAAACAAATTACCCGTTCAAGAGATGGAGTAAAGAGCTGAACAGAGACTTCACAAGTGAGGAAGTAAAAATGGCTGAGAAACATCTTAAAAAGTGTTCAACATCATTAATAATTAAGGAAATGCAAATTAATACCACTTTAAGATATCATCTCACTCTAATAGGACTGGATAGGTTCAAGAAAACAAATGATATCAAATGCTGGAGAGGTTGTGGGGAAAGGAGAACACTCATCCACTGCTGGTGGGAATGTAAACTCATACAACCACTATGGAAAGCAATATGGAAAACTCTGAAGAGACTCAAGATGAGCTTACCGACTGACTCAACCATACCACTCTTGGCTATATACCCACAAGATTCATCCTACCACAGAGATACATGCCCAACCATGTTTATTGCAGCTCTCTTCACAATAGCAAAGACGTGGAACCAACACAAGTGTCCCTCAACGAATGAGTGGATAGAGAAAATGAGGTACATCTACATAGTAGAGTTTTATGCTGTAGTAAAGAAAGATGGCATCATTAACTTTGCAGGTAAATGGATGGAACTAGAAGATATTATACTAAGTGAGGTAACACAGTCCCAGAAAAGCAAAGGACAAATGATATCCCTCAAGTGTGAATGCTAGCATCAAATAAAGCAAACTGAGTAACATTAATGTTATATTTTTCTTTATCTAAAAGCAACTGTGCTATTAGCATGTGAATTGTTTCATGGACTCTAGAATTAACCTACTACCTATTTTCAGACTTTATAATTTTTGTACAATGGTGAAGAGTATGTTTGCATATTTTAGAGCAATATAAAATTAAAAGGGAAAAATGTGTATCCCGAAATATGATTTGGAAATAACATATAGTTTATTTTCAGAGGACATGATTTTAGTACATGCGTGAGATACATAAATGCATATGGTGAAACAATAATGACTGGAGGGATCAATGACAACAAAAGAACTGGGACAGGGAACTGACTGAAGCAGTAGAGTTCTCCCACCCCCCCAAAAAAATATAATATTCTGCTTTGACAAACTTTGAGAAGGGGAAACAAGACATGTATGGCAGACTGGATGAATTTGGGAGGGGAGGTGGCTGGGAAGAGGAAACAAGTCTGGATTGAACTGAGAATTGATGTATGAAATGCACAAAACCTGAATAAAAGATTTAAAAAAAAGAAGCCTCAGATCCTCTTGCCTCTGCCTCCTTCAGCAAATCTCACTGCTGGGCGCCACCACCACCAGAACTCAAAGTCATTATGTTAAGTGAAGTAACACAGTTCCAGAAAACAAAAAAGCAAATGGTTTCCCTCATTTATGGATGCTAACATCAAATCCCCAGCTGGCAAGCAAGCTGAGTAACTTTATTATTATATTTCTTTGTATCTGAAAGCAACAGTGCTGTTATAATGTAAATCTCTTAACGGGCTCTAGAATTGACCTACCACTTGTATTCAGATATTGTAATTACCATATATGGGCGGAAGACATATATTCATATTCTAGAGTAATATAAAATTAAAGGAAAAATGTTAACCCCAAAATATATTTTGGAATTAACATATAGTTTATTTCTGGAGATCATAATTTTGATACATATGTGTTGTTTATATAGAGATAATTTGGAGTAATACAAAAGGGAGGAAACAACAACAGCATAAGGACTGGGTCAAAGAACTGACTGATACATTCAAATTCTGTCCAAAACAGCAAGCCTCTGCAGATAATATCCTTGGAAAGACTGAGAGAAAGATGCAAGACAAGTATGGCAGAATGCATAAACTGGGGTTAGTTGAGGGACAGGGAGAGGGGAATGTATACAAATTGGACTGAAAAATGATGGATGAAATATGCAAAATGTCAATTAAAAGACATAAAAAAGTAGCCTCAGAAAGAATTTGTTGATGACTGAGCAATCAGCTCACACATAGGGCATTATAGAAAGCAGCAAATCATTAGCTCTTATTCCTATGTACTACGAATGACAGTCAGACTCAAGTTCTTAGTGTAACCACCTAGAAAAGTGCACAATATGTTTTGTATGAAGTACTAAACAGCTATTTTCAGATACTGAACATGAACAGATAATTCTTAGATACAAAAGAGCAGACAACACTCTTGATTTACCCCCACACCCAAGAGCTATAGCATTTAATCTGAAGTTTATTTCAGACAGAGAATTGTGCACTTGCTGTAGAGCAGACAAGGGTTCAGAGATTCTGAGGATGCTGGAATATGTAAGGCAGAATACTAGACACAGGAGAGCTATGAAAAAAATCCATACATCCGTAGAGAATTTGGCTGTCAATGTTTAAGGAAAACACTACAAGTTTGGAAAGTAGGTGGCCAAAAAATTGCAAGTCAGTCAATTTTCAAAGTTCATATAGTGTAAAGGAGGATCATTATGTAAATGGTATGAATATACTTGCAGGAATACAGTAACGGAAACATTATACAACAGGTTAAGCAACGTGATTTTATTACCCAAACATCAAAGAGAAAATAGTATTCTAGAATTCAACCTGAGTAGTGCTGCAAGGCTCAGAAAAAGCAGATTTATTTGTGTTTACGCTTGGCCCATGTCACCCTGGAACATATTGCAGATACTTCATACTTGGTTCACATACCTGGGCACCTTGCAAAGGTGGGCTTAATTGTTGTAGGTCATACTTCCCTAGAAGAGATGACATGACCCAAATTGATCTAGGGAGCTTATTATACTTAGTTCATAATGGGTAAATTCTCATAATCTTTACATTTTTTTTTCTGAGAAATAAGTGAGAAAGATGTGGACTATCGTGGTCAAACAAAGTCATCTGCAACATAGAAAATATTAAAAGCTCACAAGAAAGAGAAGAAATTATTATACAACACCATGTGGTAAATTTCTCATTCTTCTCATTTGAGAATGAAAGAGTCATCATGCTTAAGAGTTCATGGTTTAAATCTATGTTTGTTATATCTCAGTGGTTTTTGGCCTATGGTCTAGCTTTTAGAACATATATATATATAAGTTTTTTAGAATAATATGTTTTTTCCATTCACATATAATATGAATGAATCTATAGAATTTCAATTCATATATATATATATAATTCTAAACATATAATAAAAGACTCTGCCAGGTCAGATATCTTCTGTCATCTGTGGCATACGATATAGTATAGTGGGATCATATTTGCCTGCCTGGGTTTTAATACTGGTTCTCTTGATGAGAAGTTAACTGGTTTGTTATAAATAAAGTACTGCTCTGGACCATTTTTTAAAAAGTGTACATAATTGTACACACTTTCAGAACAATTCATTCTGTGTCTGTAGGTACACTTTTTCACAGGGTGTTCCTGTATTAGTTGAGGAACATAGCTCATTCCTTTTCCCAAGCTGGACTGGAACTCAAGGAAATCTACCTGCCTTTGCCTCCCTACTGCTGGGGTTGAAGGTGTGTGCCACCATAACTAGATCTTTTTCCCCACTCTTGAAAGGTGCATGGGTGTTAATTCTCTATCTTCATTGCTTAACACATTCATCCATTTAGACCAAGCTTCAGTATTAGCAAGACTATTTGCATCAGAAAACCTGTTAGATGACTGTTACCAGCAGGCGCTGTGTTTAGATTGTTTTGTGCCTTTCACTTATCTACTCCACCTTGACTTTCATCTCTCATTGGTCTCTTGCAACATTTTCTCCCACCTGACACTGATACTCACCTGTCAGCTGGCAGGTTCTGTTGTAAGAGACCAATGTAATACCGAGATGGGTTCAGCACACAGGTGATGTTGGAGGAGACCAATGCAAGACCGAGATGGGGGTCCTTATTAGGAATGAAAACAAAAGAAAAAAAAAACAGAGAAAGATGCAGAAAAGTTACAGCATAATGCGTGATCTGGGGTGGGGGGAAGGGAAGGGGATATATGCCTGAACTGAATTGGAAAATGATGTATGAAATACACAAAGCATCAATAAAAATAAAAATAAAAAAAAGAAAGATGACATCATGAAATTTGTGGGTAAATGGATGGAACTAGAAGATTTTATGCTAAGCGAAGTAACACAGTCCCAGAAAAACAAAAGACAAATGGTATCCCTCATCTGTGGAAGCTAGTACCAAATACCTAGGTGCAAGACAAAATGAGCAACTTTAATGTTATATTCCTCAGGGTCTAAAGACAACTGTGCTCTTGAATCAGGAATCCCTACACAGGTTCTAGAGCTGACCTAACACTTATTTTCAGACCTTGGTAGTGCTGTGGTAAGCACTGATGGGTGATCAAATGATCCCATCTTCAGCTGAAAGTTGTGTTTTGCCCTGTGGATCTCAAATTGTCACCAAATCTCTCCCTGTTCAGTGAGTCAAAACAATAATGCCACTAGTTTCCATCTCTTCCGTGCGCATAACTATTTGCAAATCTCCAGACACACTTTTGTGAATAGCTAGGACACCTTGGAGGCAGGGTTTTCTAGCTTCACTTGTCCAGTCCACACTCATCTTGGTCTTGCATTGGTCTCTTCCAACAGCTCCTGCCAGTTGAAGAAAGGCCAAACAACAGTGCTCTCGTTTTTCTTTTTGTCTGTTTACTAAGATCTCAAGTTTTATGTGTGCAATACAGTTTCTCTGATCTTACTGATTATTTATTTCTGGTTGTACTTTCCTTCTGGATGCTTAAGGCCACACAGCCCACATTAACCACGGTTTTGATTTGTTCAGGTCAGTTGAAGATCTGGTCCTCAGGGTTCTCTCAGGTTTTTTTTGGAGGGGGCGGGATGGGGATGCTCCTTGCTCCTTTCAGCTCCTCATCCACCAGTTCCATCCACTTGAGAACAAAATCAGGTCTTGCTAAACCAGGCTTCCTTTTCTGAAGCATGAGCAGACTTTCCTCTTTATAGACTGGATGCTGGCTGAAGTCCCCTTAGTGGCTTTCCAAGACCTCCCTAAACAGGAAGACTGGTGACCTACCTCTTCAGGACTTTTCAAGTGATGCCCCCATGCATAATCCCCTAAGACTTGGTTGACCTCTGAGGGCAAGGAATAAGTTTATCACCCAGGTCCCTCCTGGATATGGTCTTTAAGCACCCAGAAAGGCTAAGTTGGATCAGCCTGTTACATTGCACCTATATTAACATTGTATCCTTTGGAAACAAACTGTATGTTATTTCCATATCGTATTTCTTGATTCCAATCTTTCCATTTTTATCCCATATTACTCTAAAAGGTGCACACATACCCTCCATCATATACCAAAAAACCAAGGTCTGATCAAGTGCAGAGGCACACATTCCTAATAAAGACCCCCTTCTCAGTCCTGCATTGGTCTCCTCCAACATCTCCTGTGTGCTGAACCCATCCCGGAATTATATTGGTCTCTTACAACAGAACCTGCCAGCTGACAGGTGAGTATCAGTGTCAGCTGGGAGGAAATGTTGCAAGAGCCATTCACGTTATGACTTGAAGTCTCACTGACACTAGAGCCTCCCAGCAGCCTATACCTGCCTTTCCTACCTCGAGCTATGAGGGGAAAGGCAGGGACTCCCATTCCTTTTATCGCACTTCCACAAAGCAGGCTAAGCAAATGAACAGAACTTTTATTCCTCTCCCTGGACCTCTGTCAGAAAAGCACATCAGATGCACTGTATGGGTTTAAACTCAACGTAGACCCCATGCACACATCGCTCATTCTTCAAGGCAGTCCCATTCCACATCCCAGAGGCAAGGGGAGGCAGGGCTTGGGTGGACTCAAGGTTTATTGGGATTGTAGTCACAAGTGCTTCTCCTCAGAGAAGGTGCAGCCATCCCAGACGTTCAAGTCTACAGCAGAGCCAGGCTCAGCAGGTCTTCAGGACTGTGTGTGTCAAGCCCTTCTTCGGGGTCAGGGACCACAGCTAGAGCTGGGCAAAGAGCCCAGGCCGGGAGGTGTTCCTAGGGGCTGGTACCCATACTCACTAGGGTTCAAGGGGTCCTGGGTGAGCAATACCCACACTTCAGGCACATGATGGCGTACTGTGAGGGAGGTCTAGGCCTGTGTCAGGTGAAGTTGGGACCCAGCTGTCTTCCGTTTGTAGGAAGCTCAGTTTGGTGAGTTGGTGCAGGCCTGGAACCTGCCGCTTGACAATCTCTGCACAGCTGACAGCCTTTCCTGAGAACACCACGTGTCTTGTGCTACCACCCTCCAACCGACCCAGTGCCAACCCTAGCAGGTTTCATATTTTCCTCTCAACTCGGACCCACATTTCCAGGGTATCAGGAGGTAGCTGGGGCATTGGGAAAGATGCTGGGAGCTCTATAGAGCCAGCTTTGCGGTAGTGCTCCATCCTGCTCCTGAAGGTGAATCCGTCTTTCTGTGTACGCCGGGCCTGACCTCGATCGACCCTCTGAGTCGCCAAGATGGCACCTATGTACACTTTTTGAGAACTCCCCTACATTTGGACTGAGCTTCCTCTGTTGACCAGCTGTGAGTCACATTTGAGAATTATGAAATCATCAGGTGGTTGCCCCTGTAACCACTGGAGAAGTTAGTGCTTACAATTTGTTGGGCATCCCTAGTGGAAAGGTCAGTTTTGACTCTCTTGGGCCTGTGCCACTGATGTTAGTGTGATCTTATGGCTAGTCGGGGAGTGGGAGAGGACAGTGCAGCCAACCTGGACCCACTTGTTGGTGAAGAGTCAGAAAGAGCGGTCCCTTTAAACCTTTTACCTGATCCCAATGAGGAGTCAAGTGAAGGTGCTAAGACCCTCCTGGACCAAGTTGTAACAGAAGGTCCAGCCTTCCAAAACCAGCTTCAAAGTGAGGACCAAACCCAACCTACTGCCTCTAATGGAGGTAATACTAACCTCCTTAGTCTGCCCTTCCCCCATTAGCTTTGGACCATCGTGAACGATGATGAGTTCAAGTTTGTGCAATGGAGTGTCAAGGAAGACAGCATTATGACTGAGGTAGAACTATTTCAGAGTGAGATACTTCAGTGCAGAGGGGCAGAAAAGATATTTGACACAAGTACTTGGAAGAGATTCATTCAGAAAATTCACCTGTATGGGTTCAGAATTATCCACCCAGAGGACTTTACATATTTCTCCCTGGACAAGAAAGTAGTGGTAAAGTAGAATTTTTGCTTGCATTTTTTGTTCTAAGTATATCTTCATGAAACATATCATAAATGATGTATTTAAGTCTTCATTTGGCAGGCACATTATTTATTCAAAGGTCAAAGTATGTACATGACAGTATGCACCTTGATATTTAAACTACATTAAGATATTGTCAGGAAGGGAGAAAGACTCTTGAGCTGTTAATTAATGTCACATACATGTATCTGTTATCCTTTATCTGTCATGTGGTTGGATAAAACAGTTAAGATTTTTTTAAGATTTCTATTTACTTTCATTTGTATGTGTGTGTGTGTGTGCACGCACGTGTGTGTGTGTGTTTTGTGTACATGGATGCAAGAGCATCATATGTGTCACTGGAGCATGAGGAGGCCAGAAGAGGGCATGGATCCCTTGAATGTGGAGTTAAAAACAACTGTGAGATGCATGAACTTGCTGGGAATTGCACTCAGGTTCTCAGTAAATAATAGTTAAGTCTCTTTAATTAATTGGTGAGACATCACACTTACCTAAATAAATAACAAGTTTTGCTAATGCAATCAATGGGTTTCTCCAGAAAACAGACAACCATGAGGTCCTGGGGTCAGTATATGTTGTAACTCAAAATGATCAACCTATTCATTCCACGTCGGTTTAGATCTACCACAATGTGAACATCCAGAGAGACAATGCAGAGCTGCTAAAGAATATTTCAAATGAAGCCAAAATGAGAAAATCCTGATCAGTTGAGGAAGTCATAGTCTCCACTCACAAGTGATGCTGAGCCAGGGCCCTGCTCCAAGAAAATGAAATTCTCAGGTCTAAGATGTTCCCCAATATTACAAAAGATCAAGACTGAGGAAGAGGACAGGAAGATGCAGCAGGAGACAGTCATCATTCACAGACCACAAGGCAAAAATTCCAATCTGCCTTCTAGAGTAAGTGAAGTTAGAGACATCACCACTAGCACCCTGAACAACTGTCCTCCTCAGGAGACACATGTCCCATGTGGGGCAGGCAACTCTCTTGTTGCAGCATTTTCGGCCCTAGCTACTGGTGCAATCAAGGTTCTGGGGATATGCCGCATCGCACCCCAAGGCGCCTTGCATATATGTGTTTCATGTGTATGAACTTTTGATATCATATGCTGAAGGTGGCAGCTACCATCACATCTGAAAATGAATCAACTGAGATGACAGAGGAACCACCAGAGTTAGTTGAGGATGAGGATAAAGAGAATGAGGAGAAGAAAGAAGAGGAGGAGAAGGGAAAGGAGGAGAAAGAGAGTGAGGAAGAGGAAGAAGAGGAGGAGGAGGAAGAGGAGGAGGAGGAAGAAGAGGAGGAGGAGGAAGAGGAGGAGGAAGAGGAGAAGGAGGAGGAGAAGGAGGACGAGGGAAAGGAGGAAGAAGAGGAGGAGGATGAAGAAGCATGCTCATAAAATATGTGAATTATTTGTATACTGCTGAAGTAGAAAATTAGTCCAACAACTCATAGGATGTTGATGAAAATGAGCATTTTCTGAAAATAAAATATTCTTTTTACCAAATAAAAAGTAACAGCATTGTAGTAAACTAAAAATAATTGTACCTCTTCAATAAAAAATAAATTAAAATCAATTATTGTGGGATGAACAGGCAAACTTTCCACTCTGCCATTTAGTGAAAGTGAAGTTAGAGAAATCCCCTTCAGCACCCTGGCCAACTTTTCTCCTCAGGAGACATATATCTCATGTGGGAAGTGCATCTCTATTGTCTAGGTGAATTTAGAGACATGAAAAATAGCACCATGGATAACTGTCCCCATCAGGAGACACATGTCCTGTGGGAGTGGACCTTTATTTCTACAGTTTCTTCCCCAACTTAGGCAAGTTAAAGACATCACCATTTGCACCCTGGACAATTGGCTCTCTCAAGAGACACATATCCCACTTGGGGAGGGCACCTCTGTTGTCACCTTTTCTGTCCCAGGGTAAGTGAACTTAGACACATTGCCATTAATATCCTGGAAAAATGTCTCTCACAGGAGAAACATATCCCAGGGGAAAGCCCATCAATTGCTGCTATTTCTGCTCCAGCATAGGTGAAATTAGAGACATCTCTATTAGTCACCTGGAAAAATGTACCCCTCAGGAGACACATGCTCCATGTGGGGAGGGTAGCTCTATTGTGGCTGGTTTTGTCCCAGCTTAGGTAAAGATAGAGACACGAGCATTAGTACCCTGGACAACTGTCCCCCTCAGAGAACATATGTCCCATGCGGAGAGGGCACATCTATTGTCTTTTCTGGCCCAGACTAGGTGAAGTTAGAGATACTACCATTAGCACCCTGGACAACTGACCCCTCTGGAGACACTTGTTCCATGTAAGGAGGACACCTCTATTGTCACCAATTCTTCCATAGTGCAGGTTATGTTAGAGATATCACCTTTAACACTATGGACAACTGTCTACTCCAGATATCAGATTACTCACCTTGGGAGGCCACCTCTATTGTAACCATTTTTACCCCAGCATAGGTGAAGATATAGACATCAACGGCAGTACCCTGAATATATGTCTTCCTCCTGAAACACAAGTCCCATGTGGGGAGAGGATCTCTACTGTGACAGTTTCTGCCCAGTTTATGTGACTTTACAGACATAACCATTAGAAGCCAGGACAACTGTCCTCCTCAGGAGACACATGTTCCCAATAGGGAGGCCACTTCTTTTGTCTCATTTCTGCCCAAGGGTAGGTGCAGTTGGAGGCATCATCAATAGCACCTGGAGAACTGTCTGCCTTAGGAGACACATGTCCCATATGTAATAGAGGGAGGGCACCTCTATTATTCCCAATTCTTTGTCAACTTAGGTGAAGTTATATCCATAACTACTATCATCCTGGACAACATTCCCCCTCAAGAGACACATTTGCCATTACAGGAAGGCACCTGTTTTGTCCCTGTTTCTGCAAAAGTGTAGCTCAAATTAGAAATATCTCCATTAGCACCCTGGACAACTGTCCCCCTCAGGAGACACTTGTTCTCTATGAGGAGGGCACCTCTATTGGGACCATTTCTGCAGCAGGATAGGTGAAGTTAGACACATCACCGTTAGCACCAGGGAAAACTGCCTCCCTCAGGAGACACATGAATCCTGTGGGGAGAGACTCTATATTGTTATTGTTTCTACCTCAGTGTAGGTGAAGATACCTACATCGCCATTATCACCTTGGAAAACTGCTCCCTTCAGGAGACATATGTCCCACATGAGGAGGACATCCCAATTGCCACCATTTCTGCCCCAGTGTAGGAGAAGTTAGAGACATCACCATTAGCACCCTGGAGAAAAGTCCCCCTCAAGATACACATGTGCCCTGTGGGGAGGGCACCTCCATTGTCATCATTTATGCCCCAGAATAAGTCAGGTTAGAGATATCTCTATTAGCACCCAGAACAAATTTTCCTCTCAGGAGACACATGTCCCTTGTGGAATTGTCAAGACTGTTGTTGAAAGTTCTGTCCCAGGTTGATGAAATTAGAGATTTTCAATATTCTTTAGCACTCTGAACAACTGTCTTCCCCAGGAAACACATGTCCTACTTGGGAAGGACACCTCTATTGTTACCTTTTCTGCTTCACTATAGGGAAGTCTTCAACTTCACCATTAGCACTCCCGAAAACTGACCCCTCAGGATACCCAAGTTCCACGTGGAAAGGGCACCTCAATGAGACACATGTCTGACATGGAGAGGACACCTATGTTATAGCCATTTCTGACCAAGCTTAGGGGATGATAGAGATATCGAAACTAGCACCATGGACAACTGTTTCCCTCAGGAGACATATTTCCCATTTAGGCAGGGCATCTCCATTGTAGCCTTCTCTACCCAAACATAGGCGCAGTTAGAGAGATTCCCATTAGCACCTTGGAGGTCTGTTCCCGTCAGGAGCCACATGTCCAATGTTGGAAGGAAACCTCTATTGTCTCTGTTTCTTCCTCAATGTAAGTGAAGTTAGAGACATCAACAGCACTTTGGACAACTGTCCCCCTCAGGAGACACATGTCCCATATGTGGCAGGCACCTCTATTGTCATGATTACATAAGACCAAGACCAAGGAAGAGGACAGGAAGACTCAGCAGAAAATAGTCATCATTCAGGGACCACCAGGCAAACTTTCCAATCTGCCTTTTAGACTAGGTGAAGTTAGAGACATCACCACTAGCACCCTGAACAATTGTCCCCCTCAGAAAACACATGTTCATTGTGGGGCAGGCAACTCTCTCTTGCAACAGCATTTTTTGACCTAGTTACTGGTGTAATGCAAGGTGTTGGGGATATGCCAGGTCGCACCCCAAGGCAGCTTGCATATATGTTCATGAGTATCAACCTTTGCTATTATATGCTGAAGTCTGCAACTTCTGTCACATCTGAAAATGATTCAACTGTGATTAAAGAGAAGCTAACAGATTTAGTTGAAGAAGGGGAGGAAGAGGAGGAGAACAAGGAGGAGGAAGAGGAGAAAGAAGTAGAGGAGGAGAAAAAGAAACAGGAAGGGGAAAAGGAGGAAGAGAAGGTGGAGGAGAAGGAGAAGCAGAAGGATAAGTAGGAAGAAGAGGAGGAAGAAGACGCATGCACCTAAAAACAAGTGAATTATTTGTGTACAGTTGAAGTAGAAAATTAGTCCATGAATTCACAGGACATTGATAAAAATGAGCATTTTATGAAAATAATATCTTCTTTTTACCTAGAAAAGTAATATCACTGTGGTAAATTAAAAAATTGCACTTATTTAATAAAAAATTTAAATTATAAGCGATTATTGTGGAATGAACAGGCAAATTTCCCACTCTGCCCTTTAGTGAAAGTGAGTTTAGATAAACCTCCTTGAGCACCCTGGACAACGGTCCCCCTCAGGAGACTCATGTCCATGCATGGAGGACACCTCATTGTCAGTTTTTGCCCTGGCATAGGTGAAGTTAGAGATATGACAAATAGGACTCTGGACAACTGTCCACCTCAGGAGACACATGTCCCATGTAGGGAGGGAACCTCTATTGCTGCAGTTTCTGTCCCAACTTGGGAGAAGTTAGGGTTATCACCATTAGGATCCTGGACAAGTGTCCCTCTCAAGAGACACATAAACCATTTGGGGGGGCACCTTGATTGCCACCTTTTCTGTCCTAGAATAAGTGAAGTTATACATATCACCATTAGCTTCCTAGAAAAATGTCTCCCTCAGGAGAAACATGTCCCACCAGGGGAGGAACCATGGATAGTTGCTGTTTCTGCCCAAGCATAGATGAAATTAGAGACATCTCCATTAGAAACCTGGACTACTGTCCCCCTCAGAATACACATGTCCCATTTTGGGAGGGCAGATCTCTCGTGGCTTTTTTTGTCCCAGCTTAGGTGAAGATGGAGACATCACCATTAGCATCCTGGACAAATGTTGCCCTTAGTGAACACATGTCCCTTGTGGAGGGTGCACATCTATTGTCTTTTTCTGGCACAGAGTAGGTGAAGTTAGAGGTATCATCATTAGCACCCTGGAAAACTGTACTCATCGGAAGACACTTGTTTCATGTGGGGGGCACCTCTATTGTCACAGTTTCTGTCCTAGCATAAGTGAAGTTATAGATATCACCATGAGCTCTGGACAACTGTCCCCCTCTGGATACACTTGCTCCATGTAAGGAAGTCACTTCTAATGTCACCATTTCTTCCATGGTGCAGGTTAAGTTAGACAAATCACCATTAGCACCATGGGTATCTGTCCACTCCAGGTAACACATTACCTACCTGAGGAGGCAGCCTCTATGTTTGCCCTATTTGCCCCAGAATAGGTGAAGTTAGAGAAATCAACATTACAATCCTCAACAACTGTCTCCTTCATTAGTCTCCTGTCCCATGTGGGGAGATGACCTCTATTATGACAGTTTCTGCCCAGTTCATGTGACTTTACAGACATCTTCATTAACATCCTGGACACCTGTCTCCCTCAGGATGAGGTGTTCCCAAAGGTGAGGACACCTCTTTTGTCATCATTTCTGCCCAAAGATAGGTACAGTTGAGGACATCACCATTAGCACCCTGGAGAACTTTCCTCCTTAGGAGACACATGTCCCATGTGGGGAAGACACCTCTAATGCCCCAATTCTTCCCCAACTGGGGTGAAGTTATACCCATAACCACTATCATCCTGGACAACTTTCCCCCTCTGGAGACACATTGCCATGATAGGAAGGCACCTATATTGTCTCTGTCTCTGCAACAGTGTTGCTGAAGTTAGAGACAACTACTTTAGCACTCTGGACACCTGTTCCCCTCAGGAGACATTTGTTGCATGTGAGGAGGGTACCCCTATTGGAACTATTTCTGCAACAGGATAGGTGTAGTTAGATATCACCATTAGCAGCAGGGAAAATTGTCTTCTGAGGGAGACACATGTCTCATGTGGGGAGAGACTCTGTATTGTTGCCATTTCTACAACAGTGTAGATAAAGTTTCAGACATTACCTTTATTACCCTGAACAACTGCTCCCCTCAGGAAACATATGTCCTACATTAGGAGGACCTCTCAATTGCTACTATTTCTGCTCCAGTGTTGGAGAAGTTAGAGACATCACCATTAGCACCCTGGAGAAAACCCCCCCTCAGGATACTCATGTCCCCTGTGAGGAGAGCACCTCCATTGTCACCATTTATGCCACAGAATAAATCAAGTTAGAGACATGTCCATTAGTACCCAAGACAAATGTTCCTCTCAGGAGGCACATGTCCCATGTGTAGAGGTGACGACCATTGTTGCAAGTTCTGTCCCAGGTTGGTGAAGTTAGTTAGTGTCTTCACCATTAACACCCTGGACAACTGTCTCCCCAAGGAGATACATGTTCCACTTGGGAAGGACACCTCTATTGTCACCTTTTCTGCCCAAGTATAGGTGAAGTTGAAGACTTCACCATTAGTACTCTGGAAAACTGTCCCCCTCAGAGTACCCGAGTTCCACTTGGAAAGAGAACCTCAATTAAACACGTGTTCCACATGGAGAGGACAGCTATATTGTCTCCATTTCATACCAAGCATAGAGGGTGTTAGAGACAGCACCACTAGCACCATGGACAACTGTCTTCCTCAGGAGACATGTTTTCCATTTGGGCAGAGCACCTCCATTTGTTACCTTTTCTACCCAAAGATAGATGAAGTTAGAGAGATTCACATTAGCACCCTGAAAGTCTGTCACCCTCAGGAGACACATGTCCAAATGTGGGGAGGACACCTCTATCATCCCCGTTTCTGTCCCAGTGTAGGTGCATTTAGATACATCAACATTAGTGCTTTGGACAACTCTCCCCCTCAGGAGACATATGTCCCACATATGGCAGGCACCTCTATTGCCATTGTTTCTGCCCCAGGATAGTTAAGTTAGAGAAAAGCACCACTGTTTTTTTCCTTTGCTGACCCATCATTGGTGAAGTTAGAGACATCATCATTAGCACCCTGGAGAACACTCCCCCTCAGGAAGCACATATCTTGTGTTTTGAGGGCACCTTAATTTTTGCAGCTTCTTGTTCAGCATAGGTCAAGTAAGAGACAATACCATTAGCACCCTAGAAATCTGTTCCCCTCAGGAGCCACCTCTTGTCTGTGGGAAGAATACCTCTATTGTTGCCTTTTCTTTTTTCTGATAATATTTTATTTTTTTTCATAAGAAGAAACAGTTGAATTTCACGTCTGATTACAAACAAAATGAATCAAAGTCACATGCCGAAAGCACAAAGAAAAATCAACATGGGGAAAGCAAATAAGAAATCCTCACCAATCACTATCAGTCCAATAGAGGACTCCAAAAAGGAGATTTCTCTACAGGTAACCCAGGACACAGATCTCTATCTATCTATCATCTATCTATCTATCTATCTATCTATCTATCTATCTATCTATCTATCATCATCTATCTATCTATCATCTATCTATCTATCTATCAACATATATAGATATAGATATAGATATAGATACAGAAATAGAAATAGAGATGATAGATAGATAGATAGATGATAGATAGATAGATGATAGATAGATAGATATTCATCCTACTGATTATTTTTATCTTTCTGATCCATCCTGGAGACTGGTCCTTTACTTTTCAGCCATTGTGGAGGTGGGTCCTTTACTCTCCCAGCCACCGTGGAGCCCAGTCCTTTGCTCTCTGATCCATCCTGGAGGTGGATATTTTGCTCTCTGATCCATCCTGCAGGCTGGACTTTTGCTCTTTGATCCATCTTGCAGGCTGGTCCTTTGCTCTCTGATCCATCCTCGAGGTGGGTCCTTGGCCTATGTTCCATCCTGGAGCTGGGTCCTTTGGTCTCTGATGCATCCTGGAGGCAGGTCATTTGTCTCTGATCCATCCTGGAGGCAGGTGCTTTGCTCTCTGATCATCCTGGAGGTAGGCCCTTTGCTCTCTGATGGGTCCTTTACTCTCTGATACATCTTGGAGGTGGGTCTTTTGATCTCTGCTCCATCCTGGAGGAAGGTCCTTTACTCTCTGCTCCATCCTGGAGGCAGGTCCTTTACTCTCTGATCCATCCTGGAAGCAGGTCCCTTCCTCTCTGATCCATCCTGGAAGCAGGTCCCTTCCTCTCTGATCCATCCTGGAGGTGAGTCCTTTACTCTCTGACCCATCCTGGAGACAGGTCCTTTACTCACTGATCCATTCCGCAGACGGGACCCTTACTCTCAGATCTGTCCTGTAGCAGGGTCCTTTACTCTGATCCATCCTGGAGGGGGGGAACTTTGCTCCTATTGCTTCCTTTTCTACTCCAGTTTAGGTGATGTTAGAGACATCAAAATTAGTACCCTGGACAACTGTCCACTTCAGGAGACACATTTCCCATGTGAGGAGTAAACCTCTATTGTCTCCATTTCTGGCCAAACCTAGATGCAGTTACTGATATTTCCATTAGGAACCTGGACATCTCTCCATCAGGAGATGCATCTCATGTGGGGAGAGCAATGCCATTATAGTTATTTCTCCCTTAGCATAGGTAAAGTCACAGACATCATCTTTAGCACTTTGGGCAAATATCTCCCTTAGGAGACACCTCTACCATATGGGGAGTGCACTTTAATTGTCACTGTTTCTGCCCCAGTGTAGGTGAAGTTAGAGACATCACCGTTAGCACCCTGGAAAATTGTCTCCACCAGGAGACAGATGTCCCATGTGGGGAGAGCACCACTATTATGGACTTTTCTGCCCAGCAGAGGTGAAGTTAGTGACATCACCATTAACAACTTGGAAATCTGTCTCCCTCAGGAGACTCATGTCACACGTGGGGGAGGGAACCTTTATTGTACCCATTTCTGGCCCACTGTAGGTGAAGTTACAAACATCACCAATATCAACCTGGACAAATGTCCATCTGAGGACACACCTGATCCAAGTAGGGAAGGCTCCTTTACTGTCATATTTTCTGCCACAGCATAGTTGAAGTTACAGACATCACCATTAACACTCTACACAACTGTCCCCCGAGCAGATATATGTTGCAAAGGTGGAGGACATCTCAATTGTCACCATTAATGCCTCAGTGTAGGAGAAGTTAGAGACATCACCATTAGCACCCTGTAAAACTCTCCCCCTCAGGAGACACATGTCCCACGTGAGGAGGAAATCTCACTTGTCACAATTTCTGCCCCAGTGTAGGTGAAGTTAGATCCATCACCGTTAGTTCCCTGGAGAATTTTCCCCTCAGGTAACACATGTACCATGTGGGAAAGGCACTTCGCTTGTCACCATTCTGGCCCAGCTTGGATGAATTTAGAGACATCACCATTAGCATCCTAGAGAACTGTCCCCCTCAGGAGACACATGTTTCATCTTCTGAGAGTACCTTTATTGTTGTCATTTCTGTCCCAGCATAGGTCAAGTAAGAAACATCACCGTTATCACCCTGGACAACTGTCCACCTCAAGAAACACATGTCCCATGTGGGCAAGGCACCTGTAATTTTGCCATTTCTGCCCCAGTGTAGAGGAATTTAGAGACATCACCATTAGCACCCTGGACAACAGTCTCACTCAGAAACATATGTCACATATGGAGAACACACCTCTAATGTCACTGTTTCTGCACCAATGTAGGTGAAGTTAGTGACATCACCATTAGCACCATGGAAAACTCCCCTGCTCAGGAGACACATGTCCTGTGTGGGGATGGCACCTCTATTGTAGCTGTTTCTTCCCAATCTTAGGTGTAGTTAAAGACATCACCATTAGCACCCTGGACAAATTTCCTCTTTAGGAGACACAAGTCCCAGCTACTTAGGGCACCTCTATTGTCATCATTTCTGCCCCAGTGTAGTTGATGTTCATGTGTAACTGTTGACTGATTTAGAAAGTCTTTTCCGGGCTGGAGAGATAGCTTAGCGGTTAAGAGCACCGACTGCTCTTGCAGAGGACCTGGGTTCGATCCCCAGCACCCACATGGCGGCTGAGAACCATCTGTAACTCCAATTCCAGGAGAACTCCAGTTCCAGGGGAATCTGACACCCTCTTCTGACCTCCGCGGCATTGCATGACACAGGTACACAAACCTACATGCAGACAGTACACTCATACACATACAAAAATAAATAAAATTTAAAAAAAAGTCTTTAAAAAAAAAGAAAGTCTTTTCCTTCCCTTATGTATTGAAGATTGTTGCCTATATTTTCTTATACCATTTTCAGAGATTCAGATTTCACATTGAGGTCTTTGATCCATTTGGAGTTGACTTTTTTCTTTTCTCCTTTTTTATTGATGATTTGTGTATTTCATACATTATCTTTCAGTCCAATTTAGATACAATCTCCTCTCCCTGCCCCCCCCCCGCCACATGGTCATCTGCCATACATATCTTGCATCTTTCTCTCAGTCTTTCCAAAGTTTTTGACTGCAGAAGCTTGTTGTTTTGGGCAACATTTAACTGTATTAGTCAGTTCTTTATGCAGTCTTTATGTTGTTGTTGTTCCCTCCCCTTTGTATTGCTCCAACATATGTATCAAAATTATGACCTCTGAGAATAAACTGTATGTTAGTTCCAAAATATGTTTAAGCATTCATGTTTTCCATTTTAATTTTATATTACTCTAAGATGTGAATACATACCTTATAATCAAATACAGTAATTACAGAGTCTGAAAATAAATAGTAGGTCAATTCTAGAGTCTGTTAAGAGATTCACATTATAAGAGAATATTTGCTTTCAGATAAAAAGAAATATAACAATAAAAATATTCAGCTTGTCTTTCAACTGGGCATTTGATGTTAGCATCCACAAATGAGGGTAACCATTTTTGGAACTCACATTTTTCCCCTTTCATTTTATATTACCCTAAAGTATGCAGAGCTACCATTCCCCCATATGCCACAATTACAAATTCTGCAAATAAGTGGTAGGTTAATTCTAAATCCCATGAATATATTCACATTATAATGGTACAGTTGCTTTCAGGTAAAAGAAAGTATAGCTCATTTTGCCTTATTAATAATTACTAGATATTTGGTGCAGGCATCTGCAGACGAGGGATGCCATTCATCATTTCTTTTTCTGGGACTGTGTTGCTTCACTTAGCATAATGTCTTCTTTTTCAATCCATTTAAATGCAAAGTTCACGATGTTGTCTTTTTTTACTGCTGCATAGAACTCCATTGTGTAGATGTACCACATTTTCTAGATCTACTTATTTGTTGAGGGGCATGTGCGTTGGCTACAGCTCTTCACTATTGTGCAGAAAGCTGCAATATACATAGATGTGAATGTATATTTGTGGTGGGATGAGTCTTGTGGTTACATACCCAAGAATGGTATAAGTGGGTCAGGGGGTAGACTCAAAATGAGTCTTTTAAGGGTTCTCCACACTGCTTTCCATAGTGGTTCTATGAGTTTACATTCCAACCAGCAGTGGATGAGTGTTCCCCTTTTCCCACAACCTCTCCAGCATTTGGTGTCTTTTGTTTTTATGATCTTATCCAGTCTTATCAGAGTGAGAGGATATCTTAAAGAACGTTTAATTTGCATTTCCTTAATTATTAATGATGTTGAACACTTTTTAAGATGTTTCTCAGCCATCTTTATTTCCTCACTTGTGATGTCTCTGTTCAGCTCTTTACTCCATCTCTTGAGTGGGTCATTTTTTTTCTTACATCTTTGTTTTCTGAGTAGTTTATATATTCTGGAAGTTAATGCTGTGCCAGAGGTATCACTGGTTAATTTATCCTCCCACTCCGTGGGTTTTCTCTTCATTACATTGATTGCTTCTTTTTCTGTATGGAAGCTTTTTAGTTTAATGAGATCCCACTTGTCAATTGTAGAGTTTAGACCTTATTTCCTGTCCACGTGCTGTTTGACTTAGAAATCAAATGCCTATCTATTGTAGGCTACTGCCAACGTTTTCATGTATCATCTTCAGAGCTTGCGGTTTCACGTTGAGGTCTTTGATCCATTTGGAGTTGATTTTTGTATAGGGTGAGTGCTAGGGGTTTAATTTTTTTCTTCTGCAAATGGTGATCCAGTTTTGCTAGCACCATTTGCTGAAGATGCTGTCTTTCCTCCATTGAGTCTTTTTTGCCCCTTTGTCAGATATGAGGTGATTGAAACTTTATGTGCTCAAATTTGGATCTTCAATTTTGTTCCACTGGACTACATGTCTGTTTTTGTGCCAGTATCAGGCTGTCTTTATGACTATAGCCTTGTAATATAGTTTAAAGTCTGGTATCGTGATCCCCCTGTATTGTACTTTTCCTGAAGAGTCACTTTGGGCATTAGGGGTCTTTTGTTTTTCCATATGAATTTAAGGATTTTTTTTCCAAGTGTGTGAAGAAGCTCTTGGGGATTTGAATTGGGATTGCATTGAATCTTTATATCAATTTTGGTAGAATGGACATTTTTACTGTATTAATCTTTCCAATGCATGAGCATGGGAGGTGTTTCCATCTTCTGATGTCTTCTTCAATCCCCTTCCTCAGGGGTTTAAAATTTTTGTTGTAGAGGTCTTTGCTGTCTTTGGTTATGTTTGTTCCTGTATATTTTATTATTTTTGTGGCTATTGTGAGTGGGAAAGTCTTCTTGTATTTTTCTCCAGTTGCTTGTTGTTAGTGTAAAGAAAGGCTACTGATTTATCTAAGATAATTTTGTATCCCATTACTTTAGTGAAACACTTAGCATTTCTAGGAGTTTTCTGGCAACCCATAGGTAAACTACCTTATCATCTGCAAAGAGAGATATTTAGACTTCTACTTTTCCAATTAATACTCTTTTAATTTCCCTTTATTGACTTATTGCCCTGGTAAGTGTTTTAAGAACTATATTGAAGAGCAGAGATGATAGGGGACACCCTTGCCCTGTTTCTGCCTTTAAGGGGAATGCTTCTAAATTTTCTCCATTTAGGATGATGTTGGCTATGGGTTTGTTGTATATGGCTTTATGTTGAGAAATGTTACCTTCAGTCCAATTCCCTCTACACATGAGGGCATGATGGATTTTGTCCAAGGCTTTTTCTGTGTCAATTGAAATAATCATGGGGTTTTTGTCTTTCATTTTATTTGTGTGTTTTATGATATTTATTGATTTTTGTGTGTTGAACCATCCCTGAATCTTTGGTATGAATCCATCTTGGTCATGATAGAGGATTTTTTTGATGTGGGACTGTATGCATTTTGCAAGTATTTTGTTGAGAAGTTTTTTTTTTCTTTTGTTTTTCTTTTTTTAAATATTTATTTATTTATTTGTTTATTTATTTATTTCGGTCTTTTCTTTTTTTCATTTTTTATTGATGCTTTGTGTATTTCATACATCATTTTCCAATTCAGTTCAGGCATATTTCCCTTTCCCTTCCCCCCACCCCACCCCACTCCATCCCAGATCATGCATTCTGCCATGTGTCCTGCATCTTTCTCTCAGTTTTTTTTTTCATTTTTTAGTAATAAGTCATAATTTATGAGTACAAGCATCCTTCATGTAAAACCAATTTGCAAGTAATTGTGCCCAAACCCACACAGCCTGACGGCATGGAATAGCCGAGAAGATAGGCCTGAAGGACAAAAGAAAGCCTGCGCTAGAGTTTCGCGAACTCATCCCTGCCCATAGAGCAAGGAAGGCTAGTTTCACTTCTTTACTTCCTCCGCGTAAGATAAGCCTCAGGATGTTCCAGCCCACAGGACATGCCAAGCTTATCTTCCCCTCCTTACTTCCTACCTTTACTAACATGATAATTAGGGACTATGCTAGTAAGGGAAGGGATTGGATCAATTAGGGACTTGTAAATTAAGCCTCCTAAAATGACCAATTAGGAAGAGACACATACCCCAGTAGGGAAGCCAGCACGGCTTATAAACCTCTGTAAACCTGCAATAAAGTGAGCTTGAGCTATAACACCCTGACTCAACTCCCTGTCGTGGTTACTTTCGGTTCAGCAGCGCACTTACTCTCCCCAGCCCCACTCCGTCGTGGGCCGACAGAGTGAAGATCTTCGGCGGCAAGGAAACTGGAGAGGGTGGTCTTTGCCTACCACCTCTCTATGACCCCCGCAACAGCCCATGGGTCCCAGCATCCATCAGGGGGGGCTTGTATGTTCAATCAAGTTGATCAAATGTGTGTCCAGACTATATTGCTGTAGTTTCACCATTCACCCCAATCGCAACCCTTACATTCTACCATGCTCCCTCTTCCTCAGATTGTTCCCTAGGCTTAGAAAAGGGGCAAAGGTGGATGAGAAGCAAAACAGTCTACTTTCTCTGGAGCTGTTGTCTTGGACTCTGGTCAATTCTGGCTGTTTCCTTTCATGGGCTGACAGTTTGTCCAGGAATAACTTTTTGATCCTACTAATGAAGCACAAGCAATTAGATATATAGGTATTTAAATACTACTAATTGTTATGGTAGGTTACTTTGATATAGACACAGATGTTTGGATGGTATGTTAATCCATGAATCACATTTTTTCCTGTTAAATATGACAGAATCTTACTGTGGCTTATAACATCTCCTAACCATTAGAAGATGTAAGCTTGCGGCATCAGCCGTGGGTTATTCCTCCAAGGAGAGAGTCAATAGCCAATTAGATTTGGGATATACAGGCATATGGCTGCCTCTGCTGCACACTATTTCCAGGCAGGTGAGGTGTAGCTGGTGTTGAGAAGTTTTGTATCTATGTTCATTAATGAGATGGGCCTATAGTTTTCTTTATTGGTTGTATCTTTGCCTGGTTTTGGTGTTAGATGCTGGTCTCCTGAAAGGAATTTGGGAGGTTTCCCTCTGCTTGCATCTTTCTAATCAGTTTTATTAATAATAATTGTATGTCCTCTTTAAATGTTTTATATAATTCTGCTATGAAACCATCTGGGCCTGGGCATATTTTAGTTGGAGGTTTACTATTATATTTTCAATTTCCTCATATAATACGGGTCTGTTTAATCTGTCAATCTCTTCTTGGTTAATCTTTGGTGAATTCCAGGATTTCAAATATTCATCTATTTCTTAGGTTTTCAAGTTTAATAGAGTATAGGTTTTTGATGTATTCTTGCATCATTGCCTGGATCTTTTCTCTATCTGTTGTGATGTTTCCCTTTTTGTCATAAACGTTATTGATTTGGAGTTGCTATTTTTTCTTTGGTTTAAAAGGCTAGGGTTCTAGTTCTATCTGTCTTGTTTATCCTTTCATAGAATCAGCTTTTAGATTCATTGATTCTTTGTATTGTTTTCTCTGTTTCTATTTCATTGATTTCTGCTTTTATTTTTGTGATTTCTTCCTGTCTGTTGGATTTAAGGCTCATTTGTTGTTGTCTCTCAAGTGTTTTTAGCTGCATTATTAGTTCATTTATTTGTAATCTTTCTGCTTTTTTAATGGAGGCACTGAGGACTATAAACATCCCTCTTAGGACTGCTTTTAAAATATTCCATCGGTTTTGCTGTGTTATATTTTCTTTTTTTTTTATTTCCAGGAATGCTTTCATTTCTTTCTTTATTTCTTCCTTGAGTGTGTTGTTTAGTATCCATGTGTTCTTGTAGATTGTTAGGCTTACTGTAGTGTTGATATTGAGCTTTATTGCACTGTGGTCTGACAGAAATGCATGAAATTATTTCAAATGCTTTTGTATTTGTAGAGGTTTTTTCTGTGTCCCAGTATGTGGCTGATTTTGGAAAATGTTCCATGAGGTGCTGAGTAGAAAGCATATTCTCTGGTGTTTGAGTGAATGGAATATTCTTTAGATATCTGTGTGGTCCATTTGGTGTATTGTATTGTTCAGTTTAGATGTCTCTCTGTTTATTCTTTGTCCACTTGACCTATCTAATGGGCTCAGTGGGGTATTGAAATCTCCCACTATTAGTGTGCTAGGATCAATCTGTAACTTGAGGTCCTGTAGAATTGTGTTTATAAAGATCAGTGCACTGGAGTTTGTTGTGTATATATGCAAGAGTGTGAAATCTTCATGGTTAATTGATCCTTTGATAAGGAGGCAGTGGCCCTCTCTGTCTCTTCGGATTAGTTTTACTTGGAAGTCTATTTTGTCTGATATTAGAATAGCAACTCCTGCTTGCTTTTTGGTACCATTGGCTTGATTTTTTTTTCCCATCCTTTCACAATAAGTTAGTGCTTATCCTTTAGGGTAAGATGGGTTCCTTGTAAAGAGCATATAGATGGGTTCTTTGGCTTAATCATCCTCCCAGTCTATGTGCTTTGATTGGGGAGTTCAGCCCATTAATATTTAAAGTTCTTTTTAAATATTTTTTATTTATTTTATTATGTGTATGAATGTACTGTCTGCATGTAGGTCTGTGCACCCATGTGCAATGCCGCGGAGGTCAGAAGAGGGTGTCGGATCCCCTGGAACTGGAGTTAAAGATGGTTCTTAGCCACTATGTGGGTGTTGGGGATTGAACCCAGGTCCCCTGCAAGAGCAGTCGGTGCTCTTAACCACTAGGACATCTCTCCAGCCCCAATATTTAAAGTTCTTATTGAGAGATGTGTGCTGCTTCCTTTTACCATATTTTTCTGTTTGCTTTCTTGGTGTAGGTCTGTATTTCTGTAGTTATACTTTTATACATTACTCATTCTAGGTGCTTGGGGATAGTTGCTCCTTTCTTCTGGCCTTTTAATTGCTTCAAGTATTTTCTTTTGAATAATTTGAGAAATTGCAGTTGAAGGTCTTATTTAAATGCCTTATCAAATTCTGCTGTAAACTGCTGTAAACACATCTGGGCCTGGTTTTTTATTATTATTTTCATGGTTGGGGGATTTCTATTTTTATTTCACTTTCCTCATTTTCTGTTGGTCTCTTTCAGCTGTCTATCTCTTTTTGGTGTTTCCAGCTTTAGTGTTTTCCATTTCAGATTTTTATCTAGTTCTCTTAGGTTTTCAAATTTAATAGATTGTAGGTTTTATAGTATTCTAATACAATTGTTTGGCTCGTTTCACTCTCTGTTGTTATGTTTCTATTTTCATCTTTAATTTGGTTGATTGGAATTGCTCTATCTCTCTTTTAGTTAAATGGGATATCAGTCTGTCTCTACTGTTTATTCTTTCCAAGAATCAGCTGTTGGATTGTTACATTGTTTCTATGTTTCTATTTTGTTGATCTACCATTTTTGTTGTTGTTGTTGTTGTTGTTGTTGTTATTTCTTCCTGTCTGTCCAGTTCGGGCTTCATTTATTGTTTTCTCTCAAGTGATTTTAGTTGCAATGTTAGGTCATATATTTGTGCACTTTCTGTTTGTTTTATTTTTTTAATGTAGGCACTTAGAGCTATACATTTCCCTATTATGACTGCTTTTAGAGTGTCCCATAGATTTTGTGATGTATTTTTCTTTTAATTTAATTCCCGGAATAGATTTATTTATCTATTTATTTATTTATCTATCCCTTGAACCATTAATTATTTAGATATGTTTTATTTAGTTTTCGTGAGCCCTTATAGATAGTAAGGCCTTTTCTGGTGTTGATATTAAGCTTCATCTCTTCTTGTCAGTTTTAATTTGAAGTCTATTTTGTCTGATATTAGAAAGGCAACTTCATTCTTTTAGTCTGTGAGTCTTGATTGGGGAGTTGAAACCATCAATATTTAATTATCAAGAGATGCATATTGCTTCCCATCAATTTAGTTCTTCTTGCATTGCTGGTCTATGGTTGTATTTCCAGAGTTATACCTCCATTAGTTACTTTCTCTTGCTTCTTGGAAATAGTTCCTTTCTTGTGCTCTTTGTATTGCTTCAAGTATTTTCTAATTGTTTGGTTTTCTGGACATGTATTCTTTTTTTAAATTTTTATTTATTTATTTATTTAATTTTATTTATTTCCGAATGTGTATGAATGTACTGTCTGCATGCAGGTTTGTGCACCCGTGTCATGCAATGTCACGGAGGTCAGAAGAGGGTGTTGGATTCCCCTGGAACTGGTGTTCTCATGGAACTGGAGTTTCAGATGGTTCTCGGCCACCATGTGGATGCTGGGGGGTCGAACCCGGGTCCTCTGTAAGAGCGGTCAGCACTCTTAACCACTAGGCCATCTCTCCAGCTCATTATTTATTTATTTATTTATTTATTTATTTATTTATTTATTTATTTATTTATTTTATGTTTACGAATGTACTGTCTGCATGCAGGTCTGTGCACCCGTGTTGTGCAATGCTGTGGAGGTCAGAAGAGGGCAGTGGATTCCCCTGGAACTGTAGTTCTCCCGGAATTGGAGTTACGGATGGTTCTCAGCTGCCATGTGGGTGCTGGGGATCGAACCCGGGTCCTCTGCAAGAGCAGTCGGTGCTGGTAACCGCTAGGCCATCTCTCCAGCCCCTGGACATGTATTCTTTCACCTTATTTATGTCATGGAACATTTTTCTTTCTCTTTTAACTAGTATGTCTCAGTAAAATATTCTGGGTTGGCATGTGTAGCCATTTAGAACTGAGCATACTTTGCTCCAATCTCTTCTGGGTTTCCTCATTTGCGTTGAAAAGTCAGCTGTAATTCTGATGGGTTTCCCTTTATACCTGACTCATTTGTCTCTTGTAGCTTTCAGTATTCTGTCTTTGTTTTGAGAATCTAGTATTTTTAATGTGATATGGTGTGTATAATTTCTTTTCTGGTCTTGTCTATTTGATGTTCTATTTGCTTCTTATATTTGTATGGCCATGTCTTCTTTAATTTGGGGAAATTTTCTTCTATAATTCTTTTGAAGAACTGCTCAATACCATTATCCTGGCATTCTTGTCCTTCCTCTATACCTATGATGCAGAGGTTTTATCTTTTCATGGTGTCTTATATTTCCTGATTATTCCACTCTTGTGCTTGATTGACTTTTTCATATTATGCTTGAGAATTCCAGTACTTCCATGTTATCTTACAGTGTTGATATTTTACTTTCTACTTCATTCATTCTGTTCCTGAGGCTTTCTCCTGTTCTTTTCTGTTGACTGGATGGATGAGTGTTTGGTTTCATTTTTCATTTCAGCCTGAGTTATTTTTTTCATTATTGCCACCTCATTCCAAAGTTTATCATTCTCTTCTTTTAGTCTATCTATATATCCTTCTAGTTCTTTGATTTGTTTGTGTGTTCTTTAAATTCCTTGAATTCTTGAGTATGTTTATGATAGTTCTTTTATGATCTGTGTCCTGGGTTACTTCTTGGGAGTCCTCATTGTAGAAGTATTCTATCAGATCAGTAGTATTTAGTGGGGATTTTTGTTTGGGTATTTATGGTATTGTTTTTTCATTGTACTTTTGGCATGTGGATTTGTTTTTTGGTTTTATTCTGTTATGAATTTCAAGTGTTTCTTAGCAGAGTTGAAGATTGATTCTGCTTGTTTTCTTTAGGTGATTTCATTGTTTTCTTATTAATTATGGAACACTCAGTGGTTTAGGCTTCAGGGTTTCACTTTTGATATTGTTATGGAGGGATTAGCTAATTCTTACCCTTCTAATCTAGAGCTTCTCCAGAGGCCCAGGACAAGTAACAATCAGGTCAGCTTGAACCTAGCACTGCCTGAGGTGATCCAACTGATTCCCCTGGGCTGAATATACATCTCTGGGTCTGGTTCCAGGGCCAGGGAAGCCTAGTCTGGAACTGGGGGAGTGGCTGGAGGTGTGCCCTAGATTCCCTAGATTGGGATTTTGCAATATCTCAGACCCAAGCCCTATTGGTCTTTGGGCATCTATCTCACCTACTGGGTGCCAAGTACTTCGTGTGGGGGTCTGGCCTCATGGTGGGTGTTTGGGGCTCTGTCTCACCCACAGTAGCCAGTGCTGGAGGATCAGGGAGATAAGCCCGAGCTGATCTGGAGCCAGAGTTGTGTTACAGTTGCCCACCTCTGGGTGAGTGGGGGTGTCTTGTCTTGCCTTTTGGAAGCTCAGAGCAGGCATCTGAAGCAGATGAATACTGGCCTGTGCCTGCTCTAATTACATTGATTTTTAGAAATACTAATTAAAATTGCTAAATGGAGTTAAATAACTGATTCCAATGAAATGTATATGAAACCAATACTCATGATTTTATTAAATTTATTTTTATTTTACCTTGAAATTTAGGAGACAGGCATTATCATCTGTAAAAAGATTGGGCTGTGGGGATAGCACAGCCGTTAAAGGCTGAGGATAAGAAACACAAAAAAGATATATTTAACACATTTAACTTCCAAAGGGTTTAGTTGTGCAGAAACATGGAATACCACCCCAGAAATTGCCCAGGGAACTGAAAGAAAAGCAGAAGTTTTAGGTAAGAATGGCAAAAGAATAATAGAATTATGTATTAAAGATGGACCAATTGCCTTATTTGTGTTACTCTTGTAAGTCTTTATAAAAACAACATAATATCCATTTGTCCTAAACTCAGATTGCTTGTTATTTGTACATTGAACTGTTACTGATTTTTGTGAATTTATTTTGAGTCCTGCAATTTTCACTTATTTACAGGAATATTTTTATTTATTTCTTGAAGGTGAAAGGAGCTGGCTTTTGTGAGTCAGTTCCTGGGTGCCAGGAAAAGGAGATAGCAGAATCTGCTGGCCCTGAACTGCGGCTGTAGCAGGGCCCCTCACTGCCATTTTGCCTCTGCAGGCAGCAGGAGGGATGGTGGCTGGGCCACGTGTCCCTACTAGGGCTGTACCACTGCCCACTGGAGATCCACCTGATGCTCCATGTGCATGGCCTGATTTATTTCTGTAGCATTTTTGTGCAACACTACAAACTCGATAGTTGTTCACCAAAGAAATATGATGGAGTGAATTCTACAATAGCCTGTGTTCATTTGGAATTGTCTTGAACTAACCTGACCAACAAATTTAAGGATGGTATCTCCAGTCTGGCACTGTGTTTTTGTTTGTTGTAGTTGTTTGTTTGTTTGTTTTAATATTTTATTGAAGTTTTGTGCATTTCATACATCACATTCTCAGCTCAATCCAGTCTCATTTCCCCCCTCCATGCCCCCTGATGCCCCTCCCAATTTCATGGAGTCTGCCATATATGTCCTATATCCCCTTCTGGGGCTTTTCAAAGTAGATATAGAGAACAAATTAACTTGGGAAGGGGGTGTAAGGGGAAGGGTGGATGGGGATAGGGATCTATCCACAATCAAATTATATTGTACAAAAGTTGCACATACAAATATCATGAGAGGGGGCTGGAGAGATGGACTAGCAGTTAAGAGCACCGACTGCTCTTGCAGAGGACCAGGGTTCGATCCCCAGCACCCACATGGCGGCCGAGAACCGTCTGAAACTCCAATTTCAGGAGAACTCCAGTTCCAGGGGAATCCGACACCCTCTTCTGACCTCCACGGCATTGCACGACACGGGTGCACAAACTTGCATGCAGACAGTACATTCATACACATACGGAAATAAATAAAAAAATTACAAATATCATGAGAGGGCTGCCTGGGCTTGGCATTGGCATACCCTGAGGAACTAGGCTAGCCTCCCTCAGTGGGCTAGGGGCAATGGGCAACCTGCAGCTGCATGGGTGGGGGCATTGTGGGCATTCTGTTGTGACTGCAAGGCTGGTAGGTGATTCTGTGACGTCAGGTGCAGTTGCAATAGTTTCGCGGGTGTCCATTGTTGCCTAGACAGTCCAGCAATGCCCCTTCTCCTAACACCCCATGCCAGCAGTGACCCTGAGCCAAGCGTGGGAGTGACCCACAATGGCGGCCTCGAAGGCTTCACACCAGCCCATCTAGGGAATCTTGAAGAACAAGGCTCTCTGATTTCCCTGGGTTCCCTGGTGGTGGCCTTGGCCAAACACCCATGACAGACCATCGAAGAGGAGCTGATTAAAAAATCCCAGAATTGGGATGAAATGTACATCCAGAGAACTTATCACTCAGCAGAGAATTCTACTGTTTAATCAAACCAGGTGAATCAAAAATTCCTTATCCTAATATGGTAGCTGATGATGAAGATGACTACAGTGATTTTAAAGCCAATGAACACATGAATCCAGATATCTTAGCTAAGTAATTAGCTGCTTAGGAAGGCTCAGAGCCAAAGTATCAAACACCAGAACCAGAAAGCAGTGGAGAGGAAGATAATGACACCTCACCTGAAGAGCAAGAAATGAAATGACAACTTGAAATCAAAAGAAAGCTTCACTACAATTAAGGACTGGATATAATCTAGCTAGACAATTTCAAAAGATCTACAGGATGATGAGTGAGCTGAAGAAACATTAGATATTGCAGATGGAGAAAGCATGAACATTGAAGAGTGAAATCAAGGGCCACTGTGGGGGCAGATTTACTCAGCCAGCGAGAACACAGGTGGGCCTGTTGGCACTCAGGGAGTTGGGTGCATAAAGGTTAGGGTCTTTATCCAGGCCAGCTGGAACATGGAACACAAGGCTATGGGAGGAACTGTCCCCCACCTCTCAAACTGGAATTGCAGAGAGAGTGTCCAAGTGAGACTACAGTAGTGATTTCAAGGCTTAAGACCATAAAAGGAGGAAACTTGATACAACTCCAGTCCTGCAACACCAAGCTCCACAACCAACCTAGAGGATCTGGCTAGCAGGAAAGAGAGAGAGCACAGTGTACAGCAGTGTGCCAACAACATTGTTACCTACCCAGATTTTGGAGAACCTTCAGAACAGAAATGGAAGAGTGAGTGTGACCTTCCAATATATAATCAAAATTGAAATCCTGAAACCAAGAGAAGTCAACACTCCATAAATAAGGAGAAAATAACAAAGGCATCTGAAAGAAGCAAGTAAAGCAAGTCTCCAACACAGGGAAGAGACATGTGAGATTCACATCAAAATTGAAACAACAACAACAAAAAAAAAAAACACATGACAAAAAAATCACAATGTAAAAACTTTGGAAAAGTGCAGAATAATTCCACACCAAATTCTACTAATCTTATAGAAAATTCTTACAATGAGATCTCCCTGGAGGTAACCCAGGACAAAGATCTTAGAAGAACAATAATAGATATATTCATAGAAATAAAAAATATAAAGAACAAATTATAGAACTAAGAGAAGAGAATGAAAAACTCATGAATGACCTCAAACTTTGGAAAGTTTGTCATTCTCTCCCTTGTCTTAGAGGGAGACAATAATAAACTCCAGAATTGGGCTGGAGAGATGACCTAGCGGATAAGAGTGCCGAAGGCTCTTACAGAGGACCCGGGTTCGATTCCCAGCACCCACATGGCGGCCGAGAACTGTCTGAAACTCCAATTCCAGGGGACCTCCAGTTCCAGGGGAATTCCGAGTCCCTCTTCTGACCTCCGCGGCATTGCACGACACGGGTGCACAAACTTGCATGCAGACAGTACATTCAAACACATACAGAAATAAATAAAAAATAAAAATTAAAAAAAAAAAAAAAAAACTCCAGAATGACCTAGAAGGAGAGAATGAGAAACTCTGGAAGAAAGTGGGAATACTGAAATCCTATGTTGAAATGAAAAAGGAAACCAACCAGAGAAGCAAGGAGCTACAAGAAGAAATTGAGAAGCTCCAAAAGAAAGTAGAAATACTAAATAAATCACAGGATGAAATGAAAAAGAAAATCAAACATTCAATCAAGAGGAAAGGATGGAAAAAAGCCTCAGAACCAGAACTGAGGAATCAGAAAAATAATATGAGAACTGAAAGATAACAAAGAACAACTAAAGAGCTCAATTAAAGATTATGAAAAATTTAAAAATAACCAAGAGTGGAACAATGAGGAAATGTGGGGCAATATGAAAAGATCAAATCTTGTGATGCTGTCCCTCTTTACTGCTGCATAGCAGTCCATTGTATACATGTACCACATTTTCTCTATCCTCTCGTCAGTTGAGGAGCACCTGGGCTGGTTCCAGCTTTTTGCTATTGTGAACAGAGCTGCAATAAACATAGCTGTGGATGTATCTTTGCAGTAAGATGTGTCTTGTGGGTATATACCCAGGAGTGGTATGATTGGGTCAAATGGCAGGCTCATTTTGAGTTTTCTAAGGGTTCTTCACACTGCTTTCCATAGTGGCTGTACAAGTTTACATTCCCACCAGCAATGGATGAGTGTTCCCCTTTCCCCACAACCTCTGCAGCACTTGGTATCATTGATTAACATACAACCCCCCCACTCCTGCTGGATGGTGGGGCTGTGGGGGTTTGGGCACAACAGCCTACAAATTGGTTTTAGATGAAGGATGCTTGTACTCATAAATTATCACCTATTGCTAAAAAATGAAAAAACAAACTGAGAGAAAGATGCAGGACAGTTATGGCAGAATGCATGATCTGGGATAGGGTGGGGTGGGGTGGGGGGAATGGAAAGGGAAATATGCCTGAACTGAATTGGAAAATGATGTATGAAATACACAAAGCATCAATAAAAATAAAAAAAAATTAAAAAGAAAAGATCAAATCTCAGCATCGTAAGGATAGAGGAAGGAGAATCCCAATGAAATGGTATTGATTAGATCTTCAACATAATAATAGATGAAAATTTCCCCAAACTAAAAAAAAAGACAAGCCCATACAAATACAAGAATCACATAGAACACCAAATAGATAAGATCAGAAAAGAAGCTCCCCACATGATATCATAGTTAAAGCTCTCGAAGCTCAAAACAAAGAGAAAATTCTAAGAGCCACAAGAGAAAAACAAGTTACATATAAGGGGAAACCCATCAGAATTACAGCTGAATTTTCAGTGCAAACTATGAAAGCAAGAAGAATGTGGACAAAATTCTTCCCACTGTGAAATGATTATAGATGCCAACTCAGGTTACTCTATCCTGCAAAAATGTTGATTATAGTTGAAGGAGGAAGAAAAATCTTCCATGATTTAAAGAAGATTATAGAATATGTCTGGAAAACCAGCACTTCAGAGAATACTTGAAGAAATTCAAAGGACAGAAGATGGAGCAACTATCACCAGGCACCTAGAAAGAGAAATTAATAAAAAGCATAACTGTGGAAGTAGAAATCTAGACCAAAAATGAGAATGGATAATAAGGTGAAAGGAAGCAATACACATCTCTCAGTTATAACCTTAAATATTAATGGACTAAACTCCCCACTCAAAAGACACAAACTGGGAAAATGGATTAGGAAATAGAACCCATGCTGTCTACAAGAAACCCATCTCACGCTCAAGGATAGGCACCAACTTAAGGTGAAAGGATAGAAAAAAATATTCCAAAGAAATAGTGCCAAAAAGCAAGCAGGAGTTGCTATTCTAATATGGGACAAAACAGACTTCAAAGTAAAAGTAATCAGAGAAGACAATGAGGGGCATTGCATCCTTATCAAAGGAACAATTAATCATGACAATTTCACAATCATGAATATACATGCACCAAACTCTGGTGCACTGAACTTTATAAGCAAAATTCTCCATGACTTCAAGGCACAGATTAACTCTAGAACACTCATAGTAGGGAACTTCAACACCACTGAACCCTATGGACAGGTCTACCAGACAATGAATAAACAGAGATACATCAAAACTGAACAATACTATACACCAAATGGACCTCGCAGATATCTACCAAATATTCCAACCAAATACCGGGGAATACACTTTCTACTCAGCACCCCACGGAACATACTGCAAAATTGACCACATACTGGAACACACACACACACACACACACACACACACACACACACACGAATATCAAAAAAAGGTTGAGATATTTTCTCTTTTTTTGATATTTTAAAAATATTTTATTGAGCTTTTGTTTATTTTTTTTTTATTTTCTCAGTGTATTCAAGTCTTTTTTTATTGATGCTTTGTGTATTTCATACATCATTATGTTGAGATATTTTCATGCATTTGATCACACCACAATTCAGTAAAGCTCAATATCAACAACAGGATAAGCCCTACTATCTACAAGAACATGTGGAGACTAAAGAAAACACCCCTAAATAATGAATGAGTCAATGAAGAAATAAAAGACAAATAAAAGCAATCCTGTAACTAAATGAAAATGACACTAAAATGTAGGTGTTCTTTGGCAGAAGCATTTGAGAGAGTCAGCAAGCAGTCTCCAAGCCTGGACCCCTGCTGATATCCTGCTTACCTTTGAGACCTGTCAAACCTGCCCCATGCCAAACTGTCTTTGATGCCTTAGGGCAAAGCATTGATCTGGAGCAAATGGCCTGAAGCCCCGCTTGTCCCAACCACCTGTTCCAGCCCCCAATTCTGTGTGTTCCAGCCCCTTTGCAGGAATCTGTATAAAATGCCTTGAGTTACAACATTAAACTGAGTTTTTTCCCCCTTGTGGAATTACTCCCAGTCTCTATGAGTCCATCTTCTTTTTCTCTCTGTGTCTTACTTCCCATCATTCCCTCATCCTCCCTGGTTTGGGCTCAACCCTGAGGACTGTTAACTGGCTGTCTGGGGACAGTCCTGAGACTTGCACCATAGCTTTTGCAACATAGCAGAGCTGCGAGCCCTAGTCCAGGGAGAACAACATCTAGTGGAAGGTGGCACATGTGGGATGTACATTTAAAGGACAACCAGGCCTAAACATCAGATGACAACAAAACACAGCAAAACCTATCATATACTTTAAAAGCAGTACTAAGAGAGAAGTTTATAACCCTGGGTGCCTACATTAAAAAAAAAAACAGAAATAGCACACAGAAGCCATCTAAAACTGCACTAAAAACACTTGAAAGACAAAAATAAATAAACTATAAACTTATCAGACAAGGAGAAATATATAAAAATACATCAGAGCAGAAATCAATGAAATAGAAACAAAGAAAACAATACAAAATGAATCCAAAAGTTGGTTCTTTGAAAGAATAAACAATATAGACTGAACTCTAGCCCAGTTAACCAAAGATAGAAAGAGAAACTCCAAATCAATTGGATTCGTGACTAAAGGGGAAATATCACAGCAGTCAATGAAAAGATTCAGACAATTATATGGGAATACTTAAAAAGCATACTCTACTAAATGTGAAAACCTAAGAGAATGGATGAATATCTGAAAGCCTGGGAATCACCAAACATAACCAAGAGGATATTGACAGCATAAACAGACCCATAATATATGAAGAAATTGAAAATGTAATAAGAAACCTCCCAACTAAAAAAAGCCCCGGTCCAGATGGTTTCATGGCAGAATTCTATAAAACATTTAAAAGGACTTACAACCATTATTACTCAAACTGTTCAGAAGGATAGAAACAGAGGGAAATCTCCCAAATTTCTTCTATTAAGCCAGCATCACTATAATACCAAAATCAGGCAAATATACAAAAAAAGACAAATATAGACCAATTTCATTAATGAACATCCAAAAATTCTCAACAAAACTCTCTCAAACTGCATACAGACCCACATCAAAATGATAATATATCATGACCAAGTTGGATTCACACCCTAGATCCAAGGATGGTTCAACATATGAAAATCAGTAAATATCATAAAACACATAAATGGACTGAAAGTAAAACACCACATGGTCACCTTAACTGAAGCAGAAAAATCCTTCAACAAAATCCAGCATCTCTTCATGCTTAAAGTTCTACAGGGAATTGGAATGGAGGGATCATTCTTCAATGTAATCAAACCCATATACAAGAAAACCACAGCCAACATCATCCTAAATGGAGAAAAGTTAGAAGCATTCCCTGTAAAGGTGGGAACACAGCAAGGCTGCCACCTGTCACCACTCCTCTTTAGTATAATGCTTGAAACACTTTCTAGGGCAATAAGGCAAGAAAGGGAAATTAAAGGAGTACTAATTGGAAAAGAGGAAGTCAAGCTATCCCTTTTTGCATACAATATGATAGTTAACCTAAGGGATGCTAAGAACCCCGCCAAAATATCATTAAATTGATTAAGAGTTTCAGTAAAGTGGCAGGAAACAAAACTAACCTAGAAAAATCAGTAGCCCTTCTTTACACCAACAACAAGCAAATGAAGAAGGAATATAAGGACACCTTCCCACTCACAATAGCCTCAAAAACAATAAAATCCCTAGGAACAAACCTAGGCAAAGACATCAGAGAGCTCTAGAACAAAAATTTTATTTTTATTTATTTATTTTTTTAGCAACAAGAACCTGTTTTATTTTCCAAATACAGAAGTTGGCATGTTTTGCAAATATTACTTCAGAGCAACATTTCTCTACATACAGTGCCTTGTGTAGAAAATTTTAAACCCTCGAAGAAGGGTATTGAAGAAGACATCAGAAAATAGAAAGACCTCCTATCCTCATGGACTGGAAAAATTAATATAGTAAAAATATCCATTCTGTCCAAAGTAATATACAGATTAAACATAATCCCAATTAAAGTACCCAAGAGTTTCTTCACATTCTTGGGGAAATTCCTTAATTTCATATGGGAAAAAATGACCCCAAATAGCCAAAGCAACCCTGAGCAAAAAGAGCAATATGGGGGGGGGGTGGTATTTCTATCCCAGACTTCAAACTATACTACAGGGCTATAGTCATGAACACAGCCTGTTACTGGCACAAAAACAGATCTGTAGGACAGTGGAACAAAACTGAAGTTCCACACTTGACCACACACAATTTTAGCCACCTCATATTTGACAAAGGAGCCAAGAAGACATAATGGAGGAAAGAGCTGAACAGAGACTTCACAAGTGAGGAAGTAGACATGGCCTAGAAACATCTTAAGAAGTGTTCAACATCACTAATAATTAAGGGCATGCAAATTAAGACCACTTTAATATATCCTCTTGCTCTGATAAGACAGGCTAGGGTCAAGAAAACCAATGATACCAAATTCTGGAGAGGTTTCCGGAAAAGAGGAACACTCATTTACTGTTGGTAGGAATGTAAACTCTTACAACCACTATAGAAAGCAGTGTGGAGAACCCTTAAATGACTCAAAAATAGCTTACAACCTGACCCAGTCATACCACTCCTGGATATATACCTACAAGATTCATACTTCAGCAGAAATACGTGTGCAGCCATGCTTATTGCAGCTCTCTTCACAATAGCTAGTGGATAGAGAAAATGTGGTACATCTACACAATGGAGTTCTATGCAGTGGTAAAGAAAGATGACATCATGAACTTTGCAGGTAAATAGATGGAACTAGAAAATACTATGTTAAGTGAAGTAACATAGTCCCAGAAAAAACAAATGACGAATGTTATCCCTCATCTGTGAATGGTAGCACCAAGTACCTAGGCGTATGGCAAACAGAGCAAGGTTAATGTTCTATTCCTGGTGATCTGAAAGCAACTGTGCTCCTATATTGTGAATCCCTTGACAGGTTCTAGAATTAAGCTACCTGTTTTTACCAACTTTGGAAATTTTGTATATGGGTACAGGGTATGTATGCATAATTTAGAGTAATATAAAATCAAATGGAAAAACATGAATCATGAAATATGACTTGGAAATAACACAGTTTGTTTCAA